>JAWZSL010000047.1:600000-990000 GCA_034769285.1 Lutjanus argentimaculatus | reverse complement strand
CCAGTCCAGCTTGTTATCCAGGTGTACACCAAGATATTTATAGTTTGTTACCACCTCGATGTCCACTCCACAAGTGTTCACAGGCTGAAGAGAGGGCTTGGATCTACCAAGTAATACGTCAAACACATAATCCACAACCATTTCATGATGGATTGATTGTTTCAGGCATCAGTGTTGGGGTCACCTTCGCAGATTTGAGGATATCCTCCTCAAATTAACACGGGTGTGGTTTGGACCCAATAGCAGTACACCAAACAGGAAGGAAATGTTCGTAATGACCTTTATTGCACAGAGGCTAAACAAGACCCAGGGCAGACAAGGAAACACAGGTACAGTTCAACTTCGGGCTCAGAGCCCACACAAGTCTCTGGGGGTCAGGCTCGAGCAATGGTTGAGCTGAACCAAACCAAGGGACCGAGGGAGCAGACTGACCGGACAGAAGAGCCGCCGAGGGATGAGCCACAGGGAAGTCAGGACCTGGTGGAGAAGTCGGGACCAGCTGAGCATACAGACCAGGGGAGCAGACTGATGAGGGATGAGTAACAGGGAAGTGGGAACCAGGCAGTGAAGTGGGGACCAGGCGAGCAGACAGGCCGGGCAAGCAGACAGACTAGGCAGCAAAGTGGGGACCAGGTGAGCAGACCAACCACGCAGGCAAGCTGAGACCAGGCGAGCAGACAGACCAGGCGAGCAGGCAGACCAGGCGAGCAGACAGACCAGGCAGCGAAGTAAGGACCAGGTGAGCAGACAGACCAGACTGCGAAGTTGGAACCAGGTGAGCAGACTGACCAGGCAGATGAACTGACAAGATGACAAAAACCAGAACCATAGAAACAGAACTCAGCGTTAGGGGTAGAAGGCTGTCGAGAGTCTAGCTGGGTATTCTGAAGAAACACTCTGGCAAGGAGTGAGTGAGCTGGAGAGGTTGATATACTGGACTGATTGGGGATGAGATGCAGCTGGGTTTGCAGGTGAGTGGCGTTGGGCTGATGAGGTGGGAGTGGCTGAGAGGTGGAGTGGAGCAGAGGCATGGAGAGTGGAAAAATACTGAGGGCAGGAGGGAAACAGGGAGAATGGAGCTATGACACAAATCTTACTTTATCATGGTTTTGGACCTTTAGTCAGACAAAGTGAGATGTTTGTGGATGCCAGATTGGAATTGGGGAAAGGTAATATGAATTTTACATAATTTTATAGACAAACATTTCATATAGAAAATAACTGGAATGCTAATCAATAATGAAATGATTCATAGCAGAGATAAAAGTGTTGATAAAGAGTATTTGTCTCTCTGCGAAACTGCCTGGATCATAATTATTTTAACCTTAGTAGTTTCTAATCCACATAGCATGATGTCTGAACATAGGACTTTCACATTATGTCTGTTCTGCCTTAGCTGAGGCTTGAACTCACAATTTCTGAGACTGAGGTCCGTCTTTTATCTCACTGAGCTAATTGGCAACTGACAGTTCATGTGTGGCTTCACAAATTGACTAAGCCAAGCATCAGTGTGCCAGGCAGCAGCCATCCATGCCATGGAAAAGCAAATTTCAAAGTGAAAGTTCCAAAGCTGTAGCACATATGGTTGATTTGTTATGAATTTTCAAAGTTTTGAAATTTAGAGGCTTGCTGTAGCGCCACCATCAGGACTATTGTCTTGTGTTTCCAGTTGAGGACATCTGGCATGGGACTGGACCTTTGTGAAAAGTCTGGGTAGATTTCTCATATGGAAATGTTGCACGAGCTGAGGCTTGAACTCACAACCTTCAACACCAAGAACCATCCTCTATCTCACTGAGCTAATTGGCAAATGGAAAAGTCACCTGTAGCTTCACAAACTGACTAAGTCAGTCACCTGTGTGCAAGACAGCAGCTGTTAGCATGTAAAGGCAGATTTCAAACGGCTGTCGAAAAATTCAGTTATTAAGACAAAAATCCCAAAATACACAAATTGCATCTAGACAGCATGGAGATGTTGGTCATTAGTTTTTAACAGTGATTTACTGGCTCCATAAGTGAAAAACTGATGTTTAAAAATGCCATTTTAGCATTGACTCCAATTGTTCGCATGAGAGCGAAATTCAAAATGCTGTAAAAAATTCAGTTTTTGAGATAAAATTCTGATATTTTCCAAACATCATCTACCATTTGTTGTGAATTTTCAAAATTTTGAACTTTAGAGGCTTGCTGTAGCGCCACCATCAGGACTATTGGCCTGTTTTTGCAGCTGAGGCAATCTGGCATGGGACTGGACCTTTGTGCAAAGTTTGGTGATTTTTTGTGCATGAGAAGTAGGATTTCCTTGGAGGAAGAAGAAGCAGAAGAAGAAGAAGAAGAAGAAAGAAGAAAGAACATGCAGGATAACAATAGGGTCCTGGCAGTTTAGGCTGCCCGGCCCCTAATGAAGGATCTGAATTAGTTCAACATGATCTGGGTTTATGGTGATGTGTGGTGCTCTGTGTAAGAAAATCAACTTATTTTTTCTGTGGAGTGTTTATTCACATGACATGAATGATTGAAAATTGATAAAATATACTTAGCTTTAAAATCCAAATCCCTCAATACTTTAATTCTTTTCTCTCCTCCTATACTTTACTTCTCCTTCCTTCTATACTTTTATTCTCCCCCCTCCTTCAGTACTTTTCTCCTCCTTCTCCAGATGGTGTGACCTTTGTAATTTTCAGATTGGTACAGTCATGATTCAGAGATCATCACTGGGGGATCACTGGCACACATTTTAATGGACTAATCAGTGGAAAATACCTGCAGTGGTGTGTTTACTTTATAGCGTAATGTACAGGGATCTACAGAAAAATAAAACACAGTTACATGATGAGATGTGATACAATGCGCTGTCTTGTGTCGACATCTAACATAACAAGATAATTTCATTGCAAAGAGTTGTGACATTGTAACGGTCTGACTGAATATTTGCTTGGGGTGCCAGTTAGGTCAGCGCCTAACAATACGTCGTCAGGGTGTGAGTCAGTATTTTTCTTTTTAAAGTTATCAACTGCACACAAAGTATTAAAATAAAAGCATGGTGCACAAAAAACTCTTTTTCTTTAAAGAATACCCAACTCCAACTGTCAACCACAATGCCACAAACAACACAATACCACTGCATTAAGGAGTTAGTGCAAACAGTGTATTAAGAAGAATAAACCAGCAAAATAGCAACAGAGAAAACAAATCATCAGTCCGTTCCAGAAACTCAAAGAAGTTCAGACAGAAGTTCAGTTCACTTCAGTTCAATGTAAAAAACAAAAACACATCATCTCGATTCAAAAAGACAAAGTTTCAGTTCAATGTTTTCACAACAAAAGCAGGAAGAAGAAAAAAAACGAAGAACAGAAAATAACTCACAGCTACCCGGATTCACCACGACAGAGTTCAGTCCAGTCAGGTCCTGCACACAACGCAGCAGCTTGTCTTCTGTTTCTTTCTTTTTTTTTTTTTTTTAATTCACAATAAAATTGTGCAGACAACAATAATGCAAGTGAATAAAATGCCTCAGTAAACAAATGAGACTGATGTGTAGCCCATACAAATGAGAAGATTTAAAAGGAAATTAAATGATTAAAACCAACATCAGTACAAATACTACTAATAATCAACCATTTTAACCAGGTTACAGATCTAAATAAATGTTGTCAGAAGTTGAAATTATTCTTAAAGAAGTGTTTCTGTGGACATTCAGTCTTACAGCTGATACAGCTGCACAGCTCAACAGTAACTTCTTCTTACTCATTCACCTCTCCCACTTCTCTGCCTTATCCCCCCGCCCCCGCCCCCTTCTCTCTTCCTGCTTATTTCTCCTCATCCTCCCCTCCTTCCTCACTCTCTTCTTCCTCATTTTCATCCTCCTCTCCTTCCTCTTCCTCCAGAGCTCAGGAGTATCATGGGTAAGACCTATGTGATACTTTTTAATCCTCCTGATAACACACTCAACATAAATGTGAAGTCTGGTTATTTCTTGTGTCTCTCACCTCAGCTGGGCGGAAATTTCCACTTAGGCCTAAAATTGATGCGATCACAAGGAAAGAAATTTATTTCAGACAGAAGGTCCTGGATGAGCCATCAAACAAACGAAAGTGGTGTCCGGAAACACAAGTGTCAGAAATGTTAGTCAATCACAAAGTTTACTAAATGTTTTATGTTAAATAACACTATCGATCATGAAATGTGACATTTTCACGAATCAAAACATTTTTATTAGTTGTGCATTAACCTTTATTTTTGAGAACAAATAAAGCTACAAAATTTCACAATAGTTAATATTCAAATGATTCATGAAGAGCAGCAGAGGAAGAGTGTCTTCAGAGAGAGTGAGGTGGCTCTTAAAAGAGCCGTTGTGTTTGTGGAGGCGCAGCAGCACCAGCAGCAGAGAGTTTAAGCTCTCTCTCCGCGGATGCGACGGGCCAGCTGTATGTCTTTGGGCATGATGGTGACTCTCTTGGCGTGGATGGCGCACAGGTTGGTGTCCTCAAAGAGACCGACCAGGTAAGCCTCGCTGGCCTCCTGCAGAGCCATGACAGCCGAGCTCTGGAAGCGCAGGTCGGTCTTGAAATCCTGAGCGATCTCTCTGACCAGGCGCTGGAAGGGCAGCTTGCGGATGAGCAGCTCGGTGGATTTCTGGTAGCGACGGATCTCTCTGAGAGCCACGGTACCGGGCCTGTAACGGTGAGGCTTCTTGACGCCGCCGGTGGCCGGGGCGCTCTTACGGGCAGCCTTGGTGGCCAGCTGCTTTCTGGGGGCTTTGCCTCCGGTAGATTTACGGGCGGTCTGCTTGGTTCTTGCCATCCTGTCTTCTTTCTCTCAACAGAAGTATGAAATAAAGACAGGGGGGCCCGCTACTCTTAAACTGTGGGACCGGCTGGGATCAGTGACGCTGCGTCAGACCTCCGCCTCCTGATTGGTGAGGGGCTCCTCTTGGAGCTCAGCACCGCCTGGAGGAGCGACCCACCGCCCGAATCTCCGCTGCTGATTGGAGAGAAAACCTGTTCAAAAAGTCCGCCACAATTGAGAGCGGTCGACCTCTGCTGGAGCTCTGCTGTGGTTGGTCTGACGGAATCCCGGACCCTGTCCGCGCGCGCTCGCGTGAGCATATAATAGGGGTTTGTGTGCGTCTGGACTTCAGTTTCTGTTAGTCTCGATTTCAGAAAGCGTCTCAAAATGAGTGGCCGAGGAAAGACCGGTGGTAAAGCCAGAGCTAAGGCAAAGACCCGCTCCTCCCGTGCTGGGCTCCAGTTCCCAGTCGGTCGTGTTCACAGGCTGTTGAGGAAGGGCAACTATGCGGAGCGTGTGGGTGCCGGCGCCCCCGTCTACCTGGCGGCTGTGCTGGAGTACCTGACCGCTGAGATCCTGGAGTTGGCTGGAAACGCTGCCCGCGACAACAAGAAGACCCGTATCATCCCCCGTCACCTGCAGCTGGCTGTGCGCAACGACGAGGAGCTCAACAAACTCCTGGGTGGAGTCACCATCGCTCAGGGCGGCGTGCTGCCCAACATCCAGGCTGTTCTGCTGCCCAAGAAGACCGAGAAGCCCGCCAAGAAGTAAAGCTGCTGGAAACACAACCACACTCACAAAAAGGCTCTTTTAAGAGCCACACACTCTCCTCACAAAGATCCGTGTTCCTTTTGTGTCTGATGCAACCAGCCAACAAAAGTACAAACAACCGCATGAAGAGGAAAAAGTATTTTCAATTAAATACCAAACTGTAACTGTGTACATACTATTAAATAGGTAGTTTATGGTCGTATGTATGTATGTATGTAAAAACTCATGATTTGATCCAAATGTTTATATGGTCGTTGTAAATATTATCTATTAATAAAACGAGTAATTTCCTGATCTTTTAAGAGCCACACACTCACAAAGAGCTGTTTTATGTCTCTGATGACCTGATACACAAACACATTAAACATAACCGCATCAAGAGCCAAAGTGGTTTCCAGTAACCGCAGGCTGCAATTCTCACCATGTCTTACTAATGTTGTGGAAGTCTGAAATGAAATATAACCACAGTGACTCTTCAGCAGATATCATCTTCATTAAGCTGTAGGAGATTAAAGCACAAAACAATCAGGACATTTTCGAAGCATTATAGAATGTGTATAATTTGATCGGAGTATTTTCACGGATGTTGTTAACATCTGTTACTATAACGGACGATTTACTGGATTTACAGGACTGTCTTGATTTTTCAGCACGTCTGGTCACACAACAGCTTAATGAATGAACAGGCGGTATGAGGCTACAAAGTCCTGAAATGTGCCCTGTGTTTGAACGCGCACACGCCCACGAAAGTCAGATAAAAATATCACTTTACTCTCGGCAGAATGTCTGAGCTGCTGTATTCACATTTGAAGCTCTGCACAGAACAGACAACAAGACGTTTTCTCGGAGGGAAACTACAGTACACAGTCCTGAACTGTCAGTGCGTCATGACGCGGAGCGCGATCCGTGTTTACGCGGGGTGAAAGTACGGTAGACAATACAAATCATCACTCATGTTGAACGTCACAAAATGAAGAGATTCAATATTTGAAATGTTTCAGTCTCGGGTCTACCATGTAAATCACTTTGTGACTTTATTTTGAAAAGCGCTGCATAAATAAAGTTGATTATTATTCATGAGCTCATGTTGAACATGTATGTTTTCTGGATCAGTTCAGTAGTTTTCATGCAGTCAGCAGCAGCTGACTTTGTTTCAGGTTTAAATCTCCTCCATCGTATCGATCATGTTGTTCATCCTGCTGTAATATTTCCACACTAATCCTATTTAATGTACTTCAGTCTTATCAGCCAACAGCGATCATACAAGAAGTAAAATAAGCCTTTGCGGGGCTGTACTTCGCTGCATATTAACGGCTGCCGAGTGGTGACTCCTTTCAGCTTTTAATTGTATTTTTTCATCCAGCATCGACTGAATAATGACCCCCACCCCGTGAGTGCGGGAGTGCGTTTTTTTTTAACGATTAACACATCCTGCTGATGAAGAAAGTCAACAGATCACAGACACGCTAACCTGCGGAGGCGAAGGTGTGTGTTTGCATTAGTTTGTGACTAAACACTAAAGGTGAAGAGTGACATTAATGTCATTTTAATCATCTTTATTTATAGAGCTCTTTTCAAAGTCCACATTACAAAGTGATTCACAAAGGCAGCAAAATAAAACAGACCGGTTGGGAAGTCACCAGGTTTTGAAACATCAAAAAAATATGTAAAAACAAACAAAGAAATAAACAAACAAAACAATACAGTCTAAAATAGCAAGAATAGGGAAATAAAAACAAGCAAAAACATTAACCACAATTAAATTCGTTAGTGAGAAATAACCTTTTACAAATAGGGTAAATATTTTATTTAATCTAATTGTTTTGAGAATCTAGTTTTTAGTTGTTCAAGTTAGTTTGTGTGAATCGGTATTAATATCAACAATATCAGCAGAAAACAATTTGGTGAGACATATAGGCTAATTCATTTTTCCGCTATCGGCTCCTTCACTGTCAGCCTCCAGCACTTGTTCCACATTTAGTTTGGACTCTTTTATCGATGAAGAGAAAACACAAGTGACACGACATTCACACTGCACAGAGGAGCCACGGGCTGGGCTGAGTCTCCACGGTTCTCATGGTGTGTTTAAGTGCAGCCTCGTGCTCTGGACTCTCCAACAGTTCAGTCAGACTCTCGAGTTGTCGACATCAGGATCAGCCCATTCATTGAAAATGGCAGAAGAAGCTCCAGCTCCAGCCGCCTCCGCCGCTCCGGCTAAAGCAGCCAAGAAGAAGTCATCTAAACCGAAGAGAACTGGCCCCAGTGTCAGTGAACTCATCGTCAAAACTGTGGCTGCATCCAAGGAGCGGAGCGGCGTGTCCGCGGCCGCCCTCAAGAAGGCTCTGGCTGCCGGAGGCTACGATGTGGACAAGAACAAGGCCCGCGTCAAGATCGCTATCAAGTCCTTGGTGGCCAAAGGGACTCTTGTTCAGACCAAGGGGACCGGGGCCTCCGGATCTTTCAAGATGAGCAAGAAGGCGGCTGAGCCCAAAAAAGCCAAGAAGCCGGCCAAGAAAGCCGCTGCTAACCCAAGAAGGCCGCAGCCAAGAAACCCGCAGCGGCTAAGAAGCCCAAGACCGCAAAGAAGCCAGCAGCCGCTAAGAAGTCCCCGAAGAAGGTCAAGAAACCCGCAGCGGCAAAGAAGGCGGCCAAGAGCCCCAAGAAGGCAGCCAAGAGCCCCAAGAAAGTGGCCAAGAAGGCCCCTGCAGCCAAGAAAGCCCCCGCAAAGAAGGCTGCCAAGCCTAAAGCCAAGAAGGCAGCACCCAAGAAGAAGTGAGCTGTCATCACTTTAAGAAACTGTTTCAAACAAAAGGCTCTTTTAAGAGCCACCCCATCATCATTAAAGAGCTTCTTCCTGTTTGCACCGTCGCGGGTATTTACTTTAAAGAGGCGGGTTGCCCTAGAAGCATCAGCGTGCCACTTTCCGTCAAGACCGAAAATTCTTTTAAGAGCCACCCACCATCATTAGAGAGCATCTTCCCGTTTTCTACTGTCGGAGTTCATAGCAAACATTAGGATATTTGCGCCTTTCATGCATGCGAGTACTTAACAGGGGAGGGGTTGCCCTGGATACAACAGCGCGCCAGTTTCGGTGCGCCTATGAAATGAATGAATGAATGAATGAATGAATGAATGAATGAGATGAAAGCTGTAGGGTCCCGTATAATAATCTCTGTCTGAAAGTTGTCCCCAGCGGTCATTGATGTTTGTAATAAACAGCTGTAGTACATTATTTAATGATTCATCTATTGAAGCTGGAAATTATTTCACAGCAGAATGAACATGATGGAGGAAATTTAAACCGACTGACTGAAAATAATAGCAATGGAAACAATAATAAGACTTGACATGTTCGGGCTTATTATGGTTTATTTTGGGGCTTTTTGTTCATCATGTTATCATGTCGAGATTACTGTACTTTCATCGCACGGAAACACGGAGCGTTCTCCGTCATGACGCACCAACAAACACTGGCAAACTCTGTAGTGTAGTTTCCATTATTATTCCAAAAGCATATGAATATCAGTTTAAATGACTTTTCTGTGTGTTTGAAAATTGGAGAGTCACTGCTTTTCATTTGTGATTGTGTCCATAATAAATTACAATTCTCTGATAAGTCACTGCAGTGCTTTAAATAAAATGAATATGAATATTTAAATGTGATCTATTTTCTTGCGCGTTTTATTTCATTAATTAAGTTCATGCACCTTAACCGACACCAGAGTAGAATCCTGAGAGTTTGTCTCCAAACTTTGGATTTACAGGATAAAATCCGCCCGGAGTAAAACTCAACAATGTGGAATTTTTAAGACACTAAATTGTTATGTTGAAAGACTAAATAATTATTCTAAAAGACTAAATACTTATTATGAGATACTAAATAATTATTTTAAGACACAAAATTATCATTTTGACAACTAAATAATTATTTAGCAGTACTAAATCATTGTCTTAAAACACGAAATTATGTTGCAACAATCAATAATTATTTTCAGATACGAAATCATTATTTTCAGATTATAAATCACTATTTTGAAAACGAAATAATTACTTAGAAATACTAAATCATTATTTTAAGACACTATTTTTTTTAAACACTCACTAATTATTTTGAAGTACTGAATCATTTTGAGTTATTAAATTACTATTTTAAGAAACTAAATCATTATCTTGAAACTTGAAACACTAATGTAGTATTATTTTAAGACACTGAATTTTTATTTTAAACACTAAAGAATTATTTTGAGATACTAAATCTTTATTTCAAGACAAGTCAGATATTTATTAAATTCATACAACAAAAAAGGGTATAGTAGTTCCAAAAGGTGGCCTTGCGTTGGTGTTTTGCATCTTGAATGTATTTATGTTTGCATTGTATTGTTGTGTGTGTATTTAACTGTTCAAACTCAAACTCATGAAACATCTTTGGAACAAAAAAGCAAGAGGGTCTCTTTGTTAGGGCACATGCGCAGTCTCGAGCACAACTCAGCCAATCCTGTGCGAGCCACAGCACACTACACTTTGCCTCCTGCACGTACTTATACAGCGTCCTGATGGTCTTTTCTTCAGTCGTTGTAGGAAATCCCATTCCAAGCGAACATGCCTGAACCAGCGAAAGCACCGAAGAAGGGCTCAAAGAAAGCCGTCTCCAAAGCCACCAAGAGCGGCAAGAAGAGGAAGAGGACCAGGAAGGAGAGTTACGCCATCTACGTGTACAAGGTGCTGAAGCAGGTCCACCCCGACACCGGCATCTCTCCAAGGCCATGGGCATCATGAACTCGTTTGTCAGCGACATCTTTGAACGCATCGCCGGTGAGGCCTCTCGTCTGGCTCACTACAACAAGCGCTCCACCATCACCTCCAGGGAGATCCAGACCGCTGTCCGTCTGTTGCTGCCCGGTGAGCTGGCAAAGCACGCCGTGTCTGAGGGGACAAAGGCTGTGACCAAGTACACCAGCTCCAAGTAAAACTCCTGCAAGTGAATCCAATAACACAAAGGTCCTTTTCAGGACCACACACCTCATCTGAGAGCTGCAGCCCTGCTTTTTTTCACGTCTTAGACATATTTTCAGATATTAGTTTTATCTGGAGAGATTTATGTGATGTTCTGATCAATTTTGGAAAATTGCATGTTTAAAAACTAGCCAGCCACTACAGGCTTTTATCTTAGCCCACATGCAGAGTCTGATCTTCTTGATATGCTCTTTCCAAATGTGTTAACCACCATCACTAATGATTTATTGGTTGCCTCGTAACATCTCAAGTACACCTATAAACCCATATTTTCATTGTAACGTGACTATTTTTCAGATCCAGTATTTTTTTTTTGCTAAGAAAACAACACGATGCACAGACACAACTTGTAGTTTTATGTACAAAAACTGTACAGAACCAACAAATCAGTGTTTTGTAGCAAAATGTGAACGTTGGAATGGAATAGGATAAAGTTCTTGTGGCTTTTTTCTGGAACTTAAGCAGTGAATATATGTTGGACTTTAGTTCTTCAGAGTGAATACAAGTGGTTTTAATCAGTGTTTCATGTCTCCGTTGATGTGAAAAGTTGTTGGTCAAACCCACTTTTGATAATATCTGAAGAATAGATAGAATAGAAGTTTTTCATCAATTCTTTTATATTCACATTAAACAGTAAGAATATGGGTTTAAAACAGTTGTGTACTTTCAACATTAAATGTAACAAGACAACCAATAAACCATTCATTTAAAAAAACTTGGTAATGTACACACAATTTTGGAAAGCACAGTGGTCATATAAAAATAAAGATTTATTTATTTTACCATTTCATTTTCTGTCAGAAAATCCCCAAGAACTGAGAGGGTTTAAAGACAAAGAAACACCAACCTATCAACACCCTGCATTTATTAATATTTTTCGTTTGAATGTCTGATCTGTACCTGCATTAGCTTTGATGTTTTATACATTTCTTATACAGAAAAATACAAGCTGTCACATCAGTAAAATGAAACAGTCCAACTGGATACTTTGAATTTGTGAGCAACTCAAATTTTGACCATATGAAGAAAATACACTGCCTGGCCAAAAAAAAGTCGCCTCCAAAAAAAAAGGTCATACACTCTAATATTTTCGTTGGACTGCCTTTAGCTTTGATTACGGCACGCATTCGCTGTGGCATTGTTTCAATAAGCTTCTGCAATGTCACAAGATTTATTTCCATCCAGTGTTGCATTGATTTTTCACCAAGATCTTGCATTGATGATGGTAGAGTCTGACCGCTGCGCACAAGCTCTTCTCCAGCACATCCCAAAGATTCTCAATGGGGTTAAAGGTCTGGACTCTGTGGTGACCAATCCATGTGTGAAAATGATGTCTCATGCTCCCTGAACCAGTCTTTCACAATTTGAGCCCGATGAATCCTGGCATTGTCATCTTGGAATATGCCTGTGCCATCAGGGAAGAAAAAGTCCATTGATGGAATAACCTGGTCACTCAGTATATTCAGGTAGTCAGCTGACCTCATTCTTTGAGCACATACTGTTGCTGAACCTAGACCTGAGCAACTGCAGCAACCCCAGATCATAGCACTGCCCCCACAGGCTTGTACAGTAGGCACTAGGCATGATGGGTGCATCACTTCATCTGCCCTCTCTTCTACCCTGATGCCCCCATCACTCTGGAACAGGGTTAAATCTGGACTCATCATGCGTTGGACAGTTCTTAACCCAATTTTAGTAGTTTTTCTGCAATCTCCTTAGATGTTTTCTCTGCTTGATGCATGCCAATGATTTGACCCTTCTCAAACAGACTAACATCTTTTCCGACGACCAACGACCACAGGATGTGTCTTTCGACATGGTTGTTTAGTTGCTTAGTTAAATCCAGTGTGGCGACTTTTTTTTTTGGCTGGGACAGTGTAGTTTTAGATCCAAGGTTTTATAAAATTATATATATAATATATAATTTTATATATATATATATATATAATATATATATATATATATATAATTTTTATATATATATATAATTATAAATTAAATATTTTATTTTATTATTATTATATATAATATATTATATATATAATTTTATATTATATAATATAATATATATATAATATATATATATATTATATTTTATATATATATATATATATTATAATTATATATATAATTAATTTTAATATATATATATATATATATTATATATATATATATATATATATTATATATAATTTTTATTTATAATATATATATATATATATATATATATATATATATATATAATTTTTATATAATGATATAATATATATATATATAAGATATAATATATATAATTTATATATATATATTTACTATATTAATATATTTATTTATAAATATATATGTCACATTAAACAATTTAAATATTGGGTTTCCAAGGGTTTTATGTGGAGTTACATTATATGGAAAACAAGTAAACCGTTTAATTATATATACTAATATTTATTGCTAATTAGTAATTATACATGTGGAGGTTAAATAATCACTATGAAAACCACTTGTATGTACACAGTTGTGGAAAAGTTAAGATATGGAACTCACTGACATGACATAGTGCTTAATTTTACTTCGTATTGGTTGGAATACAATCTTTGATTTAAAAAAAAAAAAAAAAATTAAAAAGCCTCATAGCATGAAAAAAAATTCTTGAATTGTGACGAAAACGTGGAAAGAAGCAGGAGTACAGCTCTCGAATGAGGTGTGTGGTCCTAAAAGGACCTTTGGGTAATGGGATTCACTTGCAGGAGGGTTTTACTGGAGCGTGGTGTTACTTGGTCACAGCCTTTGTCCCCTCAGACACGGCGTGCTTTGCCAGCTCACCGGGCAGCAAACAGACGGACAGCGGTCTGGATCTCCCTGGAGGTGATGGTGGAGCGCTTGTTGTAGTGAGCCAGACGAGAGGCCTCACCGGCGATGCGTTCAAAGATGTCGCTGACAAACGAGTTCATGATGCCCATGGCCTTGGAGGAGATGCCGGTGTCGGGGTGGACCTGCTTCAGCACCTTGTACACGTAGATGGGCGTAACTCTCCTTCCTGGTCCTCTTCCTCTTCTTGCCGCTCTTGGTGGCTTTGGAGACGGCTTTCTTTGAGCCCTTCTTCGGTGCTTTCGCTGGTTCAGGCATGTTCGCTTGGAATGGGATTTCCTACAACGACTGAAGAAAAAGACCATCAGGACGCTGTATAAAGTACGTGCAGGAGGCAAAGTGTAGTGTGCTGTGGCTCGCACAGGATTGGCTGAGTTGTGCTCGAGACTGCGCATGTGCCCTAACAAAGAGACCCTCTTGCTTTTTTGTTCCAAAGATGTTTCAGATTGAGTTTGAACAGTTAAATACACACACAACAATACAATGCAAACATAAATACATTCAAGATGCAAAACACCAACGCAAGGCCACCTTTTGGAACTACTATACCCTTTTTTGTTGTATGAATTTAATAAATACTGACTTGTCTTGAAATAAAGATTTAGTATCTCAAAATAATTCTTTAGTGTTTAAAAAAAAAAATTCAGTGTCTTAAAATAATACTACATTAGTGTTTCAAGTTTCAAGATAATGATTTAGTTTCCTAAAATAGTAATTTAATAACTCAAAATGATTCAGTACTTCAAAATAATTAGTGAGTGTTTTAAAAAAATAGTGTCTTAAAATAATGATTTAGTATTTCTAAGTAATTATTTCGTTTTCAAAATAGTGATTTTATATCTGAAAATAATGATTTCGTATCTGAAAATAATTATTGATTGTTGCAACATAATTTCGTGTTTTAAGACAATGATTTAGTACTGCTAAATAATTATTTAGTTGTCAAAATGATAATTTTGTGGTCTTAAAATAATTATTTAGTATCTCATAATAAGTATTTAGTCTTTTAGAATAATTATTTAGTCTTTCAACATAACAATTTAGTGTCTTAAAAATTCCACATTGTTGAGTTTTACTCCGGGCGGATTTTATCCTGTAAATCCAAAGTTTGGAGACAAACTCTCAGGATTCTACTCTGGTGTCGGTTAAGGTGCATGAACTTAATTAATGAAATAAAACGCGCAAGAAAAATAGATCACATTTAAATATTCATATTCATTTTATTTAAAGCACTGCAGTGACTTATCAGAGAATTGTAATTTATTATGGACACAATCACAAATGAAAAGCAGTGACTCTCCAATTTTCAGAACACACAGAAAAGTCATTTAAACTGATATTCATATGCTTTTGGAATAATAATGGAAACTACACTACAGAGTTTGCCAGTGTTTGTTGGTGCGTCATGACGGAGAACGCTCCGTGTTTCCGTGCGATGAAAGTACAGTAATCTCGACATGATAACATTGATGAACAAAAAGCCCCAAAATAAACCATAATAAGCCCGAACATGTCAAGTCTTATTATTGTTTCCATTGCTATTATTTTCAGTCAGTCGGTTTAAATTTCCTCCATCATGTTCATTCTGCTGTGAAATAATTTCCAGCTTCAATAGATGAAATCATTAAATAATGTACTACAGCTGTTTATTACAAACATCAATGACCGCTGGGGACAACTTTCAGACAGAGATTATTATACGGGACCCTACAGCTTTCAGTCATTCATTCATTCATTTCATTCATTCATTCATTCATTCATAGGCGCACCGAAACTGGCGCGCTGTTGTATCCAGGGCAACCCCTCCCCTGTTAAGTACTCGCATGCATGAAAGGCGCAAATATCCTAATGTTTGCTATGAACTCCGACAGTAGAAAACGGGAAGATGCTCTCTAATGATGGTGGGTGGCTCTTAAAAGAATTTTCGGTCTTGACGGAAAGTGGCACGCTGATGCTTCTAGGGCAACCCGCCTCTTTAAAGTAAATACCCGCGACGGTGCAAACAGGAAGAAGCTCTTTAATGATGATGGGGTGGCTCTTAAAAGAGCCTTTTGTTTGAACAGTTTCTTTAAAGTGATGACAGCTCACTTCTTCTTGGGTGCTGCCTTCTTGGCTTTAGGCTTGGCAGCCTTCTTTGCGGGGGCTTTCTTGGCTGCAGGGGCCTTCTTGGCCACTTTCTTGGGGCTCTTGGCTGCCTTCTTGGGGCTCTTGGCCGCCTTCTTTGCCGCTGCGGGTTTCTTGACCTTCTTCGGGGACTTCTTAGCGGCTGCTGGCTTCTTTGCGGTCTTGGGCTTCTTAGCCGCTGCGGGTTTCTTGGCTGCGGCCTTCTTGGGTTTAGCAGCGGCTTTCTTGGCCGGCTTCTTGGCTTTTTTGGGCTCAGCCGCCTTCTTGCTCATCTTGAAAGATCCGGAGGCCCCGGTCCCCTTGGTCTGAACAAGAGTCCCTTTGGCCACCAAGGACTTGATAGCGATCTTGACGCGGGCCTTGTTCTTGTCCACATCGTAGCCTCCGGCAGCCAGAGCCTTCTTGAGGGCGGCGCGGACACGCCGCTCCGCTCCTTGGATGCAGCCACAGTTTTGACGATGAGTTCACTGACACTGGGGCCAGTTCTCTTCGGTTTAGATGACTTCTTCTTGGCTGCTTTAGCCGGAGCGGCGGAGGCGGCTGGAGCTGGAGCTTCTTCTGCCATTTTCAATGAATGGGCTGATCCTGATGTCGACAACTCGAGAGTCTGACTGAACTGTTGGAGAGTCCAGAGCACGAGGCTGCACTTAAAACACACCATGAGAACCGTGGAGACTCAGCCCAGCCCGTGGCTCCTCTGTGCAGTGTGAATGTCGTGTCACTTGTGTTTTCTCTTCATCGATAAAAGAGTCCAAACTAAATGTGGAACAAGTGCTGGAGGCTGACAGTGAAGGAGCCGATAGCGGAAAAATGAATTAGCCTATATGTCTCACCAAATTGTTTTCTGCTGATATTGTTGATATTAATACCGATTCACACAAACTAACTTGAACAACTAAAAACTAGATTCTCAAAACAATTAGATTAAATAAAATATTTACCCTATTTGTAAAAGGTTATTTCTCACTAACGAATTTAATTGTGGTTAATGTTTTTGCTTGTTTTTATTTCCCTATTCTCGCTATTTTAGACTGTATTGTTTTGTTTGTTTATTTCTTTGTTTGTTTTTACATATTTTTTTGATGTTTCAAAACCTGGTGACTTCCCAACCGGTCTGTTTTATTTTGCTGCCTTTGTGAATCACTTTGTAATGTGGACTTGAAAAGAGCTCTATAAATAAAGATGATTAAAATGACATTAATGTCACTCTTCACCTTTAGTGTTTAGTCACAAACTAATGCAAACACACACCTTCGCCTCCGCAGGTTAGCGTGTCTGTGATCTGTTGACTTTCTTCATCAGCAGGATGTGTTAATCGTTAAAAAAAAACGCACTCCCGCACTCACGGGGTGGGGGTCATTATTCAGTCGATGCTGGATGAAAAAATACAATTAAAAGCTGAAAGGAGTCACCACTCGGCAGCCGTTAATATGCAGCGAAGTACAGCCCCGCAAAGGCTTATTTTACTTCTTGTATGATCGCTGTTGGCTGATAAGACTGAAGTACATTAAATAGGATTAGTGTGGAAATATTACAGCAGGATGAACAACATGATCGATACGATGGAGGAGATTTAAACCTGAAACAAAGTCAGCTGCTGCTGACTGCATGAAAACTACTGAACTGATCCAGAAAACATACATGTTCAACATGAGCTCATGAATAAAATATCAACTTTATTTATGCAGCGCTTTTCAAAATAAAGTCACAAAGTGATTTACATGGTAGACCCGAGACTGAAACATTTCAAATATTGAATCTCTTCATTTTGTGACGTTCAACATGAGTGATGATTGTATTGTCTACCGTACTTTCACCCCGCGTAAACACGGATCGCGCTCCGCGTCATGACGCACTGACAGTTCAGGACTGTGTACTGTAGTTTCCCTCCGAGAAAAACGTCTTGTTGTCTGTTCTGTGCAGAGCTTCAAATGTGAATACAGCAGCTCAGACATTCTGCCGAGAGTAAAGTGATATTTTTATCTGACTTTCGTGGGCGTGTGCGCGTTCAAACACAGGGCACATTTCAGGACTTTGTAGCCTCATACCGCCTGTTCATTCATTAAGCTGTTGTGTGACCAGACGTGCTGAAAAATCAAGACAGTCCTGTAAATCCAGTAAATCGTCCGTTATAGTAACAGATGTTAACAACATCCGTGAAAATACTCCGATCAAATTATACACATTCTATAATGCTTCGAAAATGTCCTGATTGTTTTGTGCTTTAATCTCCTACAGCTTAATGAAGATGATATCTGCTGAAGAGTCACTGTGGTTATATTTCATTTTCAGACTTCCACAACATTAGTAAGACATGGTGAGAATTGCAGCCTGCGGTTACTGGAAACCACTTTGGCTCTTGATGCGGTTATGTTTAATGTGTTTGTGTATCAGGTCATCAGAGACATAAAACAGCTCTTTGTGAGTGTGTGGCTCTTAAAAGATCAGGAAATTACTCGTTTTATTAATAGATAATATTTACAACGACCATATAAACATTTGGATCAAATCATGAGTTTTTACATACATACATACATACGACCATAAACTACCTATTTAATAGTATGTACACAGTTACAGTTTGGTATTTAATTGAAAATACTTTTTCCTCTTCATGCGGTTGTTTGTACTTTTGTTGGCTGGTTGCATCAGACACAAAAGGAACACGGATCTTTGTGAGGAGAGTGTGTGGCTCTTAAAAGAGCCTTTTTGTGAGTGTGGTTGTGTTTCCAGCAGCTTTACTTCTTGGCGGGCTTCTCGGTCTTCTTGGGCAGCAGAACAGCCTGGATGTTGGCAGCACGCCGCCCTGAGCGATGGTGACTCCACCCAGGAGTTTGTTGAGCTCCTCGTCGTTGCGCACAGCCAGCTGCAGGTGACGGGGGATGATACGGGTCTTCTTGTTGTCGCGGGCAGCGTTTCCAGCCAACTCCAGGATCTCAGCGGTCAGGTACTCCAGCACAGCCGCCAGGTAGACGGGGGCGCCGGCACCCACACGCTCCGCATAGTTGCCCTTCCTCAACAGCCTGTGAACACGACCGACTGGGAACTGGAGCCCAGCACGGGAGGAGCGGGTCTTTGCCTTAGCTCTGGCTTTACCACCGGTCTTTCCTCGGCCACTCATTTTGAGACGCTTTCTGAAATCGAGATCTAACAGAAATGAAGTCCAGACGCACACAAACCCCTATTATATGCTCACGGAGCGCGCGCGGACAGGGTCGCGGGATTCCGTCAGACCAACCACAGCAGAGCTCCAGCAGAGGTCGACCGCTCTCAATTGTGGCGGACTTTTTGAACAGGTTTCCTCTCCAATCAGCAGCGGAGATTCGGGCGGTGGGTCGCTCCTCCAGGCGGTGCTGAGCTCCAAGAGGAGCCCCTCACCAATCAGGAGGCGGAGGTCTGACGCAGCGTCACTGATCCCAGCCGGTCCCACAGTTTAAGAGTAGCGGGCCCCCTGTCTTTATTTCATACTTCTGTTGAGAGAAAGAAGACAGGATGGCAAGAACCAAGCAGACCGCCCGTAAATCTACCGGAGGCAAAGCCCCCAGAAAGCAGCTGGCCACCAAGGCTGCCCGTAAGAGCGCCCCGGCCACCGGCGGCGTCAAGAAGCCTCACCGTTACAGGCCCGGTACCGTGGCTCTCAGAGAGATCCGTCGCTACCAGAAATCCACCGAGCTGCTCATCCGCAAGCTGCCCTTCCAGCGCCTGGTCAGAGAGATCGCTCAGGATTTCAAGACCGACCTGCGCTTCCAGAGCTCGGCTGTCATGGCTCTGCAGGAGGCCAGCGAGGCTTACCTGGTCGGTCTCTTTGAGGACACCAACCTGTGCGCCATCCACGCCAAGAGAGTCACCATCATGCCCAAAGACATACAGCTGGCCCGTCGCATCCGCGGAGAGAGAGCTTAAACTCTCTGCTGCTGGTGCTGCTGCGCCTCCACAAACACAACGGCTCTTTTAAGAGCCACCTCACTCTCTCTGAAGACACTCTTCCTCTGCTGCTCTTCATGAATCATTTGAATATTAACTATTGTGAAATTTTGTAGCTTTATTTGTTCTCAAAAATAAAGGTTAATGCACAACTAATAAAATGTTTTGATTCGTGAAAATGTCACATTTCATGATCAGATAGTGTTATTTAACATAAAACATTTAGTAAACTTTGTGATTGACTAACATTTCTGACACTTGTGTTTCCGGACACCACTTTCGTTTGTTTGATGGCTCATCCAGGACCTTCTGTCTGAAATAAATTTCTTTCCTTGTGATCGCATCAATTTTAGGCCTAAGTGGAAATTTCCGCCCAGCTGAGGTGAGAGACACAAGAAATAACCAGACTTCACATTTATGTTGAGTGTGTTATCAGGAGGATTAAAAAGTATCACATAGGTCTTACCCATGATACTCCTGAGCTCTGGAGGAAGAGGAAGGAGAGGAGGATGAAAATGAGGAAGAAGAGAGTGAGGAAGGAGGGGAGGATGAGGAGAAATAAGCAGGAAGAGAGAAGGGGGCGGGGGCGGGGGGGATAAGGCAGAGAAGTGGGAGAGGTGAATGAGTAAGAAGAAGTTACTGTTGAGCTGTGCAGCTGTATCAGCTGTAAGACTGAATGTCCACAGAAACACTTCTTTAAGAATAATTTCAACTTCTGACAACATTTATTTAGATCTGTAACCTGGTTAAAATGGTTGATTATTAGTAGTATTTGTACTGATGTTGGTTTTAATCATTTAATTTCCTTTTAAATCTTCTCATTTGTATGGGCTACACATCAGTCTCATTTGTTTACTGAGGCATTTTATTCACTTGCATTATTGATGTCTGCACAATTTTATTGTGAATTAAAAAAAAAAAAAAAGAAACAGAAGACAAGCTGCTGCGTTGTGTGCAGGACCTGACTGGACTGAACTCTGTCGTGGTGAATCCGGGTAGCTGTGAGTTATTTTCTGTTCTTCGTTTTTTTTCTTCTTCCTGCTTTTGTTGTGAAAACATTGAACTGAAACTTTGTCTTTTTGAATCGAGATGATTGTTTTGTTTTTTTACATTGAACTGAAGTGAACTGAACTTCTGTCTGAACTTCTTTGAGTTCCTGGAACGGACTGATGATTTGTTTTCTCTGTTGCTATTTTGCTGGTTTATTCTTCTTAATACACTGTTTGCACTAACTCCTTAATGCAGTGGTATTGTGTTGTTTGTGGCATTGTGGTTGACAGTTGGAGTTGGGTATTCTTTAAGAAAAAAGAGTTTTTTGTGCACCATGCTTTTATTTTAATACTTTGTGTGCAGTTGATAACTTTAAAAAGAAAAAATACTGACTCACACCCTGACGACGTATTGTTAGGCGCTGACCTAACTGGCACCCCAAGCAAATATTCAGTCAGACCGTTACAATGTCACAACTCTTTGCAATGAAATTATCTTGTTATGTTAGATGTCGACACAAGACAGCGCATTGTATCACATCTCATCATGTAACTGTGTTTTATTTTTCTGTAGATCCCTGTACATTACGCTATAAAGTAAACACACCACTGCAGGTATTTTCCCTGATTAGTCCATTAAAATGTGTGCCAGTGATCCCACAGTGATGATCTCTGAATCATGACTGTACCAATCTGAAAATTACAAAGGTCACACCATCTGGAGAAGGAGGAGAAAAGTATTGAAGGAGGGGGGAGAAAAAAAGTATAGAAGGAAGGAGAAGTAAAGTATAGGAGGAGAGAAAAGAATTAAAGTATTGAGGGATTTGGATTTTAAAGGTAAGTATATTTTATCAATTTTCAATCATTCATGTCATGTGAATAAACACTCCACAGAAAAAATAAGTTGATTTTCTTACACAGAGCACCACACATCACCATAAACCCAGATCATGTTGAACTAATTCAGATCCTTCATTAGGGCCGGGCAGCCTAAACTGCCAGGACCCTATTGTTATCCTGCATGTTCTTTCTTCTTTCTTCTTCTTCTTCTTCTTCTTCTTCTTCTTCCTCCAAGGAAATCCTACTTCTCATGCACAAAAAATCACCAAACTTTGCACAAAGGTCCAGTCCCATGCCAGATTGCCTCAGCTGCAAAAACAGGCCAATAGTCCTGATGGTGGCGCTACAGCAAGCCTCTAAAGTTCAAAATTTTGAAAATTCACAACAAATGGTAGATGATGTTTGGAAAATATCAGAATTTTATCTCAAAAACTGAATTTTTTACAGCATTTTGAATTTCGCTCTCATGCGAACAATTGGAGTCAATGCAAAAATGGCATTTTTAAACATCAGTTTTTCACTTATGGAGCCAGTAAATCACCGTTAAAAACTAATGACCAACATCTCCATGCTGTCTAGATGCAATTTGTGTATTTTGGGATTTTTGTCTTAATAACTGAATTTTTCGACAGCCGTTTGAAATCTGCCTTTACATGCTAACAGCTGCTGTCTTGCACACAGGTGACTGGCTTAGTCAATTTGTGAAGCTACAGGTGACTTTTCCATTTGCCAATTAGCTCAGTGAGATAGAGGATGGTTCTTGGTGTTGAAGATCGTGAGTTCAAGCCTCAGCTCGTGCAACATTTCCATATGAGAAATCTACCCAGACTTTTCACAAAGGTCCAGTCCCATGCCAGATGTCCTCAACTGGAAACACAAGACAATAGTCCTGATGGTGGCGCTACAGCAAGCCTCTAAATTTCAAAACTTTGAAAATTCATAAAAATCAACCATATGTGCTACAGCTTTGGAACTTTCACTTTGAAATTTGCTTTTCCATGGCATGGATGGCTGCTGCCTGGCACCCTGATCCTTGGCTTAGTCAATTTGTGAAGCCACACATGAACTGTCACTTGCCAATTAGCTCAGTGAGATAAAAGACGGACCTCAGTCTCAGAAATTGTGAGTTCAAGCCTCAGCTAAGGCAGAACAGACATAATGTGAAAGTCCTATGTTCAGACATCATGCTATGTGGATTAGAAACTACTAAGGTTAAAATAATTATGATCCAGGCAGTTTCGCAGAGAGACAAATACTCTTTATCAACACTTTTATCTCTGCTATGAATCATTTCATTATTGATTAGCATTCCAGTTATTTTCTATATGAAATGTTTGTCTATAAAATTATGTAAAATTCATATTACCTTTCCCCAATTCCAATCTGGCATCCACAAACATCTCACTTTGTCTGACTAAAGGTCCAAAACCATGATAAAGTAAGATTTGTGTCATAGCTCCATTCTCCCTGTTTCCCTCCTGCCCTCAGTATTTTTCCACTCTCCATGCCTCTGCTCCACTCCACCTCATCAGCCACCCAACTCCACTCACCTGCAAACCCAGCTGCATCTCATCCCCAATCAGTCCAGTATATCAACCTCTCCAGCTCACTCACTCCTTGCCAGAGTGTTTCTTCAGAATACCCAGCTAGACTCTCGACAGCCTTCTGCCCCTAACGCTGAGTTCTGTTTCTATGGTTCTGGTTTTTGTCATCTTGTCAGTTCATCATACACAGCGATGAAAAAACATTTGGCCAATTAATTAAATATAACAGTCAACAAATAAAATTAAATACACATTTCATTTGTTTTCTTGAAATCATATTTTCAATACCACGCTGAGACAACCAGAGGCGATTCTTGAGTCTGTTGGGGCCCTAAGCAAAAATTCCCAGGGGGCCTTTCCGATCAGTGTTCATCACCATTATGTTATAAATAATCTGACACCAGTGAAAAATGTATGAAATCAAAACTTTTTTTATTCCAAATGTTCACATATTATACCATACATATTAGAATTAAATAACATGAAAAACCTTGTAATTTTGTAAATATGAATGTAAAGAACAATAAAAAACAAAATAAATAACTAAATAACAACAAGGTTGTTACATTGTAAATTCACATTATAAGGCTAGTGCTTATCAGCACTTTTTAAGCACTGGTTCAAATTCTGCCTTGTCTAGTGCAAATGCCTTGGCTAAATTGTGCTCTAATGAAGAAGTGTTCACAAAGTTGGCACAATACAAATATATACAACAATAAAATACTGTAAATTACTTCAAAAAACCCAATATAAACTTAGTAAAAAATATAATGTATAGAAGTTAAATAGTTTTCTTGGGGAACTAAACCCACAGTAGGCAATTCCTCATCAGCCCCTTTTAAGCACTGCTTCTACAAATGCTGCTACGGGCCTTGGCTAGTGCAAATGCTGACACTATGTCCACCAGATCCAAAGACCTTTGCACACTGGCTCTATTGAAATAAGAGCCAGTCCTGAAAGTCTCTCCTGAGACATAGTTGACCTGAGATAGGTTTTGATTAGTTTTAAACTGGAGAAACTTCTCTCTCCAGAGGCAACAGTGACTGGAAGAGTTAATAGCAGTAATAGCAGACTGAGGGCAATGCTAAGATTTCCATAAAGATCCAGAAGCTGCTCCTTGTAAATGTAATCAAGCATCTCTCTTGGGGAGGCAGATACGTGATCAGGAAAGGCATGGACAGCAGCCCTGATCTCCTCAGGATCAATGTCATCAAATCAAATCAATCAAATCAGATTTTATTTATATAGTGCCAATTCACAACAAAGTTGTCTCAAGACACTTTACATATAGAGTAGGTCTAGACCACACTCAATAGTTTTGTTTACATCCGACAATTGAAACAATTCCCCCATGAACAAGCACTTTGGCGACAGCGGCGAGGAAAAACTTCCTTTTAACAGGCAGAAACCTCGGACAGATCCATGACTCATGGTAGGTGGTGATCTGACGGCACCGGTTGGGTTGAGAGGGAAAGAGGAGAAGGGGGAGAAAGAGGGGAGGTGGGAGGGGTGGAAGAGAGAGAGAAAAGAACAGAGGCAGAGAGAACAGTAGTAACAGAACATCAATAGTAAATCTACAGTATGTGTAGGGAAAAGTAGTACATATAAATATGTAAGCTGTATGTAAATAATAATACTAATACTAGATGTTACAATAATGATAATAAAATAATAATTATAATAGTAGCAGCAACAATGTGATGAATGTTTGATTGATTAGGTGAGTTATAATAATCCACAGTGGAGGTTCAGCAGTGATCAGCGATCCATGCGCGGCCACAGTCCATGGGAATCTGCAGGATGACAAAGCAGAAAGACTCCGGGGAAGGAATCAAGTCAGTAACAGGCATTAATGGAACATAAACATCTGGGGAGAGAGATGAAGAAAGAGAGGAGCTCAGTGTGTCTTGGAGTCCCCCAGCAGCCTAAACCTATAGCAGCATAACTAGGGGCTGGTCAGGGCAAACCTGAGCCAGCCCTAACTATAAGCTTTATCAAAAAGGAAGGTTTTAAGTCTACTCTTAAATGTGGAGATGGTGTCTGCCTCCCGAACAGAAATTGGAAGATGGTTCCACAGGAGAGGAGCTTGATAACTGAAAGTTCTGGCTCCCAATCTGCTTTTGGAGATCTTTGGGAACACCAGTAAGTCTGCATATTGAGACCTAAGTGTTCTAGTGGGATGGTAGGGTACTATAAGCTATTTAAGATAAGATGGTGCCTGATCATTAAGCGCTTTGTATGTAAGGAGAAGGATTTTGAATTCTATCCTAGATTTTACAGGCAGCCAGTGCAGTGAAGCTAATACGGGAGTAATATGCTCTCTTATCCTAGTTCCTGTTAGTATACCAGCCGCAGCATTTTGAATCAACTGCAGGCTCTTTAAAGACTTATTGCTACAGCCCAATAATAATGCGTTGCAGTAGTCTAGCCTAGAAGTAACAAATGCATGGACTAGTTTTTCTGCATCCGTTTGAGACAGGATGTGCCTGATTTTCTTGATATTGCGGAGGTGAAAAAAGGCAGTCCTTGAGATTTGTTTAATATGGGAGTTAAAGGATAAATCCTGATCAAAAATAAGCCCCAGATTCCTTACTGTGGTGCTGGAGGCTAAAGTAAAGCCTTCTAGTGTAGCTATATCACTGATTAGTTTGTTTCGATGTTGTTTAGGGCCAAGTATGATAACTTCAGTCTTATCTGAGTTTAGAAGCAGAAAATTGTGGGTCATCCAGGTCTTAATATCCTTAAGACATGCTTGCAGTTTGTCTAACTGATTTGTTTCATCAGGTTTTATCGATAAATATAATTGGCTATCATCGGCATAACAGTGAAAGTTAATGGAGTGGTTTCTAATAATATTGCCTAAGGGAAGCATATATAAAGTGAATAATATTGGCCCCAGCACTGAGCCTTGTGGAACTGGTAGGATTTAAACCAGGCTTTATGTGCTGTTCCTTTAATGCCAATTAAATGTTCTAGTCTCTGTAGTAAAATATGGCGTCGATCGTGTCAAATGCTGCACTAAGATCTAACAGGACAAGTACAGAGACAAGACCTTTGTCCGATGCTAACAGAAGGTCATTAGTTACTTTCACCAGTGCTGTCTCTGTGCTATGGTGTACTCTAAAGCCTGACTGAAATTTCTCGAATAATTCATTGAGATGCAGAAAATCACATAGCTGATTTGCAACTGTTTTCTCAAGAATTTTAGAGAGAAAGGGGAGGTTCGATATAGGCCTATAGTTAGCTAAGACCTCGGATCAAGAGTTGGCTTTTTAAGTAGAGGTTTAATTACAGCTAATTTAAAGGACTGAGGTACATAGCCTACTGACAAAGAGAGATTTGTCATATCTAGTAGAAAAGTGCCGACTACAGGCAAACCTTCCTTAAGTAATCTAGTTGGGATAGGATCTAGGGACACAGGTGGATGTAGTGTTTCTTCCAGTTTCTTGCAGCTGTCTTCAAGTTTGCCACTCTGAATAGTCTTTGACATATTTTCTTTGGAGAAGATAAAACCATAAAGGGCATAAACATCCTCTAGTTTTGAAAATCTTCATTCAAACTGTTGAGGGCACTAGGGGCAGAAAAAACTCTCTGTTAAAGTGGTCATCTGGAGTGGACTGCATTTCTTCTCTGCCCTCATACAGGAACTGCCTGGTTGTTTTCCGCTTTCTTTTTTCAGGAAATGTCATATCAATCTCTAGGTTTTCTGCTATCTCTCTAGCATCAGTCTGAGAGGCAGCAAGTCCATTTTCCCTGAAATTTTCCAGATACACTCTCACTGTGCTTGTTTCTCTTTTAAGTGTTTCAAGAGAAACAGTGGGGTTCTGGAGAATCTTGCTGATGTGGTTGATCTGATACAATATTGTTGTACCAGATTACAGTGCACATTACAAAACTCCATGTCATGAGCTCATCCTTAATGCTGGTTGCTGTGGACATTGTCTCTGAGTCCTTCTTCTGCACTGAAAGGGTTTGGAGAGCAGACAAAGCTTGTATGATCTCCGGCAGGTGGTAACGCACAACTTTCACACTGTCAATCCTGGCCTCCCATCTGGTCACTGACAAAGATTTTACTGTTAACTGTTTGACATGTTCCTGTAAAACTGCCCAGCGTTGCACAGAGGAGCTAAAAATATTGTACAGTCTCTGGAGAACACCAAAGAAGGAGATGGAGACTACTGAAGATTTTGCAGCATCTGCTACAATCAGATTAAGAGTGTGACTACTGCATGGGACACACAGTGCCTCTCATTCATTTGCAATATTCTTGCTTGAACCCCTTGTTTATGTCCCATCATGTTCCCATTATCGTAGGATTGTCCACGGCTGAACTTGTCCAGCTTCTCCAGTAGTGTGTCACACAGACCTTTGCAAGTGGTGTCTTGAACATCAACAAATCCTACGAAATGTTCAGAGATAGATGCACCAACTGATGGCTCGCAGTTCACCACTCTCAAGACAATAGAAAGTTGCTCAGTGTGGCTAATGTCAGGAGTACAGTCCATTACATTCATGACAGAAAAGTACTTTGCTTTTTTCACCCTTTTGACTATCTCATCAATTACTTTGTCTCCAATTAGTGCTATGATTTCATTTTGGATTTGACTGCTGAGGTAGTGCACCTTTGTTTCCTTGTTTTGAATCCTTCTCAAATATTCATTCATGACTGGATCAAATTGTGCCATTAATCCCACCTGTGACAAGAAATTGCCATTATGTGGGTCATATAGCACATTTGTATGCCCTCTCAAAGCAAACTCTGTTGTGTATTTCCCTTGTTACATCAGTATACTGCACTTCAGCATGATTTTCACAGTACACATCATTCTTGGTTCACTTCAACAGGAGTTATATAAATCAGAACATTCAGGCAGTTTTTTTTTTTAAACTGGCATTTCTTGGTCATCATCATAGGCAAAAAGTTGTTGATACATGACTTTGTTTATGGCAGTATCTAACCAATGCTGGATGAGTTGTCGTAAACAGGGAACACAACAACAACCACATACTGTCAACAGACTTACTCATACTGCTAAGGAAATAAGCAGAGATGAGATTAGTGTAGTCCATTTACCAAACCATTCAGACATGAATCCTCCAAAAGGATCATTCACACCAGAGTTTTCTGCTAATTCTTCTGACAGAGAGGTCAAACCTTCTAAAGCTCTTGTTATGCTACCACCTGGAGAAGTATTATTTGGGATGAATGTACAGCAGAAGGTTCCAAACATTCTACATACGCTGCCTTTCTCAGCTAACAGCATGTCTAGAGCCATTCTGTTTTGCCAGGCCATCAGTGATGTAGGTCCTAATTGATCAACTATGCCTTTAATGGCGTCTCGGGTGTAGTTAACAAATCTCTGTTGGTTATAATAGAGATAATTAATCCAATCTACATTTTTGTTTATAGTAGACCACCAAAACACCACAGCATTGAAACCGGCAGCAATTTGATTTCTGGCCTTGTATTCATCTGGTACTCCTCTGGGTACCCAATAGCATTGATGTAAACTCTGTTGTCAAACGAACCCTGAACAGGGAATTGCCTCTTGTTACGGTGCATACTACCTCGCAGCTCCTTTACCAACTTGGGTAGACCCTCCAGGTCCCCCATGGGAATAGGTTGGAAGGGCATCACCAGTTGTACCAGGGCACAGCTACCTGTCCAGGAAGCTGGCAACTTAGGGCAGAGTTTGTTGTCACCACAGAGCCACCATAGGTCTGCTCTACTGGTAGTTTGGTGCTGGAACCAAGAGGCGGAATAATTACCGTTGTCATGAGTTACATCGATGATATCGGAGCATGAGGTCAAATGGCCTAGTTTTCTCCCTTGGAGGTTTCTAGCAAAACAGGTGTAGTTACCAGGCATGGCCAACATTGCTGGGGGTCTCATGGCTGCTACTACTGGGAATAACACATTAAGAGTTTTACATTGATCAGTTGTAGGAGAGTAGGTTTAGTTGTACAGTTGTAAAATACACTGCAGGCCTGTTGGATCTGTGATGTTAGTGAGAGAAAATGGTACAGTGCCTAATTAGGGTCGGGCAGTGGTGCTTGCATAACAGTTGGAAGCATTCACAGTCTTTGCTGTGTACATCATCCATTTTATCCAGTAATTTATGTCTCCAAAACCTGTCTCTAAAGCCAATTTGTCTTCCATTGTGAGGTTGATTAAATACCTTTCTCTTGTCTCTGATGTTGGCGGAGTTGGTGGAATGTCAGTGGGACTACTAGCAGGTGTCTGTTTGGGCAATACTAGTATGTTAAAAAGGCCTAATGGATCTGTTTCCTTTTCCCAGGCTCCCAAAACATAAGCTCCGCTATCCTTCATCTGAGGGTCTTTTATGATTAATAGGAGTGGATTACAGTCATTACTTTGGCAATTGGCTGGGCTGGAGCCTTTGAGAATGGACATTCATGATTTTAGTGGCTTTGGACCTCTTACAGCTTTTGTTGGAGAATACCCCCAGTCAGAGGAGCCTGAGTTGCTGATTACCCAGTGCCAGTTTGGACACTGACAATCTGGAAGAATCCGAGTTCCTACCCCATACCTGGATGTATAGCGCTCTGTGCAGTTCCCAGTCTTTCCAGAATCTGTCTCACAGATATACTTCTCAGACCGGGTATGTGCAGCTTGTTGGTGGCCACATTTTACAACAGCGCACAGGTCAAATTCAGCCGTCTTGTCCTGTCCATAGTGAGGGATTAAGGGATTAGATAGAATAGTACCATGAGAACTATTAATAGCAGTAGTATATACGCTAATAATGTGAAAATTTGCGTTTGCATTTGAAAATAATGATTTTCACTCCGCTCTATTAATCTTTGTCCTCCCAGCATCCGAGCTATTGGTGTCGAATCCAGAATTGTATGCTTTCCACAGGTTTTACCTATACAGTCAGAACTTTTTAGTGATGGCCAAAACTTCACCAGGTTTGAGACAACCTTCCTAATGCTGATTGAAGGTTCCCTTTGTAGCCTGGACTGGTTCTGACTGTTATTAGTGTTTTAGTTTAATGTTGGTCCTGTGTAAGCATAAGCTTTTTTACAGTGTCAGAGGACAGAAACGATCTCTTTTTTTTGTTAGCAAATCTCTCATATATTCAGCCAAAGTTTTATCTGCAGCTTCATCATCTCTGGTGAATAGCCTAGTTGTGGTATTTGATATGGTCTGCCATACATCATCTCAAATGGTGTTGAACCTTCTGCATTAGGTACTATATGCATATTTAACACTGCCATTGGTAGACATGTAACCCAATTTTGACCAGTTTCTTCCATAATTTTCTTAATCTTAGATTTAAGTATGCCATTATGTCTCTCTACCAGCCCTGCAGATTAGGGGGATAGGCGCAATGATTCTTTAACTCTATTTTTAGAACTGAGCTTAAAGATCTAATCACGTCATTTACAAAGTGAGTTCCATTATCACTATAGATTCTCTCAGGTACACCATATCTAGGTATTATATAGAGCATCTATAATCACTAGACAGTATTTCTTTCCTTCGCATTTGTTTAACCCAATGAAATCCATGTGTAACCCCTATGAAAATACAGCTTTGGGTTTGTTTACCATATTTTATTTGTTGGTTTAAATAACTTTAATTTTAATGTCTGAGTTCATGAAGAGAACTGTGTTTTAGGATAATTGTAGCTGCTTTAAGCAGCCGCTAGATGGCCTTATGTGCATTCAGTGTGGTAAATCTAGTGGACGTGTGCATTGCATGCTGGGATAGAGACTCCTGCTAAGCCGGATGCTAACGCTGCCACGACATACTGTATATATCCACAAGAGAAGCTTTTGGCGTTTTATAGAAGAGATACCGTTTTATTTTTTTAAAAAGTCACGAGTCTGTAAATGTTTTGAGTTGTCACGAGAGAGTCCCAGACGGCTACGACTGGCAGATTTTCTTTCTTTTGTTTCTTTCACTGAGGACTCCGTGAGTGTATTAGTTTAGCATGCTACGTTGCTAACGGACATGTGTGATTTTCAGTTTGGTTATGAATGAGTAATATTGAGCCTTTCTTATAATCTAAAACCAATCGGGGTTAACCGTGAATATTATGAGGATGTTGTAATGAGTCAGTGTGCTGAGTTTTGTGTTTTAGAAGTGCATTTGTTTTTCATGTGAGAATGGTAATTTTTACTGCGCCATTTCTGGGCGCCATGTTCATTGTTGTTAAGTTAAAAAAAAAAAGTCCTACATGTGCGCTAAAGCTCATGATGTGTACACATGCAGGTTTTTCCTGATTTTCATGATAATTGAAAGTGCTTAAATGTGAATGTGAACGAGAAAAACATGACTGATTAGAGATAAGAGATCATTTGTGTAACATGATTGATATAATACTGTTAAAAAGACACGCATTAATGGTGACTGAGATTTTAATGTCTCATGATATAGTTCATCATTCCTTTTGTGGCCAGTATTTTAAGTTACATTTGAATTAAAAAGAGAACAATAGATATGATACTGTACAGTAATTAATCGATAAATAACTTTATTTCCTGCTACGGCAGATTGGTTTTTTTTGAGTTGCTGAATCTACCTTCGGTGGACAGCGGTGATTCCAACTAGGGTTCCTGTCTGAGTCGAGGCAGGGTTAAAGAGGATCCAGAATTCTCCATCTTCATCATCTTCGTGAAGATTCACGCCTGAGCAGATAAGATCTAAACGGCGCGCAGTGGCCATACCAATACACATATACTACCCGGGTAGCACCACATACACAAACACTGAATAAATTTGGACAGACAAGGATTCGAACTGAACATTTCGTACTGGACTTTGACAGACTTTGATATCAGACAGCGTTAGGCTGTGGAAGGACACTTTATTTTGTTTATTTTTATATTTGGGATTTTGGGTCTGAACTGATTCCACTTTATGTTGATTGTGAAAATAAACATGCCTGTGTTTACCTTTTACGTTAACCATCCCTCGCTCCTTGAGTCGAACCATAGTACAGTAGTCAATTAAGTGTTGTTCTTATTGGGTTTCACATGCATATGTGTTGGAATGGATATTGTGGTGTTGGAAAACGTCCTCTCTTTGGTCTATAGTTACCTTGAGGATTATGTTTAGCCCATATGTGACATGTTAAGCAAAAATTTTTAGAATAATTCGCAAATCCATATATTGTGAATACTTTGTTTATTAGAGCTACCATCCCCCCTGTTAGACATGGCTTGTCCCATGGCTCAAAATAGCAGCATACCTGTACAGGTTTTTTGGAAGGATGGGTTTGCTCTCAGGTCACATATGAATTTGTTTATTAGGGTCTAAGATTGCTCCCTTTTCTGTCCACCTGTTTTTTCCTGCTTTAGGGGACTTGACTTGCATGTCTCTTAGGACATCATAGTCGACGGTGGGAGTCTGCGTATCTACAAGATATGTGGAAGATTGTGTAGCAGCTTTTTTAGCTGCTTCATCTGATTTTGCATTTCCTAGGGATACACTGTCTTGACTTCTGGTGTGTGCAGCACATTTGCAGATTGCTATTTGTTTTGGTAGCATAATTGCATCTTGCAGGTGAAGGATAAGTTGCTGATGATTAATTGGTTTCCCTGTGGATGTAACCATCCCTCTGTTTTTCCACTGCTGTGCAAACACATGAACTGTTGTAAAAGCAAGTATTGGCTATCTGTATAGATTGTTACCTTTTTGCCTTTCGCTAGTTTGCATGCTTCTGTGAGAGCTACTAGCTCTGCGGCTTGAGCGGAGTAATGTTTAGGTAATGCTTCAGCTTTAAGCACTTTTGTCTGTGTTACTACTGCATAGCCTGCTGCATTAGTCCCATCAAGATTCTTTTTGCATGATCCATCTACAAAAACTACCAAATCTGCATCTGTCAGTAGAGGGTCTGATAAGTCAGGTCTGGGAAGGACCAGTTTGGAAATCTCAGACATACAGTTATGTTGTTTGTCCATCTGCAGGAGGTGGTAGTAGTGTTGATGGATTTAAAGTACACCTTTCATTGGTTAGGTGAGGTTGTGACAGCAAAACAGCCACACAGGAGAGATGTCTGGATGGAGACAAATAAGCTATTTTGTTCTGCAGCAGAATAACTGAGACAGCATGGGATACCTTCAGTGTCAAGGGGTGAAATAGAACTAGTCTTGCTGATGCTTGCACTGCCATTCAGGTTGTAACCACAGTCTGCACACAATGGGGAAGTGCTCTAGCCACACAGTCCTAATTTACTAGAATAGAATGCTAATGGCCTCTGTTTCCCCCCATGTTCCTCTGTTAAAACTGAGGTCATGAACCCATTTTTGCAGTCTACTGTTTGGATGAACGGTTTTCTTATAGTTAGGCAGGCCTAAAACCGTTGATCCTACTAGAATTCGTTTTATGTTGACAAATGCAGCTTCTGCTTCGTCAGTCCATGCGACTTTGCTTGAGGCTGCCAGTGGTTCATCATAGATTAGAGAAGTGAGTAGACTTACTACTTGTGCATAATTTGGAACCCATGCTCTGCAGAAATTTACCATTCCTAAAAATGACATCATCTGCTTTTGGTGTTGGCCTTGGGGCTTGCAGGATCGCAGTCTTTCTGTTTTCATCTAAGTGCTTGCCTTCGTGTGAAAGATTGTAGCCTAAATATTTCACTGTGGTTTGTCAGAGTTGCAGTTTATCTTTGCTGACTTTGTGTCCTTGTGCAGCTAAGAACTTTAGCAATGCAACTGAATCTTCCTTGCATGTTTGTTCAGATTCTGCAGTGATCAGAATATCATCTACATAAAGGAGAATTTGGCTCAAATTGTGCCAGATTGGAGGAGATTCACAATAGCCTTCTCTTTATTGCACTGGAATGGAGAAAAATGCATTGCTAATGTCTGCCACAGAGAAATATTTAGCAGCAGGCCTTAGATCATTTAGCAGGGTGTGTGCGCCAGGTACTGTTGGAGCACGTGGTATTACTGCCTTATTTACAGCTTGTAAATCTTGAACCATTCTCCAGCCGGAGGATGGGGGTGCTTTCTTTACAGGAAATAGGGGTGTATTGCAGGGGGAGTCTGGGCATTCAACAATTACCCCTGCCTTTAGTAAATCCTGTATAATTGGTGTTATTCCTTCCTGGGCCTCAGGGTTTAGTGCATATTGGTGTTGATGAGGTCTAAGTGAAGATTTAGGAGTTATGCTGACAGGTTCAACACCTTTCATTAATCCTACATCTGCCTTGCCTTTAGACCATAATGACTCTAGTACATCTTTTAGGCTTTCTGACTGGTCTGTAGTAAGTCAGTAAATTTCCATGGGTAGACGATTGTCTTTTGAATCTGACATATGCACTGCAGTTTTTGCCTGAGTTACCCAACATAGTGTGCAGGAATATGCTTGGAGTCTTTTGTTGTAGGAAATGCCTGACTGTAGCTGTTCCCACTCTCTTGACTCACTACAGGAGTTACAAACTCTCCTACATCGACCCATCTGTCCCTTTGAGTTTTAGACAGTGAAATATGGGGTGTGCTGATTGAGCAGTAGAGTTTTCTCAGCAGGGTGTTAGGGTACAGCTAGCACCACTCATACCTGTTTTTGTTCCAATATAAGTTGTTAATGGTTATTTTGGACTGGCCTTCTTTGAAGAAACGTTCTTCATACCATTCATCTCGTCCTGAAGTGTGTTTGAAATACATGGTACAGTGGAGATCACCTGGGTTCATGAAACATGAACCTGGATTAACTCTCTGTTTTGCCTCTTGTAACAGTGGCAGAGCCATTGCTGTGGGCCCAGTGTTGGTGAGGTCCAGACTGTACCAGTATTTGGGTTCATCGACTCCCTTTCTGACATTTATTTATTCAATTCCCATAAGTCTGAATGCTCTTAGGCCTTTTTCTGTAGGGATTACTGCAATGCCTAGCTGTGTTAATAAATCTCTCCCTAGCAGGTTGCAGGGGCAGCAGCTTGACAGCACTATCTGGCATTGATGTTTTCGTTTGGTATCTGGATCTACAATTTTCACTGTTTTGGACAGATGTTCTTTATATACCTTGCCATTCGCTGCTTTAACATAGATGCTGTCATTTGAGCCTTGGATATCAGGAACTTCAGAAGCATGTATAACAGTTCTGGAGGCCCCGGTATCACAGAGAAATTTTATTTCTTGCCCTGCAACTAGCAGTTTTATTTCAGGTTTTTCATCATGGCTTAGCATTAATTCAGCTGAGGCTAAATTTAGCACTCCTTCTTTCTCAAAATCATTTTTCTTCTCTACTTCCTCTTTTTGTTCTCGGTCTAGTCCTCTAGTCCTCTTCGTTATTTTCTTGTCTCTTTCTAGGCTTGACCCTACATTCATCCCTCCAGTGTCCTGAACTTCCGCAATTGTAACAATTGCCTCTGTCACGACCTTGTGGTCTACAGCCAGGTCCTTTACCTCTGAACTTCCCTTTGTCTCTGCTATCTCTCAGATAGACTTCACTTTCTTCACCTACTATTAACACTGTAGCTTTCTTTCCCTTTTGTTTTGTGCTCAAATATGTCTGTGCATGTCTGGCCCACTCCATCAGGTCATTCAGTCGTCTGGTGCGATGAGTCACCATGTGTTTTGTCACAAAGCTACTGATGGGGTGTGCCAGCCCTTTTAGAAGTGTGTTTTTAAGTTGTTGGTCATATGGGGTGTCATTTGTTTGGTTTTCTGGGACTGTCAGTCCACTGTGGTTATTGAACACTTCTCTCAGTATTATTAAGTAATTGTCAACGTCTTCTCCGTCTTTCTGTACGCATTGATTAATAATCATCCAGTCTGGTCAGGGTTTGTATTTTTCCTTTACGCGATCAGTCAGGGCTGTCAGTCTGTCTGTTAAGTCACTGGCGTCGTGTTTCAGTGCGCTTCCGTCAGCATCATTAGGATTCCACTTACCTACGATTGCATGCCAGTCTGGTCCTAGAGTCTGACGCATGGCTCTTTCTAATTCCTGGCCATTTAATCTGTAACTTTGGAGAAGTCCTTTAATGTCTTTTTCCCACTGATCTAATTTGTTTTTGGGGTGTGGGATGCCTTCAGTGGCTCTCCCCACATCTTCAGCTGTCCATGGTCTAAAGACGTACATTTCTGGAGCACTTGTATCATCAGCTCTCCCTGTGTGTGCTGGATTTGGTACAGCTATCATAGGAAATACATCTTCGTTTGGATGATCATGAAAGGGATTTTTAGAGCAGCTAGCACTCTCTTGTCTGTCTGGTGCATGATCTCTCCCCTTCTAGTGGTTAGAGGTGATGGGGGTTGGGCGGACGTTTAGCTCAGTTGGTAGCGCGTCCGACCCATGTATGGAAGCTGTTAGTCCTCTGCAGCGGCTGCTGGTTCGACTCCAGCCTTCGGCCCTTTGCTGCGTGTCATCCCCTCTCTCTCTGCCCTGTTTCCTGTCTACGCTCTGGCTGTCCTGTCCAATAAAGGCAAAAATGCCAAAAAAAAACAAAAAAAAAACTTTAAGAGGTGATGGGGGCTTAAGGTTTTTTTGTGGAGCTTTCCCTCGTCTGCCTGTTGCATTTTGTTCTGCAGCTAAGGGTGGAGCAGATGCCATTGCCATAATAGGGGTATCATCATCCCCTGGTTCACCTCCCCAGTAGGGCGGGGGGTCTGAACGGGGTCCTAATGGAACGTCAGGGTATAGTTTTCTTTGGGTCAAATTCATCATCATCACTATTTTTCTCTGATCTCAATTTAGATTTGTTTTTACGCGTTCCTTCAGCTAATGCTAAGGTTTCAGTATTTTGACTGAACTGTTGCTTTTGCAGCCTTAGCACTCTCTCTTTACCTTTCTGTGTCCTATTTGCTTCAGCTAGTCATTGTCTGACTTCCTGGAGGCCTCTTTCTTTTGATTTTTGTATCTTTACCAGTATCTTTTAATATGGCTTTGACTAGTACGCCACACCTAGCTGGATCTAATTTTGGATCGAAGTTATGCTTCTTCTTCCACTTCTTTAGGTGTTTTATGTTATTTGGATCTTTGCTATGCATTAGCTTTTCATCACCTTCCAGGGGCTTGGAGCTTTTCATTCCCATCTTATCCCAAAACTGTTTTCTACCCCTCAGCAGCCAGTCAGTTTGTATGGAGTACACCCGAGCAACTGACCTTTAGAACTTAGGCTCAGCAGCCAGGCAGTTTGTATGGCATGCACCCGAGCAACTGCCCGTGTCAGTGAAAGCTGCTTCTGTTATCACCGTTTCCACAGCACAGACAGTTTGTGTTATCACCGTTAGGTTTCCACTGTCTGCTCTTTTTCACTGAGACACTGCTTTAATGAGCCTTTTGTTCTGAGACACTGCTGATGTTAAACGCAACCCACCCCTTTAAAACATTTCACATTTGATGCACATTCACACACTCATTCACATCACCAGCTCGATCAACCTTTTAACGTGCGCACAGAGTTTCTTTATTCCTGTAGCCTTCTCACAGAGGCTATGGACTACACCTCACTGGCCTTGTTCCACCTTTTAGTCCACTTTTAACGATGAATCTGGTTTTTAAACAGGCTAAGGTTACCGTAGTATTGGTGCTGTTCACTAAAACAGAGGCTGGTCTTGCTCACTATCCCCCGTCTCGCTGTACAGGTTCCTAGGTTTAAGTAGGATAGCGACTCACAACATATTTAAAACAGAGGCTGGTCTCACCAACTATCCCCCGTCTCACTGTACAGCAGGGCTATTCAATTACAGACCAATTAAATTCAATTGGGCCAGATTTTGAAACCAAGAAATTTAGCTGGGCCAGACATTCTCAGTGGCCAGTAAGGAGCAGGTAATGACAAATTTTAAACGAACACAGATTAATGTAATGATACCCTTTCTTTCTTTGCCAGCATCCAGGACACACAAGTTGCTGTAGCTCTCTCGGGCTGTGCATGACCGCACCATCGCAGGACAGCTCCGGTTGTAAGATGCAATCAAACTCTGCACTTTAGCAGCCCTCTCCTGTGATCCCTCGGGAAAGTTTGTCCTGAAAGTCTGGTGTTTCTCAGTGTGGTGCCTCCGAACATTGTAACATCAATTTTTAAACACTGCAATGCACTCATTGCAAATTAAACACAGCGGTCTGGCACTTGGATTTGGCAGCAAAATAAACAAGTATTTGTCAGTCCAGGCAGGTTAAACCAACCGTTTTCATTGTAAATTTTGCGTTTCAGGGTTGAGAAAGACATGTTTCTAGAGGTCGTATTATAGGACTACTACTTCTAAAGTTACCACTTAGCAGACACGTATTTTCACAACAAAGTGCTGCATTCTGGGTTGAGTGTTGCTAGGCTACGCAGAGTGTTGCATTCATGATCTGAACTAGTGTAGGAATTTCTGTAAAAAGATCTGTAGGCTCGAAGAGTGTGTTTTTCCCGGTTTTTCTCTGCTTTTCTGGTTGGGCCACTTGGGGATTGCTTTCTGGGCCGCATGTGGCCCATGGGCCGCCATTTGAATAGGCCTGCTGTACAGGTTCTTAGGTTTAAGTAGGATAGCGACTCACAACATATTTTGGCTACCCTTTTATGGCTCCAACATGGGACTGCCCTTTCACTCAATATTCATTCGCACAGTATACCTGATTTGCAGATTCTGATCCTCCGGGTCCTCTGCTCAGGGGAAAAAAAAACCGATCCCGTCACCTCCTCCTCCCTCCAGTGGATCCTGGCCCCTTTATGCAGCAATTCAGCTGGGGATCTTTGTTGAGGGACTGCGTCCCCGGCGCGCCTTCAGGTCCAGTCCTGGGTTGAGGAGTAGGATGTTGGGATCTGGCTCGAAGGACCAAGTTGTCATGAAAATTATTAAGTAACAGCAGAAGCAAATGACCACAGAGTCTCAGAATATGAGTTTTACGGAGGTTTACTTGCAGCAAGGAGTGTTACGGAGTACAAAGCAGTACAGAGTAAGACTGAAGTACATTACCTTTAACATGTCTTTAAATATCTTCTTTAGGTCCCACCTGGTTCTTCGGTTTGTATATTAAACAGTCTTAGTCAATGAGGCGTACCTTCTTGCCACAGGAATGTATCAGTTAAGGAATGTATCAGGGTCGCTCAGGGTCATTCGTATAACTCAGATGGTTAGTTCCTCTTCTCTGTGGTTCCTTCTTGGTGGCAGTTTCCTCTCAGTGTCGACGGTTATTTATTGGAACATTTTTGCATGCATGTCTGACACCTTCTGATTAAACATCATACTTCTCTTACATATGTCTGACACCTTTTGGTACGCTTAAAACGTTAAACATCGTCATTCTCCTACAGTTATCAATTAAAGTAAAATTTATTGATTTATTAAACTCACAGTCATCAGTATCATAGCTTGGAATGGGCGCTCGATGTGCCTCTGGTGTCTCTTTCTGTTCATGACAACCACCAGGTGGAGTGGCCACTATCCCACTGGAGGTGGAAGTTGCTGGAACTGATGTGACAAAAAAAAATTGTGTATATTGTCAAAAAGAATCTTTACAGGGCATGGCATATGTTATCAATTAAAGTGGAACACTGGACTTCGTCAGCATTTGGTAGGGGCACTTTATCTGTCTGTTTCGTGGTCATAAACTTAAGTAATGATCCTGAGGAGAGATAAGAGAGAGATTTTTAATTGTTCTCCTTGGGCATAGCTTTCATTATTCATTGCCATCATAGCATTCATAGCTTAACACTAGCTATTAACTCTTACACAACTTTATTAGTCACAGAAAAAGCTGTTTTTCCAAACAAACCACTCCAATAGACTCTAGAACCTGCGCACTTACAAGTTGCAGCAAAGTCTGGTAGCTCTCAAAATCTTTGTTATTTTTGTCGCTTTTTATCGGATTTTTTACATCTACTGATGGATATTTCTGTGGAGAGAAAAGTTTATTCAAAAGAAGAGCTTTTTTCATTGAAATGGAGCAAATCTGGAGTATATTACCCTATTCCAGCTGAGATAAGGAGGAGCTTTCGTGGTTGCCGTGCTGGTGCAAAGTTAAAGGCAAGGAAATGGAGATACAAGCCCGTTCTGCCATCAGTCATCATGGGAATGTCAACTCTCTGCCCAACAAAAGTGAGGAGCTGGAGATATTGGTGAAGACTCAGAAAGTGTACCGTGAGTGCAGCCTGATGTGTTTTTACTGAGACCTGGTTGAATAATAACATCTTGGATTCCATTGTGGATATACCTGGCTTCACTCTCATACGGTCAGACAGAGATGCAAAGGCTGGTGGCAAGAAAAAAGGAGGAGGACTGGCCTTATTTGTGAACCAGAGATGGTGTAATCCTGCACATATTGCTGTCAAGGAGAAGATATGCTGTCCAGATATTGAATTATTGGCAGTTGGAATGCGGCCATATTATGTAAGAGAATTTGGTCATATAATAACAATACTTGCGTACATCCCTCCCAAGGCAACGGCTGATGTTCCATGTGAAATTCTGCATGAAAATTGTTGCTAGGATACAGACTAAACACCCTGAGGCACTTATAATAATATCTGGAGACTTCAACCATGTTACCCTCTCCTCCCACCTGACTGGATTTACACAATTTGTTAACTGTGCTACACGAGAAAACAAAACGCTTGATCTGCTGTATGCCAATGTCAAAGAAGCTTACAGAGATACTGCCTTACCACCACTGGGCAGGTCAGATCACAACTTGGTTCTTCTGCAGACCTGTTACAAACCCTGTGTGCAAAGGGAACCTTCAACTACACTCACTGTAAGGAAATGGACACCTGAGGCTAGTGAGGCTCTAAAGGCCTGCTTTGAACGCACTGATTGGGATGTGCTTCTGGAAACAGATGAGAACAGTATGGGACATTGATAGACAGGCTGATTGTTTCACTGAGTACATCAACTTCTGTAGAGCCACAGTCATACCTACAAAGACTGTACGCTGTTTCCCCAATAACAAACCCTGGATCACAAGTGACATAAAGGCAATCCTCAATCAGAAAAAGGAAGCTTTTAGAGAGGGTGACAAAGAACGGCTCAAACAGGTGCAACATGAGCTGAAGAAGAGATTGACGATGGCAAAGGTGGAATACAAAAAGAAGATTTTACATCATAACAACATCCGTGAGGTGTGGAGAGAAATAAATACCATCTCTGGCTACAACAAAAAGAAAAGACAGCCAATCGTGGGTGATGTGGAAAGAGCTGATGAACTCAATCAGTTCTTCAACAGGTTTGACACTGAGGTCACATCCCATTCCACTGCCACTCCTCCTCCTCCTCCTCCTCCTCCTCTTCAACATGTGGGCATCTCCACCATGGCTCCCTTCAACAACATCTGGGCATCTCCATCATGGCTCCTCCTCCTCCTCCTCCCCCTCCTTCTCCACAAGTGTGTTCCTCCACCATGCCTCCTCTTCAACAACATCCGGGCATCTCCATCATGGCTCCTCCTCCTCCTCCACCACAAGTGTGTTCCTCCACCATGGCTCCTCTTCAACAACATCTGGGCATCTCCACCATGGCTCCTCCTCCTCCTCCTCCTCCTCCTCCTCCACAAGTGTGTTCCTCCACCATGCCTCCTCTTCAACAACATCTGGGCATCTCCATCATGGCTCCTCCTCCTCCTCCTCCTCCACAAGTGTGTTTCCTCCACCATGGCTCCTCTTCAACAACATCTGGGCATCTCCATCATGACTCCGCCTCCACCTCCTCCTCCACATGGGTACATTTCCGCGACTGCAGCTACTCCTCTTCACACACCTGTTCCTCCACCCTTGTTTGTCACTGAGACAGGGGTGAGGTTGGAGCTCGGGAGACTTTGCTCTGGGAAGGCAGCTGGCCCAGATGGTGTGTGTCCAAGGCTGCTTAAAGACTGTGCTGCCCAACTGTGCCAACCTCTTCACAAAATCTTCAACCTGAGTCTACAGCTGGGGCGGGTGCCGGCTCTGTGGAAAACATCTTGTATTGTCCCGGTACCAAAAAGAAAATGTCCAGCTGAACTAAATGACTACAGACCGGTGGCCCTTACTTCACACATCATGAAAACCCTGGAGCGGCTGATTCTACGTCTTCTGAGGCCTGAGGTCAAAGACAAACTTGATCCCCTGCAGTTTGCCTACAAAGAACACATTGGAGTGAATGATGCAGTACTCTACATGCTCCACCGTTCCCTCTCTCATTTGGAAGAATCTGGCGCTTATGTAAGAATTATGTTTTTTGACTTTTCAAGCGCATTTAATACCATCCAACCCAACATACTCAAAACACAGCTCATAGAGATGGGAGTGGTTTCTTCCTTTGTCTCCTGGATCACGGATTACCTGACAGAAAGGCCACAGTTTGTCAGGTTGGGGAACTGTTTTTCTGGGACATTAATGAGCAGCACAGGGGCTCCACAAGGGACTGTCCTGGCTCCATTCCTGTTCACATTGTATACAGCAGACTTTAAATATAACTCTGAGTCCTGCCACATCCAGAAATACTGACACTGCTATTGTAGCTTGTATAAGGAATGGACAGGAATCTGAATATAGGGATTTGATAAAATCCTTCAGTGACTGGAGTCATAAAAACTGCCTCATACTAAACACCTCAAAGACAAAGGAAATGGTCATTGATTTCCGTAGATCCAAGCCCCCTCTTCAGCCTGTGAACACTTGTGGAGTGGACATTGAGGTGGTAACAAACTATAAATATCTTGGTGTACACCTGGATAACAAGCTGGACTGGTCCCTTAACACAGATGTACTCTACAAAAAGGGGCAGAGCCGCCTCTTTTTCCTAAGGAAGCTCAGATCTCTAAACATCTGCAGTAAGATGCTGCAGATGTTTTATCAGTCTATTGTGGCAAGTGTTTTATTTTATGCTGCAGTCTGCTGGGGAGGAAGTTTGGGAAAAAAGCAAGCAAGGAGGCTGGATAAGCTTGTGAAAAAGGCTGGCTCTGTGATCGGAGTAAGGATGGACTCTCTGGAGGAAGTTGTGGAGAGAGACACAATGAGGACGGTGGAGGCCATCCTAAACAACATGGATCATCCACTGCATAATACATTGATGGACCAAAGAAATAATGGTGGTGGAAGGCTTCTCTCTCTTCGTTGTAGGACAGAGAGATACAGAAGATCTTTCATACCAACTGCCATCAGACTCTATAATTCTTATACAAATAGATGAGACTACAGACAAATGAATTTCCCCTTGGGATCAATAAAGTATTTCGTATTCGTATTCGTATTCGTAATACATTTTATACCGTCAACAAACACCCATGTCCCCACAGCATACAGGCACAGCAAGCATGGTACAACAAGTAAATTTTACAATAAATACTGCATAAAAAGTTAAGAACAAGTTAAAAATTAAGAAAAACTGTAGCATATAAATAGCTGTTAAGGGGGCTTCAATACTGATATTATAATACTGAATACTCCATTTCAATACTGTAACATTATAAGTTAGCTTATTTACTTTCTGTAAATAGAGTAGTTAATAGAGTGCTGCTGCTTGCTGTCAAGCAGGACAGCAACTAACGTTAGGTTAACCTTGCATTATTTTTTTTTTGTAACTTGCTGGCCATAACCGCGTCCAGTGCCAGAGCCACACGCGCCGCACTCGAGTTGGTCACAGTCAGTAGAATGCGGGTCCGGCTCCGCTTGCTAACTAACCAAAACATGAGGTAATAAACAGAATAATGATACCGTTTTTACGTTTCAAACTTAATGTTAGACTAACTTACTGGGGAGACACCTGAACAGCAGCTAACATTAGCATAAGCTAGCGTTAGCTTAAGCTAGCATTAGCATCATCTAGCATTAGCACCAGCTAGCATTAGCGTTAGTTTAACGCAGTGGTCACCATAGACATATATACGTCTGACGCTAATGTTAGCTGCTATTCAATTCTGTTTCCCCGTTAGTTAGACAAAGTAACAGCGTTTGTTCAATAACAGCAGTCACTTACTGTTAATGTTATGCTTGTATCATTATCTGCTCCACTTACCACTGTCTTTCTTTCTTTTTTCTTCATCCTCTTTTTTTCTTCCTCTTCTCACTACCAGATGGATAGCTCCTCTTCATTTTCCTTCAGCTTCATGTCCAACTGACAGAACGATAAATTAGCATCATACAGGTTAATGTGAGGTGGGATCATGGGATTGACGTGGGGCCCCTTTTGGGAGGTTTCCTACTGAGATGTCATTGCAAATCGCCCGTTGTTGTTTAAGGGGGAGGGGGATACGGTCACTGTGGCTTATACATTTTTGAGACATTTCGGTAAAAAACAGCCCTCGGGCCCCTAGTCTCGGGGGCCCCCTAACGGCTCGGGGCCCCAAGCAGTTTTTCACAAGCTGCGCGTCTGGAGACAACTGCTGTTGGTTGTCACGCAATATTGCTTTGAGCATGATTGGTTGATGTGGATGTCAGTCAAACAAACGGGCCAATCACAACTGTGCACACCTTCATTTGAAACTACGTCTGTTTGAATTGGTTTTAATGGGCGCGGCATCAGTGCGACTCGGTGGTCCACTAGTAATCTACCTGGAGTAATTTACATCTGCTTGCCATATTCTTATTTTGAGCTAATGTGAGTTGTGGGATGTCAACGGAGAACAAAAGAACTAACAAAAAACTACAATGGAAGAGTCAGACGGGATCTATTTCATCAGTTAACATGAATTGAACTTCACACATAATTCTTATACTGGAACATCAGGTAAGAAAAACATTTCCCTCTTATTTTCTATAATGTTAAGTTAATAACCAAAGGTAATGCTTGTGGTTTCATGTCCATAACTTAAAGACTGTAATGTTATCAAACCGTTAGGTGAGCTAACTGTCGAAAAAAATTAACTAACTATACAGGTAACTTAATATTGAATGTTAGCTAACTTGTTAGCATGGTGAATGCCAGCAAAAGATAACGTTAATATTGAATGTGGTTTCTGTTCTCTTTGCAGGCAGCAAATCTTTGCCATGACATTAACAGCATGTTACTAATAATACAGTTGGTTGTTGCTGAGTTAACCTTACGGCTCAGCTGTAATATGTTATAACTAGGGCTGTCAAAGTTAACACTTTAACGCATGCGATTATTCTGGAAACAATAACGCCTTAAAAAAATTAATGCACGATTAATCGCATCGCGTGACTTAGGTAGAGTTCCTATGACGGACGGTGGCCTGTCAGATGTCTGGCAGCTTCAGGGGGACAATATTCTCCATTCACAACCAAATGACCATAGACTGTATGGATGTGACTTGTTTATGAAAGTTGAGGTGTGCAGACGGATACATAGGCATTTATTTAATACACTAATCAAAATGTAGTGCTGATGTGAAAAAATAAGCAACTATGTGTTATTATTTTTCACCAATCTGTAAAATTGCATCCTTAAATTGTAATGGATTAACTGTATTGCATCCTTCAATACTATATAAGAAAGAAGTTATATTAGTATTTATAATATGTAGTATTTTAACTGCGATTAATCACGATTAATCACAGAGTAGTATTGCGATTAATCGGGTTAATTTTTTTTTAATCGTTTGACAGCCCTAGTTATAACGTTAATGTAATTGTATCGTTCAGCACTGGTGGGGAACGAATTTGAGAGGTTAAGTAACATAAATCTTAATGCTTATGGTAGCGGGTTAATATACAGTAGACACAACTTTAAAATTTCACCAAAACATTGCCCTTTTCATTAAATTGTCTCATCTTGGGTTTTAATCTCCTGCCTGTGTGTGCGTTTTGGAGCTCTGTGTGTGTGTGTGTGTGTGTGTGTGTGTGTGTGTGTGTGTGTAATGCTCTAATATTAAAACTAAACTGGACTAATCTTTTTCTTTGTCTGTCCCCTGCCTATCCCACCCTGTTAGTTGTAGATGGTGAGACATGACATCAATTTAGGCTAATCCTGTTCTTGATTAATGGATATGTTATTCTCTCAGTGAATACCAAACAATACATCTAAGTTGGAATCAATAAAAAATTATGTTAAGTTCCATGTACTTCTATACATAATATACAAATTTACTGATACTTTTTATTTAATTGCAGAGACATGCTCCCCAAGGCAAGGTGATGATTGTCAGAGGGAAAAGTAAGTAAGAAAAATGTAGCTTAAGAAAACAAAAGATGTGAATATTTTCCAGGTATTTATTAGGGCTGTCAAACGATTAAAAAAAATTAACTCGATTAATCGCAATACTCACAGTTTAAAATACTACATATTATATATACTAATATTACTTGTATTTTCTTCTATTCTTTCTTATATAGTATTGAAGGATGCAGTACAGATAATCCATTACAATTTAAGGATGCAATTTTACAGATTAGTGAAAAATAATAACACATCACAGTTGTTTATTTTTTCACATCATTTTGATTAGTGTATTAAATAAATGTCTATGTATCCGTCTGCACACCTCAACTTTCATAAACAAATCACTTCGTTGTGAATAGAGAATATTGTCCCCCTGAAGCTGCCATACATCTGACAAGCTACCGTCCGTCACAGGAGACATTCGTTACAACTAGTCTGATTGTCACTGTCACTGACACTGTCAAACCAAGAGTTTAACAGTGTTTTACACTCTCGTGTGTGTTCAAACCACCGATTGCAGCGAGTTTTACCCGATCACGGGCAGAGTCGGAGGCTCTTCACCGGGCAGCGGGTGGGATGAAGCTGCATTCAAGACGGAAATACGAGACAAACCCCGTCTCGCACTGATTCAAAACGGGACACGCTATTTAATCCTCAAATACGGGACGATTCTGAATCTCAGCGGACGGGTGACAACTGGCGACACAGACCACAGACTGTATACAGACCATAGACTTATATAGAAGTGGACGGAGCTTCCGGCTCTGAAAAATGAAGCCAATGTGGAAGTGCAGTAACGCTGTATTCTCACCGAAATCCAGCAGGGGGCGCGCAAGCTGGTTGCAAAAAGAAGCCCGGTTCCCATTGACACCCGTTCTAAAATGCCGAACTTTACAGCTAAAATAAACATATTTATAGCCCGTGTCAAAAAACGATTTTGGTCTCTATCGCTATCCCCCACCATGTTCACTGAACCAGACTTGAATTTTCATATAAGTCATTCGTTGATTTTCTATTAAGGCTTAAAGTTCTATATAATTAGGGGCATGGTTTCGTGATTGACAGGCGTAGTCCCCTATGGTAGTGCCACTCACTCGCTCCCATAGACTATACCGTCTATGCCTCGCCCACACAGTCTATGGTCCTGCCTATGGTTCCGCCCTGCTCCACCGTCTCAACCAATCATATTCACATCCGGTTTCAAAACTGTCAAAATGGCGCTGGCCAAATCTGAAACTCGAGGCTTCAAAACGGGTGTTCAGAAACCAATGGGTGATGTCACGAAGACTCCGTCCACTTCTATATACAGTCTATGATACAGACAGACTACCTAAATCATGTGATGCGATTAATCGTGCGTTAATTTTTTTTAACGCGTTATTGTTTCCAGATTAATCTCATGCGTTAACGTGTTAATTTTGACAGCCCTAGTGTTTATATAAATCATACTATTTGCCCCATTAAAAAAATCCTGATCAGTCTAAGATATTGAATGACTGTGCTTATCATCGCTACCATTCTCATCTCTCATTTGGTGTTGCTTAATTAGTTGAGAAATTAGTAGAACATAGATGACCTAACCTGTCTCTGTCCTGCTAGTCTTTGCAAAAGGGCAAATGCAGCGTCTGCTGAAATGCACTACCTGGGGAGTTGCTGCATGGTGGTGGGCCTGGTAATTTCAACAACTTCACTTCAGGCCTTCATTCAGCCTGCAGGTAAGCACCCTTTTCCTCTACTCACACACATCCAAATGCAGATTGACACGATATGATTCATTTACTTAATGGTGTGTGAAATATTTTCAGTTTCATCTCAAGTTAATGTAAACATTGGGGTGTGTGTAGAGTGGATAGCAGATAACATAAACCACCCCAAGAAATTAATTTCACATAGTTGACAACCATTGCCACCATGTATAGTGGTAAAATGACAGTCACTGTATCTGTCAACTGAATGTAGCACTACAATAGGCATACACATTTGGTTCTTTTGGAGTACTGTTGTATTTATTGGACCAGGCTCCTCAGTCCAAATGTTGAAGCATTATTATATTATTATTATTATTATTATTACTATGTATTGTAGAGTGCTTTGAGTGGTTGATAAGACTAGAAAAGTGCTATATATGTACAGTCCATTTATCATATTCTTCACTGTGTCCAAACTATTCTTCACACAGCAAAGGACCCACAGCAGTGCATCACCTGTGAGATCATGAGAAGGCTGAAGAACCAGGAGTGACAAGATGTCACCAGATGGTGGGGTGCAGATTTAAACACAGGTAGGCAAACACAGGCAAGACATACAGAGACTGTATTTGTTTCATTAAAGCAAGTTCAGATCAGTCATAATGAGAATGATTTGTGTGAAGCTGATGAGTAGTGTTGTGCATTGCCCATGTCTCCAACAGTAAGCCAGTGGTTAATATTGTTTGTGTGTCTGTGTGTGTTTTCTCCTCATGATCCAGAAATTTTGGGAATGAAAAGGCTTGTGCCACAAGATCTTCAGAGCCAGTGAGTATTTATGCTATCCTGACATAAAGACAGTAATGGATAATGTGCACACTAGTGGCCATATTACTGTCAATTTGTCAGCACATGTTTAATTTTTATTTGTTTCCCAAGAATTGACAATGACTTCTTTGTGGGAGGAAACCCATGTGAACACAGAGGCAGAATATGCAAACTCCAAGGCACCGGTCTGGGTCAAACCCTGCAGACAATATTTTACTCATCTGTGCAGTTTGGGAGTTTAAAAGGACAGATCCCTTTTCTGCAGTAGATCTGGGTTAGGACAGGCAGGAGTACCAGCACAGAAGCTAAGACATGTACTGCTGTGGATGGGGTTTGCAACAAAACTTATTTTAGCCACTTAGAAAGCATCAATATCAGTTGAAGTGTACGCTATATTACCAATGCATTGTAACAATTTAACAATGCATTGTAATACAGTACATTGTGATATGAAAATGTGACAGAGTACATTGTTGAGACAAAAAATATATGAAATCAGCTCTTTTATTACTTCTTAAAGGAACAGTTCAGCCAAAAATGAAAATCCAGTCATTATCTACTCACCTCAAGCCAATGAGAAATCCGGTGTAGTTTTTTAATCCTCATAACACTCCCAGACAATCATGGGGAAACAGGTTTCAGCGTTTTTCCAAACAATGCACATCTATTGTGACCACACAGAAGACGTAATAAAAGTACTCAAAAAAAAAAAAAAAACCCTTAAAATTCCTTAACATTGCTTGTGCACATCCAAGTCTCCTGAAGCTGCCACATGCAGTTACTTGAAAAAACGTAATTTATGCCGTGTTATTAGCCTAAATCCTCACCGATGTACAGAGCGACAAGCTTCTGAACTGGTGTGTGTGGGGAATGTGCGAGCTACAAGTTGCATGCATGCACGTTCCCCACACACACCAGTTCAGATGGTGCACGCATTAGCATGAGGTGAGTAGATAATGACTGAATTTTCATTTTTGGTGTGAACTATTCCTTTAAGAAGTAATAAAAGACCTGATATCACAATACATTTTTTTGTCTCAACAATGACAAAAAAATGTCACATTTTCATATCACAATGTATTGTATTACAATGCATTGTTAAACCCCATCAATTGATATCGATTTTTTAGGTGGCTAAAATAAGTTTCGTTGCTGACCCCATCCACAGCAGTATTGCTTAGCTTCTGTGCTGATATTTCTGTCTGCTTCTCTAAACTGGGAGCATCCTGACCCAAATCTACTGCACCTCATACAACCCTTCTTTATAAAAAATGGAACTATCCCTTTAAGGCCACCCATCCTGACACAGCTGCACAATGAGTCCAGTGGTGCCAAATCAAAACAAGTGTTAAACATCCTTTTTCCTTTCTCCTTTCAAATACAAAAAAATGTACAGTATCTCATGAATTCCTTCTATGACTTTTTCATCATACTGGCCTGCAGTATTTGTAATACAGTGGGTGTACTCAGTAATATAAATTGGCTGGTCATTCCCATAAAATTTTCTGGGTAAAAAACCTTTACTATGATTTTTTTTTTTTTTTTTGTCTTACAAATTTTCCCTTCACCTACACTGGGGTTGGGTTGGTTTCTGGTTTTGTCTTGTGTACAAGTTTAAACTAGATTTTATGCAAACTGCCTGAATCTGCATTTGTCATTACTAGTACAGTGGATTTTCATTTAAAGTGAAACATTCCTTTAAGGTTGTATAAAGAAATGGTAAAAAAAAATAAATTAAAAAAATGAAATCCTACAGTAAGGTAAGGACTGTTCAGTGAATTTTATTGTGCCCTTTTTTTCCATTTTCCCTCCAGATACACAAAAGATCCAGCTGATTACTGGCAATTCGAAGGAGGATTCTTCTTTATCTGCTATGTTGCACTGTCATTCCTGTCTTCATTGACCTGTTGTGGTATGTTTTGATCTTACTTAATAATACACTGTATAGTTACTAAATTAAAAGACTGCATTGCTTGTCCACAAATATTACCAGAACTAAAGTGTACAGAGCTCCCAGGTGTCAGGACAATATTGTAGAAAACAATATAAAACAATTGGAAAATACAAGCTAAAAACAGCTGACCACAACCCTCTCAGCTCAACAGCTCTCCACCTGTAATCAAGTTTCCCACCCCAGTTTAATTGAAACAGTGAAAATCTTTAGATGTATCTATTCTGAATTTCTTATGCATGTTTTCAGTTTAATTAGGATATTTTACTTTAATATTACAGTTTTTGTTTGGCTGCCCTTGTTGCTAGTCATTTGACCGTTTTTTTTAAAGGTGGTATTTAAGGTTTATTGAAGGTGTTTAATGGTAATAATTTAGTTAAAAAGTTTAAAAATAATCGTATTTTTCTGCAGAACTCTTAATGAAAATGTGTGTAAATGTAATGTATTTGCACTTCATTTGAATTCGGATATTTTACTTTAATTTTGCGTTTTTTGTTTGGCAGCCATAGCTGCATATCATTTACCGTTTTTTTATTTTTTTTTTTACTGTGTGTTACTTACTTTTTTCGGTTCCGGTTTGCTTTTCGTTGTTGCAAGCTGAACTTTCAGCCCTAATTCCACTTTCTCCCGATTCTAACAATCCACAGACAGAAGGGAAACGACAGGGAAGTGAAGGGGCGGTCAATGAGGAGAGAGCGTGAGAGAGAGATGCTCGCAGCAGAACAACTGTTTCTAATGTGAGATAAATGTCAGTTCATTTTGTCGCTGTCTGTCAGTGGTGGACAGTAACCAAGTACATTTACTTGAGTCCTGTACTTAAGTACTTGATTATAACAATCATGTACTGGGGTTGACTACTTTGTCCACCACTGCTCCCTGTTCCGCCCCTGATCCGCGCTTGTGTACAGGGTAGGATCAGAAAGAATACATGGCTATAAATTATAGTTGGGAGCGTTAAAGGCTGTGACGCATAGTGCCACATTGCACCACTTTCACCCTCTCAGAGGCGGGTCTACCATGGTGGCACGGGGGGGCACCCGCCCCCCTTGCAATCTGATTGGCCACCCCATGTGCCCCCCCAATGGTCATTAACTCGTGGTAATGTCAAGCATTGTGTCAAGCTGTTTACCACCACAGCATGTTAAAACGGAAGCAAAGCTGAAACCTTGTGTGACTGGACCGTGTTCTGAACTCATGAAGGCTTTTATTTTGGAAAGAGGACAAAGGAAGTGGCTCCGCGAACTCGCTAACTTCATCAGTCGCGGACTTTTCTGCAGCGTAATAACGGGTGTACCGGCCTCACGTGACCGGAGTTCAGGTAAGAACAAGTAACAAGTGTCTAAAAAACCGTCCCAACAATGTTTTGCCAACTTCTGTTACATTTATGCCTAATTTGGTCCAGTTTGCATGGGAAACTTCTTGAAAATCACCACAGATGTGTATGGCTCTCCGTCTGGATTAATGTTAGTTTAAGCATGGACTTCTCTCTACTGTTGTAGTAACGTGGGCGTCTCTCGCGTGTCTCGCGTTTTGCGACATTAACTAACAGTACGAACAGGTACTATAGCCCATTTGCCCTCATTGGCTTGGATGCCACCTGTGACTGCATCAACCCTCAACTAAAATATGAGTTATGTATTTGTGTAATGTGCAGGCCATAATTTTATATTGTACAAATAACATGTTGCTTTTCATTGTGTTTGTGAACGCCTTGTCAAGGCAGACTACAAAATGAAACGGAGACAGGGAGATATCTCCAATTTCTTCAGTAAGAAGAAAATGACTCAGGGCAGCAGGGAGAGTGCAGGTGACCAGCAGGCTGAGTGTGAGAGCACTGATACTGAGAGGAGTCAGAGTCGATCTGAATGCAGCCACACAGCATGTACTGAGCAAAATTTCCAGGGCCAGACCAGCACTCATGAACCTCCAGGTGAAAATGCAGGTATTAGGGAAATACTTTAAAATGTGTAATGTGGTGTTCTGCGGGATTTTACAGTTGTGCAGTGAATGAAGCCTACTTTTAATCACAATACGAAACTGGCACCATGCACTTAATATTGTGTCTTTGCTAAATATCTGCACTTAATATTATATATTAAAAAAAATCATGTACATTTAATTAAAAACAGAATTAAATCATGTATGTTTAATTAAAAATAGAATTAATGAGGTGTTGACTGTGTCAATCAATACATTTAGATGTACAAAGGGAGAGGACTGACCCTGGTGATGACCATACGGAATCAGATGACAGCTGCAGCAGCTGCAGCAGCAACGGGACCCTCCCAGTTCACCCTACTTTTGCTGCACCGAAAGGTCCCCAAGGTAGAATATTTATTAAAAATGTTATAAACCCATCACCAGCAACATGTGAATTAATAATTTGTATTACTTTCCTGCTGAAATGCAGTCATTTAAAAATTCCAGAATCTACATATATGCAAATATTTTTAATTTCATAGATTTTCCTGCTGAACACAAGATGTCTCCTTCACTGTAAAGTCCACACTCTGTATGTGCACTGAAGACTTTAAATATTCCCATCACATTTGTATCCGCTGAATATTCGCTTCAAACTGTTGGTAATGTCACAAATCATTCTTATAGGTCCATCACTTAAATATTCAGTGAACACAAACTTTTTTCAGATTAATCTAAAAAGTACTGAGGTGTTAATCTGCACATACATCATTCTTCACAGTGAAGCTCAAACATTTGGGTGTGGGAACAAAAAGAAAAACATATTTTTGATTTTAAGTTTCAGTATTAATCATGAGTATTCATTTCTACAGACTCATTTTGGATTTATTTTTAATATTTCCAGACATTTCTGAAACCAGAGCTGCAGGCCCGGCCCAACCTATCCTGAAGACCTCCCCTCGCACTCAGCATGGAATGTTAAAAAAAAGAAAAAAAAGAACACAAAACGGTGTAATCCAAGTGTCTGCGAGCCACGACATTAAAATTTAACCACAGAAGTCGACATTTACACCATGTTTTTAGCTGAAATGTCAACTGTTTTGTGTTCTTTTTTTACATTTAATATGTGGTTACCATTCACTGCAGTTGTACTGGATGAGGCTGCTCCCCTGTTTTCTGCTGAAACTCCAGCATTGTTTTGTGAACTGAAGATCTTCACCCATCCTCACATCAGCATAGGGGAGAGTACATATTGAGTGGATTATCGTTCTGGGGTGGGGTGGAACAACTCTGAACAGCAAACATCCTAGTGTTCTGTGTAGTAAATAAAGAAAATTGTGTAACATTGTAGTTAGAGCTGGGCAATATATCGATATTATATCGTATCGTGATTTGAGAGTAGATATTGTGATAGATTGTGGATATTGTTCTGAGAGTAGATATTGTGATAGATTTTGGATATTGTTCTGTCGTAATATGGCATAAGTGTTGTTTTTTCTTGGTTTGAAAGGCTGCATTGCAGTAAAGTGATGATAATTTCCTTCTCATTATATCCATGTTACTGATATTTATTTATCAAAAAAGCTCTTATTTTGTGAAAGCACCAATAGTCATCTGTACAATATTGTCAAGGTTCTTGGTCAAAAATATTGTGATTTTCACTCATTTTATCACCTTAGCTGCTTCCACCACCTCAACTATGCAGCATGTAGTTAGTCACAACCTGCATGATCAATAATTATCTATACTGAACGATATGAAACTTCACTATCGTGATAGGTTTTTCAGCTCTATTGCCCAGGCCTAATTGTAGTTATTGTTCTCAGTGTCACCATTATAATTGAGTAATGTTTGTTCTGGTTGTTCTGCATATATTGATTGACACAAGGCACTGAGATGTTTATTAAACAGAGCTGAGCTCTAACTACTGGATAATAAAATATGGCTGTTCATTGTGAGAATCTATTGTGTTGCTTATTCTGCTAAGACTTCTTGTTTACAACATAGAGTTGATTATTGATTGATTATAATTTTAATGTTGACACTGACAGTAGAAAATGAAAAGATCATAGGCATCTTCCTTACAAGGTGAAAGATTTAATGCGGCCAACAAAAGCAACATGAAGACATAAACAGTGTCTAACTCTGCAATCTAAAGAAAGTAGTTGTTTGTACCTAACAGTCAAAATATTGAAGAGAGACATCAGTGGCAGCCTTCATTTTTGTTACTTTTGGGTGGCCCCCCCAGAGGCATTGTTGTTACCCCCTGTGCCCCCCACCAGAAAATACTCTGGACCCGCCCCTGCACCCTCTATGAACACAGCAGGGCTCTCTGTCACGACGCACTGACATTTTGGGAATCCTGCACTTTTCCGTAAAGGAAACGCATCGTCTGCTACTTGCGGCGGTTTAGCTCATACTTTTACTCACCCGACACAAGCCTTTCATCAAAGAATGAAAATCAGTCTTCAGTGTCCCAATCAGGTGTTTATGCATTTATATTTATTTTTCTTAGTTATGTGAGGTTTTGAAGAAAAGAAAAAAGACTCTAACAGTTTCATAGTGTGTACATTTGTGAAATGGAGTGTATTCATTTTGCGTCAAAGCAACGAAAGGTGAGCCACAGTTTAGTCCAAATTGACTTCTGTTGTCCTGATTCTGTGAAGAAATGTAAAATGTGAACTCAGTATTGAGAAATTGTGTGTTTACTAGTTGAAAAATGTCAACAACTAATAAGGTATAAAAGCTGTGGATACTATTATAAAAGCTATTATAGCATACTACCGTGTTATAATGATTTATTCTTGTAATAATGGATATATTATTGATGTTTATTGATTTTTCTTGCACTGTAGTCACTGATCGAGAAACGAAATTTCGTTCTCTTGTGTATGTAAATGCACAGTGAAAATGACAATAAAAATCCTTGAATCCTTGAAAGTCCTTGCGCATTAAATCCGTCATGATACGGAACGTTTTTATGATTATTTATCCATTTTCCGTGCTGAAAACAGTCATTGTTGTCCTTAGCGTCTCTGTTAACTCCATCCCCATAATATTTTGTGTGTCTGTCGACCAATGAGAGTGGCCTCGTGTGTCATGTGGCATTTAAGGTCCATAAAGGGCTCGGTCTCCAAATTCTCTGTAACCTGCAATAATTTGCCATTTCGTCGCTATCTGTGCAGATTCTCATCCAGTCTGCTTTTGTTATCAGCACCTGTGAATTTTCTCTGTGCAGCGCAGCCAGATCGCGGCCAGTGTTTCCTGCCCCGTGCGTCTAGAGCGTGGCAAATGCATTTTTGTTCGTTTCCATTTACCTGTTCCACGTTTGGGTACAGTGTGGGATTGGAAAGAATACACCATTATAAATTATAGTTGGGTGTGTTAAAGGCTGTGACATAGAGTGCCATATTGCACGACTTTTATGGAGCTATATTGGGGCCAAATATTTTGTACTTGAAAAAATAAAATTTGGAACTGAAAATTCAAGTTTTGATCTTGAATTTTGAAAAATACATCAGTGTATTCAAAATAAAAATAAGTGTACAAAAAGTTTTTTCAGGTTAAATATAATTATGATTCACTCTGGTAATTCTTTTGAATAAATTATTTATTTTCATTTTTTACTTTATTATTATATTACTATCCCTTTCAGTTGCACATTTTATCTTTTCAGATTCAGATCTTATTTTTTACGGTTTCAAATATTTTTTTTTTCACTTTCAGATCTTTCTTTTTCAGCCTGTAGGCTACACCAATCACATGGTGTAGCCTACATAAAGTGTTGAGTTGAATTGTTTTAGTTCCTACGTTCCCTGAAGGCAACGTGATAGGGGAATGTCCCTAGCCTTTTTGTTAAACTGTTTGTCATGATTCCACACCCCTCTCAGTTGATGCCACGCCCCCCACGCTAGATCAGAAAAAGTCTGAAACTGAAAAAAAGATCTAAAACTGTAAAAAATAAGATCTGAATCTGAAAAGAAAAAAAAGGTGCAACTGAAAGAAACAGGATCTCAAATATCTAATATATGAAAGTGAAAAATGAAAAGAATAATTTATTCAAAAGAATTACAAGAGTGAATCATAATTATATTTAATCCTGAAAAAACTTTATTTGAATACACTGAATATTTTTCAAAATCAAGATCAAAACTTTAATTTTCAGTTCAAGTTCTATTTTTTCAAGACAAAACTTTTGGCCCAATATAGCTCATAGATTCTATCCTCTTTTAATACAGGAGGCTTCTATTTTTTCAAGTACAAAACTTTTGGCCCCAATATAGCTCCATAGACTTCTATCCTCTTTTAATACAGCGAGGCTCTCTGTCGTAACACACTGACAGAAGTTTCCTTAAAGAAAACTCCTTTGCACATGAACACTAAGTCTGATCTTGCTGGGACAAATTCTAACATGATGGAAATTGATTCTGGAATTATTTGATATGGAACAAGTGGGATTTGATCATGTACAATACTTTCTTGAGAAAAGTGATGAATCGCTAAAAGTGATGAATCGCTAAAGATATTTAATTAGCAATGACTTAAAACATGAATCATTTTGAGATTTAGATGTAGAGATGAACCAGAGAGGAACCAGTTTCAATTTCCTTTAATCAGCAAAAGAAATTACAGACACTTATATATTTCTAATACAAAATAAAAACAGAAAAAAAAAACTAAATTGATCACCTATTGGCATAATACAAAGAAAAATAACTCAAAGAAGTTAATCAGCCACACAAAAATATAGGCAGCTATTAAATGCTTTTTAAAATGAATTGATATATTTAAAACAGTAACAGTTACCACTCTGCAAACAACAATAAAAGAAAATCATCAGCTGTATATTCATTGTATTGTTCTTTACATATAAATGTACAAAAACATTTAGCAATTTGTTTCTGCAGCAATTTTCTGCTGCTGCTTCAGCTGCAGCATATTAAACTTTATATACTGCATATCATGAAGCTCATACAGTGTGTGTATGTCTGTGTATGTTAGTAGTTTTCGTAGCATTATGTTTGTGTTGTCTTGACAAATTTAGCTGAAACTGTCAACATGGAGTATCTCCCTGTCTTTTGTATCACTGTTTTGTGGGTTTGGATTCTGAGTTATAGAGGAGGTGTCCGTTCACAGATCCAGGATCTTTGGAGGTCACATGATTCATCATTCCAGCTGTTTGGCAGATCATAGCTCTTTATTTCTGCACAGTCTTCATCTCTGTCTGGAGAACCATTTGGCTCAGTATTGGCCCAGTACCTGAAACCCAAAAACACAAAATTAATAACAAGAAGCATTTCACTGTCAATAACACTCAGGCCATGTGGAAATGAAAGGTCCAGTGTATAAGATTCACATGTCAATACTAAATTAAATACTTGTGTGGTGGATGTCTCAAACCCTAACCCCTAAATTTTCAACTCATGAAACAGATACCATGATTTTTGGTGGGGTTTTTTTTTTGCAATTTTTTGAGGGGTGTTATCGCAGAAAACTTTTATATGTGTACAACTGTTCAGAGCTAAGCTAGCTGACTAGCCTGTCTGAGATAGCTCAAAATTATCTGAAATCATCACTACTGAAACAGTCACAACTTAAACATGATGAGGTTTCAGTGGCATAATTGTTTTGGTAGTGACACAGGGAACACTCAAACCTTTATTTGGGTGAAATACACAAAAATGTTGCTCAATAATGCAAATCAGAAATATCTAAATGTAAAAAGTTGAAGTTCTGTTTGAATTGTTTCTATGTTAAAGCAGCAGACAACACTTGAAAAATACCTGGAATAGTTTGAGAATCTTTGAATCCTGTATGTGTGTGTGTTGTGTGTGTGTGTGTGTGTGTGTGTGTGTGTGTGTGTGTCAAACTGCACTTATTAGGTCATCTCGATCAGCTGTATGTTCCACACTGTATCAACAGTTGTCAGGTTCTTTTCATTGAGATTTTTGCTCCTGCTTCTTCCTCAAAGACAGTAACTCCAATAATTTAAGTGCCGATATAAAAGGAAATAGGAGATCCTGCTGAGCACACTGAGTGAAATTTGTGTGTGCAGTGTTAAAATGTGACAGCTGGAGCTTTTATGAAAAGTGACTGTTTCTGTTTCCCTCCTGAATTTAGTCATTGATTTAAAATGGGAGCCAATACAGCAGTTGGCTGGCTCTCCTGTTGATGGGAGGCTCAGGGAGCCAAAAGTCTGATCGCTTGCATGGTTACATTTTATTGCCTGGCAAAGTTCTACAGTTTGATATTAAATTATGTGTGTGAGTAAAACTGTGGGAGTGGGAGCAAGTTTAAGAGAAGCTTTTTAGATGATTTTACAGCCCCTCATCTGCTCTCTGTTTTGTCCTCTACTCTAGCTCAGAACATTCTGCCCAATACACACTGTAGGAAGGTCTACTGTTTTTTGTTCTGTTGTTGCACCCATGTAGGACAGTGAGTTTTTCTGAGTTCAGTTGTAGTGCACTTTAAGAAAGGTGGTGATGTCATAACTTCCTGCATCCACAACGCATTCATTCAGCGCATGGTTCAGGGACAAGCCGTAGTGGATACCAGCTGTGTGCGTTCATGCACAAACGTGAGTCAAATTCCCTTTTAGAAATGTTGGATTACCTACTGTTAATATAAATATCACCTGATTTCTGTTAGGCACGGAATCATACCTAAGTGTTTTTTGTTTGTCATCCATATGTGCCCAGATGATAATCTTCCCAGTTGTGGTTCAGAGCATGTGGACATATTGCTTGCTAATATAGTCTACTTTATACCTTTTACTTGTTTTATATTGTGAGTTTCATACCTTTAATAACTTTAAGTGGCGATTATTTGATATCCATATGTATAAACGTGTGTTTCTGTTACAATCGCGGCAATTCGCCACGTGGATGTTTTAATACGGCAGTTGCGCTATTTCGCCACAAGGTGGCTCTGTTGACCACGGAACTGTTCATTCTTGCCAGTAAATAGTCTGGAGGGTATTCTTACTGTATAAACACACATTTTTGTCATGTATAAACCAGATTACTTGAATGTAATTCTGCCAAATCTATTTTATTTAGTTATTTCAGACAAATATTAATGTTATAATGCATGTATGGAACTATTTTCTTGAGGACTAATACCGTAAATTTAATTTCTGTTTTCTTTAGAACCACACACATGCAAATACACCTCCCTGCCCATGTGTTCACCTGAACATGAGCATCTCTGACCTGTAATTGTCCAACTAAAGGTCATTAAAGTTTATTTGGATGGAACTCTCTGTGCCCTGCTCTCTGATCGGAGTCCCTGTCTGTAAAGGAGTTATCAAGCCAGCATCCCAGAGTCACTAGCTCTGTCACACACACTTAAACAAAAGACAAGAATTGCGATTGTATAAAAAGAAAAAAAAAAAAAAAGATGAAAAGTGGAATTAATGGGAGAAAGAAACCTTTAAAGGTTTGAATGGAGATTCTATGTGAATGTACTGTATGAATGAGTGAATTGACTTCCACAGACAGATTGACTTCCACTATACAGGTTTTAACAGGATTTGAAAGTTGGACGATGGCCAAAATGTATGAAAAAAGTTGATGACTGAATTTAATTTCTAGCCAAAGGTATGAATGGGTTATTAAGAGTTGAAAAAGCTTGAAAATCTGTGACAATGTGGCAATTCTGAATGTTCCGTTAATTATTTCACCAAAAACACTGAATATTTTGGAAAGTATGAAAATGATCAAATCAATAATAGCAATAATGTGCTGATTGAGCAGAATATTTTGATGTTTGAATTAAGGCTGTCCCAATCCGATCCCCTGATCGATCGAGCTTCGATCTTAAAATTTTAAGGTGGATCGGATGGCTGATCAACCTTATTTTAACACACAGATCTTTTTTTCATTATTTTTTCTCAAAAAGTGATCCTGATTAACACAAATTAATAAAGTAATCATATTGCACAAACGAAAAAAAATGTAAACTATATACATTTAATAATTTGTACTGAAATGAAGTTCCCAGCAGCCCTTTCTTGTATCCACCTTAAAACTTGATGCAGCGTCAGTCGCCATTAGCTCGCGCGGTGAGCTTGTTAGCGGTGGCGGACTGATGGTGTCAGGCTAAACTTTAGCAAAAATGTCAGCAGTGTGGCAGCACTATAAAATTACAAAGACCGACGCTTCAACTGCGACTTGCAACGTGTGTACGGCTGAGATATCACGAGGGGGAAGTAAGAAGGCAGCTTACAACACCACCAATCTAATCAGACACTTAAAAAAATCACCATCCAGCATGCTGCCTTCTGTCAGGCGTCGGCAGCAGCTTTGAAGCCGGATGCACTACAGCAGCAAACGCTCCGTGAAACTTTGAAAAGAAAGGACAAGCTCCCGAAAGACTCGGAGAAATACAGAAAAATCACTGAGCTAATCGCGGACTAGTGTTGTGACGTTCACGAACGAACCGGTTCTTTTGAACGGCTCGTTAACATTAACGATGGGAATTTTTTTATTTTTTTTTTTCTTTCCAGTTACATGGGGAGGAGCGCAGCACAGCTGCTCGGTGCTTATTAGATATGCAAATAGCATCACGCCACGTTGTGCACGCTGCCTTCAAGTGAGTGCTCCAGTAAAAAAAAAAAAACAACAACAACACAGAAACACGTGAATGCCCCCTGCCTCGGAAAGCAGCAGCAGCACAGCAAGCGGTCTAAATGAGGAGGAGGAGAGTCAGTCCGTTGTCGTCGACAAAATGAGCCAATTAAGGAAACGAAGCAGCATTTGGATGCACTTTTCTCTCGTGGCAGACAGTAAGGCTAAATGCAGTATTTGTCAAAAAAATCATGGAGTCATGGTTTACACACATACACAGAATTTGTACAAAGGGTAATTCAAAATAGTGACGTCACTGTCAAAGCAGAGTGATATGGCGCCACCCTGTGGAATATTTACAATGAATCCAGATCAGACTTTAAAATCTAATCCACACATGTCAAATAAGGTTATAATCAATATTTCAGAATAATTCAAACTCATATTGGTGGGATATCTAAATTCATTCCTCCCAGTGATTATTTCCAAGATAAAACGAGTTAAGGCCAGGCTGGCTTCTTAAAACTGATAATAAAAGAGCCAAATGAGCCAGTTTTTTGAACGGCTCTTTGAAAGGAACGGCTCACCAAGATCCGGCTCCCCTCAAAGAGCCAGGAAATCCCATTTCTAATCGCGGAATGTATTGCTGAGGATGACCAGCCCATTCAGTATGTGGAATACAGGGCATTTAACCGGCTCATTAATTACCTCGAGCCTCGTTACGAGATGCCCTCCCGTCATTACATGCACGACAAAGGACTGCCAGCCCTGGACACAAAGGTGCGCGAACATGTGCAGCGGGTCTTGAAAGAAGCGACTTCTATTTCCTTCACAACTGACCTGTGGAGTTCGGATGTTTCACCGATGTCACTGCTAAGTCTGACGGCCCACTGGATCGACTCAAACCTAACTCTGCATCAAGTGGTTCTGCACGCAAGTGAGCTCCGCGGCTCCCACACCTCAGAAAAAATCCAGACTGCGCTGGAGGACTTATTCGCCCAGTGGGGGATCGAGAAGGGCCAGATCCATGTCATCATGAGAGACAATGCGGCGAATATGAAGAAGGTAATGGCCTCGCTTCTTATTTGCTTATTTCCTCACTGACTAAAATCAATAAATTATAGCCTATTCATCACCCACCCCCCCCCCCCCCCCCTCTTCCTCTCCACCCCCCTCCCCCCCTCTCCTCCCCCTCTCCCTTCTCTCTCTCCCCCTCTCTCCCCCCCCTCCCCTCCCCCCCTCTCCCCCTCTCCCTCTCCCTCCTCTCCCCCCTCCTCTCTCCCCCTCTCTCTCCCCCCTCTCCCTTCTCTCCTCTCTCCTCTCCCCTCTCTCCCCCCTCTCTCTTCTCTCACCCTCTCTCTCCCTCCCTCTCTCTCTCCCCTCTCTCTCACCCTCTCTCCCCCTCTCTCTTCACCCTTCTCCCCCCTCTCTCTCCCCTCTCTCCCTCTCTCTCTCACCCTCTCTTTCCCTTCTCTCTCTCAGGCAATGAGGGACATGGGGGTGCACAGCCTCGGCTGTCTCGCACACACTCCAACTCGTTGTCCTCCATGGCCTACTAGCGCAGCGGCGCATCACCGATGCTCTCGCCAGTGCACGAAAGATGGTGGGGCATTTTAAGCATTCTCCAAAGGCCTACTCCATCCTCGAAGACATACAGGTTATTATTCTATTTCATTAACGTTTTACTGAGTAGGCTTATTGCACTGGCAATTAAATTGAGGTTAATGTCATCCTTCATTAGGCTACACCAGTGAAAGGGGTGCTATAGCCTAGAAGAGAGAATTCTCCCACTGAACCTAAGGCTTATAACGGTGACTATTAAGCAAACACATGTTTAATAGTGATAAACATAAAGATTAATTATTTTATTATTACTTAGGATGACCTGAAAATGCCCAGGAAGCGTCTTCAGCAAGACGTCCCAACGCGCTGGAACAGCTCCCTGTACATGATGCAGGTAGGCTATATGGATCGATGGACAGAATGAATGAATAAATAAATACATAAATACATGTGAGGCCTAAATAAATTAATGTAGGCCAGCCTACATTGTTATATGGACAGTCCTTGTATTACACAAAGGGATGTGAAACCATTTATTTACTTTTGCAGAGCCTGCTCGAGCAGAAAAGGCCTCTGATGCTCTACGCAGCCGATAACAATATGCCAGCAGTTCTGACACCTAACCAGTGGACTCTGATGGAGAAGGCCATTCTCGTCTTGAGTCCTTTTGAAGAGTTAACAAGGGCAGTGAGCGCGGCGACTGCCAGTGCTGCGGATGTGATCCCGGCTATCACTGTCCTGAAGCGCCACCTGTCCAAGGAGGACAGCGCCGCCGATGCGGGAGTCAGGACAATGAAGAGCACCCTTCTGGAGGCTGTGACTGAGCGCTTTGAACACGTGGAGACAGAGCAGATCTACTCCATCGCAAAATTGGTGGACCCCAGATACAAAGAAAGGCAAGTCCCTTTTTTTTTTCAATTTCATTTGCTTTATAAAATGCTACCTGGGTCTAATAACGTCGCCATTTAATTCTTAATGATGAATAAATAAATGAATAAAATAATGAACATCTTAAAATGTTTCAAATGTTGTCCTTTAAGTTAGTTTTTTTTATTTAAGGTAACAAATGAAAAAAATTGAAGACAACATTTCATACATTTTTATGATTTATACTAAAAGATTCTTTCTACCAATTTTCAGATTCTTCACAAGTCCAGAGCATGTGAGGCTTGCCAAGGAGGCTCTCATCAAAGAGGTGGGGATCATGAAGGAGAAGAGGAAGAGGGAGGCTGCCACTGCCAGTGAGGGATCAGTAGCAGCGCCTCCAAGCAAGGACACCACGTCCCAGCACTAGCAGCTTTGTCAACCTCTATGATGAGATCTTGGAACAGAGTGCAGTGGAGTCAAGGCCTGTCAGTGTATCCTCAGCTGTCATTCAGGTGGAGTCCTACCTTGCAGAACAAACCATCCCAAGGTCAGACAATCCCCTACTCTACTGGAAGGTATATGCCACTGAAAGACCTGCTCTGGCTGACACAGCTCGAAAGTTTCTGGGTGCACCCTGCACAAGTGTGGACAGTGAGAGACTCTTTAGTGCTGTTTCACATGTGCTGGATGAGCAAAGAAACAGGTTGTCACCTGAGATGGTACAGATGGTGTTCATTAAAAAAGAACCTTCACTACACTTTGAAGTGAATGCAGTAGGTAGAGAATAATAGGAGAAAATGGCAGCTTTATTTGGCACTACGTTTTTTAAGTTAATATTTTATGTTATTTATTTTTACTCTAATGTGATTTCATTGATTGTAAGGCTTCTGCTACTGTGTTCATTGCCTTAAACTGATAGCCAAGTTTACCTGCTGCTATTTAAATGGAAGTGCTATGTTCTTTAGTACTGATACTGTTGAACAGTCACTGTTCTATAACTAAATGTGTTTTATAATAATTCTTCCAAAGAAAAAAGAAAGAAATAAAAGTGTTTAAATAAGTTCTTGTTTATTTTATGAGATAATAAAAGCTATTAATCTCAGCTTGGATGCAGGCCTATTTATTAATGTACACAGGAAATAAAATGCATAGGAAATTAAACTCTGCCCACTCAAAAAGGTGAAATCGGATCGGGAAAAAAATCGGGGATCGGCCGATCATCAAAATTAAAAGATCGGAATCGGATCGGGACCCAAAAAACGTGATCGGGACATCCCTAGTTTGAATGTAGTTTCTACATAGAAACATGTGGAATCAGCTAAGTGACAAAAACGTTTGCAGAATCTTTTTGTAGAAGAACATATGGGTGTGAATGCTGAGTCAACATTCACAGTGCTGAGTCAGCATTCACACCATTAAAATTACTGGTAACAAAGTAAGAAGCTGCAGTGACAGAGAAAACTGCACTCTGCACTCTGTGAGCTGTACTCAGTGTTCCTCACAGACAGGCTCCACATAGCTTTCATCAAGTACTGTTGAGTGAGTGAGAAATTGACTACATATATCAATTAAATATAATTATCAAAACTGATGAGGCTGAGATATTTTTGACTCTTTGGGCCAAGCTTCAAAAGTGCTACATCATAATACTCCCATAATGCAGCTGAACAGAGTGAGTGACTACAAGAAGCTGGTCACACTGCATCATAGCAACAGAAAAATGAAGTCATGTGTGAACCTTGTGGTCAGCGGAGTCCCATCCACCCATTTCCACGTCCCCTCTGTCTCTCGGTCCGTCAGTCCAATCCAGACACGCTTCTTGAAACTTCTTAAGAATTCCTTGTTGAGAGAAACAGTCATCAACATACACTTGAATACAAACAGTTTAATAATGTTCTACCTCATTTACTGTTTCACTCAAAGATGCGCAGACGGACACCCGGAGACACATACCTTGGGTTGTATTCACATGGATGAAAGTATTTATTATTGTTATTTGCTTTGGTTAAAAGTGTTTGCTAAATATATGTAATGCAGTGTGATGTAATACCTGTTCTTCTCTGCTGTTGATGATCACCAGGTCTGCACCTTTTTTTCCGACAGTCATCTCTGCTTTCTTGCCAGGTCTTCTCCAGAGAAGAAATGTGATAGAAACTACCTCTGGAATACACCCATCCTAAATGGTCAAAAAATAAATAAATAAATAAATAAATCAGTGAGATTAATTTATTGGAAACATTCTCTGTAGGGCTGCACAATTACTTGCAATTGCCATAAAAATCGCAATACTGGATCTGCTGGTTCCAGAAGTGCTTTTCAGCTATATCCCCTCTTCAAATTTCTTTTAATGACATTCTCAATGTTACTGAACATAAAAACACTACAATCTCCCTTATGCATAACAATAAGACCACCAGTTTGAATTATTTCAACGTTGTTTCTGAGAAAGCATGTTTTGTCTATAATTTTGGCTCTAAATACTACAATACCCATGAGCCACAGCCACCACTGCCATGGAGAAGAAGCCAGTCAGAAATGTGAATCATGGCAAATTCTAACCACTTGTTTTGAACAAAATGCAGCATCAGAGATGCTTTTTAAGCCTCTTGCAGTCTTTTTAAGACACAGACCTTTCAGCACCTCATGGACACTGTGGTGAAAGACCTGCCATTCTTTTTCATCTACCTGGGTAACATTCTCATGGCTCCACCACTGCTCCTCCACCACGGAGCATGAGGCCCACCTTTGAAATGTGAGTTTGAGCTCACTACTGTTTTATTTACTACCATTATATTTTTCTCAGACACTGAGACCACTTTTACTTTGTGCTTTATCTCCCAGGCTGTGCAGCTGATGAGACACTTTGAAAGTCAAGCTGTCAGACGCACTGTGGACTGGGCTGCAGAGATAAACAAGGCCTTTGTGGACACCAATGTATCTTGTCTAACACAACGGTGCCATCACAGACACCTTAGACTATCCAGTCACAGTGGCGCATGAGCAGTTGATCCATGGCACGTGAAGCCACTTGCTTTATTTATTTACTACAGACATACAACATGCGACTGCAAAACTGAACTGTAGTGGACTGCCTTTTCTGGGCCATTGCCGGGGCCATTCACCTGAGACTGGACTACACCCAATGGTGGTGATCAAGTTTCTGAAGCAGATGTGCAGGCGCTCAGGTTTGGCTGATAAGGGATTGCAGCTTGAGGATGTTTCTGTTGACAGGGCAGGCACTACACTCCTGTGTGATTTCACATGGGTCAGTCAAAGCCTGCCAGTAGGATGTGGTATATGGTCATCTGCCACGATGCCCACAGTGGACATTTTCAACCCCCGATGACGGTCCCTTCTGCATCTGGGGACCAGTGAAAGGCCCCCATAATGAATTTGGAAGCAAGTCGAAGTGCGTCTTTAATTAATCTGTAATTTACCAGCCTTTTTTTTCACATCATTGATTGATACAGCTGATCTGAAAATAGATGAGTAAACCCCCACTAACACCCCCGTTCCGTATGTCCCCCTTTTGCTTTAAATGACAGAATGCACTTGAACTGGTGTGGACATGGACACATTTGTGGCTCACATGATGACTACAAGCTTGTCAAATAACAACAGCTTGTTCAGATGGCCCCACACTTCAGACCATAACTGTAGGTATCTACTGTAGCATCACTTTTGCATGTCTGGGGTCCACAGTCTTTCAAATTAAAGGCACCAAAGTCACACTTCCATCAGCTGATCAGCATCAGATTTTTTTTTATGTTTAACAATCAGTGGTGTTGTTACATTAGTTATTCCTACTTTTCCTCTAAAAGGTTATCACTAAACTTGTTTTCATTGCTTCTTTTAAACTTCTATTGTCTGTTTTGTCATATGTTTTACTTATTTTTTATCTTTATATGTGGATTTGCATTTTAAATTGTTGCTTGTTTTAACTGTCATTGTTTTTGTGTGGACTCCAGGAAGACTAGCGACCAGATTGTTGAAGTTAATGGGATTCCAAATCAAGAATAGAGTAGCTTAAATACTCACTATTAACTATTACATTATGTCTTTAAAAAAAAAAAAAAAAGTCCTTTTTAACTGTGAGCGTGTGATGTAGCACATTCATAAATGTACAACATTGCATCCGTATCTTATTTATAGAGATGTTCCAATACAACATTTTTCTTCCCGAAACGATACCCGAAGTTTTGATATCAGCTGATACCAAGCACTGTTGAGCAAATACAGAGAGAATGAACGCCATGGAACATAACTTCACTATCCTAGGGGAAAAAATAAAATAAAATAAATAAACGTGTACACAGTGTACAGGTCATTGCTGGGGAGTAACAGGGTCCTATTTCAGGATTAATAAATTATGTGGTATCTGATTGGTGCATACACATTTGTACTCGCCAATACTAGTACCAGCATTTTAGGCAGCATTGGAGGCTGGTATGGAAACAACCCTATTTATTAATTTCATAAATGATTAATTACCTTCAAGCTTTCTCTGAAGATCATTTCTCTCTTCGGTCATGTCTTCAAGTCTTTTTTGGAGCTGGTCTCGTTCTGTGGCCATACTGTTGTAACCAGTCTGTAACTGGTTTCTTTCATCCGTCAGGTTAGTGAAACTGGCCTGTAACTGGTTTCTTTCATCCGTCAGGTTAGTGAAACTGGCCTGTAACAGGGTCATCTCTGTTCTCCCTTTGGTGTCTATTTGGCACATACACAAACAAACACTGTTAGGCAGCATCACATGGGGATTTATCAACGTGCTAATAAAGTACTCACATAGGAAAACCAGAGTTATGAGTCCAGTCAGGAGGAGAAGACACAGCAGACCCAGACACACTGCAGCAGCTCTGCACCAACTCTTCTTTACAGTTTTAGCACCTGCAGGTAGAGGGCAGTGTTTGTCATGTGTTTGTTCCTCACAGTGAAATCAAATGATCAGAGGTCAAGTCAGCTGTTAGTGTTTTTGGTCATTCAGTTGTTCCCCCAGTTGGTCCCAACAGCTGTTTGATGGATCGACATTTTGTTTGACAGTTTGACAGTCATGATCCCTGGATAATCAATCCCAGTGACTTTTTGAATTAGCGACTTTACATCTGGCTGTACCATCTGGTCAAAATTTCAATTTCAGTTGGTTTAAGACCAAATACCTGCAGTGTTAAAGGCATTCCCATCAGCCTCAGCTGCATTTTTCAGCTGTTTAATGCTCCTTAGTAAATGCTAGCATACTAACACATTGAACTAAAACAGTGAACATGTTAAACAAGATACCTTAGTAAGTTGTAACATGACACTTTGAGCATTTTTGCATGCTGACAATGGGATTCAGCACATAGTACCACTACAAATCTTTTCCATATCAGACACTTTGACATGTTAATTAACTTAACAGGATAGCACAGGTGTATTTATTGACATTAATGATGACTAAGTTCCATTTAGAGGAGTATCTGTACTGAAATTAGGGACATGAGAATGTAAATAGTGCTATTTGTATTAACAAAATGTTTGAGTGAGAGAGGGAAGATAGGTAATGTACTGATTTTAGTTCTGCATTATCCAAGTTATGAAAGAACTTTATTTAAGGGTAAAGAAGAAACAATTTTGAATAAAGTGAACAATTTGAAGTGACCAAAAAAAAATTAAGACTAAACGAATCAGATTCTCTCCCTTCACTCTTTTGCTCTTTGACCCTCCACATTACTGCTCCCAGGGGTGGAAGTAACAAATTGCAATTACTCACATTACTGTAATTAAGTCGTTTTTTTGGGTACTTGTACTTTTGGGAGTATTATTTTCAAATATGTAATTTTAGTCATACTTAAGTACAATTTACACCATGTAATCTACTTCGCTACTGTTAAAATCATAAGTCGCTACTGAGTACGCCCACAATTTGAATTAATATTCAGACCTTTCATCTGCATTTTTGTAGCCAATAAGGCTGTTGCAGATTCAGCTTATAACTAAAAATGACGAAGCAAGACTGTTTTCACTCAAATCAGACGTCCTTTAGTGAATAAAAAAAAAGGAAAAAACATACATATAGCGTGTGCTAACTAAATGAGAGGTACAGCATGGCTGCCTACAACAACAACTGATGTCATCACTTCATGTTCACCCTTTGCTCCTAGAGCATCCTGGGTATTGAAGTCCATTTTTGAATGTAACGCCAAATCAAATGAACTGAAATGCAGTCCTCCTTTTAACTACATATTTTGTCACGGTTGGGTGTAAAGTCAATGGAAATAACTCTGGAGTTGGACCCAAAAATGCAGACGAGAGCACTGGTGCAAGTTCGAATGATAATTTTAATGCAAAAACAAAAAGGGTAACAAAACACCGGCTTACGTGAACAAAGGGATCCAAATGAAAACAAAGCCAGGCAGAAGTCCAAAAATCCCAAAAACACCAAAAAGGGGAAAAATAAATCCAACAAGCACTGGTGAAACACGAACAATCCAAAACAGGAGAAAACCAAAAACACTGGAGAACACACTGGGAAGACACGGAAAACTTCACATCAAATCAACACGACGAACTGACCAAGACAAAGAGAAACACAGGGACTAAATAGACAGGGAGGTAATCAAACACAGGTGGGTGGACAACAACAGGTGAACCAAATCAGTAATCAACAAAGGGCGGGAAAAGGACAAAGACAGGAAGTAAAAACAACAAGGAAACACAAGGGAAACCAATACTACAAAATAAAACAGGAAGTAACCAACCCAAAAACACAACCATGACATATTTAACATATTAACTGTTTTTATGAATATTAATGTTAACTTATATTTGAACTTATATTAACTTATTAATTCTTACAAATTATATGTTCTTTCAAAATAAATTCTCAACAAAGGCTGTTCGATCGCAACTGGACCAATTAAAACCTATGATGTAAGGAAAGCAGGAGGCACAGGTGTCACAGGTAACACACCTACACAGCGGATGAGTAGAGACTAATTCATGGACTGAAGATTTGGTGAAAAAGAAATCAAAATGGAGACAGAGGACAACGGGGATACCTGAATGCAAATGTTTTCTGATATTCAGAGTTACAGACACATCCACTTCATGCTAATCCCATGCAGTTTTGTACAAAACCCACACTGTTTTTTGCATGCGGCATTCATGTATTAACTTTGCCTATTATATTTTGTTATTCCTGCATATTAGGGTTCTTAAACAGTAGTAGAATTGCATAAATTGGGCCTTTCTTGTGGAGTCAGTGAGCCCAGTATATTCATGTGTCTCATAGTAGTCATTTCATTACAGTAAGATCATTTTTTGAAATCTGACTTAACTCTATAAGGTGAGCTGTTTTTGATAGAAAAACCTGGCTCACAGTACTGAGCTGCATCTCAAATTAATCTTCAGGTTTCCAGCTCTCATTTGACCTATAGCACTAGAACCCAACTGATTTATCAGCTGATCAATATAATTGGCCTGATATTGGCCTATCACAGCTATATAATCGGTACTGGCTTATAGGTTGTCCAATATGATTTTTTTTTTTTTTTTTTTTAAACAGAACATAATGTGGATTGTTTTTATTTGTTAACTCTATAGCCAGTATTTTTTTGTATATTAGATCCTTTTTCTCAATTTAGGTTTCATATACACATGTATTTTGCTCTATTTGTGTTTTCTTAGGACCTGAATTACACTGGATCTTTTGGGCCAATACTGATAAAAGGGAGTGAAAATATTCAGATACTGATATACTGGTTGATATTCTTTTTACAGAATATAATATACAGAGTGCAGAATTTTAAATATATACAGATTTTTTTTTTTTTTGTTTTTTTGGCAGTGATCCTTAAAAATCGGTTTGCACTTGTGACAAAGATATGTAATGGAGGCACTTTGTTAACATAAAAAGAGCAATATATCGATAAGGTTTAACCAAATTTACCACTCTTTCACACCATGCTAAACAATCAAAGATTAGCTCAAATTATTACTCTGGTTGAATGTTTTTAAAAAAATATGTTTTCCTTTGGTGTTAACAGTGGTGATGTGATGAAGTAATGTTTGAACGTGCACTGTGATAATATTTTTCTCTACAGAGGAAACATCCATTGAAGATTGAGCAGTCAGACACCAATCTCCAGAAGGCTGCAAAGTCCATTTGAGTTCGATGGTTATCTTGCTTGTGCCACAGACACCATGGAGCTGCTGCACTCCTTCTTAGCCATTAAGAAGCTCTCCCTCGAGCTAAACACAGCTCTGCCTGCCTCTGCCTCTTTTTAGTTGTGCCGGTCTACTCTTCACAGCCAAGCGAAGCTGGATAGACTCTGTTAACTTAGAAAACCAGCTGCACTGTGACAGAAATGCATGTTCAAGAGTTTAAGGCCCTTACCTGGCTGTTTGTTTGCAGTGTATTGGGAGAAGTTTAAACTGTTCTATGTAGGTTCAAAAACATTTTAGTTATTCTTTTAACTGACAAAATTCATGCTTTCTGCTGCCTCAGTGTAATTTTTATGCACTTTATTATTTGCCCATGAAATGTACTTTGAAAACAGATATTTTATACGAGTAAATCAAAATCAAATGTCTGCCATTGATGATGCAATAAAATATGGTTAAAAAGTAACTAATACTAATAGTAATTTTTGAGAAGAGTACTTTGTACTTTTACTTAAGTATTTTTTAACACTAGTACTCTTACTTGTAATTGAGTACAATTTATGTAATGTAACAGAACTTGTACTTGAGTACAAATTTTCAGTACTCTGTCCACCTCTGACTGTTCCTGACATTAGCCTTGTTTTAGAACATGCTGTATAATCTTTCCTGTCTTTGTGTGTGCATGTGTGTAAAGAATGTTCGCATATTTGCATGAACCTGCAGTCACCATCATATTACAGTGTGTGTAGACGAGTACCTGTTTGCATGTCTGAGAGTGCAGGTCCTATTCTCTTGGGCTCTTGCATCTTGTCTTCATTTTCATTTGTACAAACATTGTCCGAACGGTTCCTCTTGCCACGATTATCAGATGGTCTGTCTATGTTAACATAAATATCAAACTGGTCCATGATGTTCAGCTGTATTGATGGTTCAGTTTGGAGACTATCAGAGTCTGGTGAATGTGCCTCTGAAATGATATATTATTGTCCTGACCTACACTAATCAGAGGGCGTCATAGACACTTGGTGGCATATTCACATGTGATGGCTCTTAACAGGAGTTCATACATGTACTTTACAGGAAGTCATTGGTGGCCAAATATATTTTGAATGTCACTCTGGCCCAAGCGTAGTTTGGGTGAGAAGTCAACACCCTTCCTTCCTTATTACAGACACCATTGCACCACTTCAATAAATATATTAAGACTGGTGCTCCAGAACAGCTACTGAATAGACCATGTAGAAAGATTGTTTGGTCAAATATAGTTATTGTCTTTAAATTGTCTCTACAGTTGGATTCAGACGAGAGAAAATACTACTTTCTAAATACTACTAATAATACTTTTTTTCTTTTCCCACAGTCTGAATATGCCAGCTCATGTTAACAAACCACATCTCAGAAAACAGGAAGTCTGTCTGTTGAGTTTTTGTGTGAGCTTAACATTATGTACTGTACATGTGACATCTGCCAAGCTTTCATTAAGATGAAGAACAGCTCAGAAAGTTCTCAACAAGTCGTGGCATTTATTGAAGCGCTGTGCCAATGTTATCAACACCATAAAACACACACAAGTCTTCATTGTTCAGTGAAGCCACTCACCTGCAAAACATCACTGCATCTGTACTGATGCATTCGAGGTGACATCTCACCATAGGAATTTTCATTTCTTACATCTCCCCCTCAAAGATATAAAATCCAGTAACATTTTAATTATGAGAGGTTCCTCATACACCCTCCCACAAACCCATTTTCTCTCTTATGAACTTAGCAGTCTACATGGGCGCATGTCTACAAATAATAAACAATGAAGTTTTCTCTCTCTGACAATTTTCCATGTTACTTGTATTAATCACTTCACATCACATTTCACTGTCATATTTTGTACTCTAATAATTAGGGCCCGAGCACCGTCCGGTGCGAGGACCCTATTTTTTTCGCTCAGACTACGCAAAAAATGAATTGCATTTTTGGGGGCTTAAACATACTCAAAAACTCATTTGTTAATGGGTGTGGCCAAATGACTTGGCCACGCCCTCTAAACACCACCATTACCAGCATGTTTCACCGGCATGCACGAAAATCGGTATAACACATAGATCATGCCCAGACGCACAAAAAAGTCTGTGGGAGGGACTCTATAGCCTAAACCCAACAGGAAGTCGGCCATTTTGAATTTCGTGGTCATTTTTGGCGTTTTCCACGTGTTGTATTTTAACGAACTCCTCTTACAGGATTTATCATAATGACTTCAAAATCACTGGCTACCATCTACACTGCTTTGTGATCAAAAGTTATTAAAAGATTGCGCTATTGTTGAAGGGTGCGCCTGCTGCGGAGCGTCAAATTTTGTTGTCTTGCCATGACACACCGAAATTGCTATAACTTTGGACTACATTGTCCATTCTTCACTAAACTTCACATGATTCATAATAGTCCTGCCCTGAAAACAGCTACATGACAAAATCCCATGTTTGTTATAGCCCCCCCTGCTGGCGACAGGAAATGACATGTTTCTACACTTTAAAGTGCTGCTCCCAGCACATTGACCATATCCAACTCAAATCTGGTCTGAAAGGCCTTGAGACCTTGGTGATGTATATTATGAAGATTGTGACGTATCATCAAACGGCGTTGCCCTGACGGCATGGCGAATGTCAACGTTTCACCAAAACAGAGGAAGTGACCCTAGCTTCAGTGTACTTGATTGAATCTGCCTGAAATTTCATGTTTGTTAATGGTCCAGGTCCGAACATGTGATATGAGTTTCGTCAATGGGCGTGCCCAAATGGCTTGGCCACGCCCTCTAAACACCGCCATTATGACACATTTCACCGACATGCACGAAAATTGGTACACACATAGATCATGCCCAGATGCACAACAAAGTTGACACCCTACTGCCCACCCAGATGCACGAAAAAGTCTCTTGGAGCCATAGGCCAAACCAAACAGGAAGTTGGACATTTTGAATTTCGTGGTCATTTTTGGTGTTTTTCCACGTGTCGAATTTTAACAGACTCCTCCTACAGGATTCATTAAATCGGCTTCAAAATTGGTGTGTGCCATCTAGACTAGTTTGTGATTAAAATTTAGCAAAAGATTGCGTTTCGGTTAAAGGATGTTGCCGTGAGGTGGCGGCTAATTTTTGATGATTCGCCATGAAACCGGAAATGGTTATAACTTTGGCATACATGGTCAGATCTGCACCAAACTTAATATGTTTCATAAACTGAACATAACTGAGAGTGCGGCGTAGGTTGACGTTTCATACAAACACATTAAATGGCATTAACTTTTGTGTACATGTTCGCATCGCCATGAAACTTCACATGTATGTTAAAGGTCCTGCCCTGAATATATCACATGACTTTTGTTGATGGCCGTGGCCAAACGCCTTGACCACGCCCTTTAAACAGCAGCCCCTGTGGGACGTTCCACCGACATGCACAAAAATCAGTACGCACATGTATCACACCCAGACGCACAAAAAAGTCTCTTGGAGCCATAGGCCAAACCAATCAGGAATCGCCCATTTTGAATTTCATGGTCAATTTTGGCATTTTGCATGTGTTGTATTTGAACAAACTTCTCCAACATGATTCATCACAACGGCTTCAAAATTACTGTGTACCATTTAGACTAGTTTGTGATCAAAAGTTATTACAAGTTTTGGTCTGTGTTGAATGGCATGGTCATGGTGTGGCAGCGAATTTTGATGTCTCGCCAAAACACAGGAAGTTGCTTTAACTGCACCGTACATGGTCATATCTGCCTGAAACTTCACGTTTATTGACAGTCAATGCCTGAACATATGATAGCAATTTCATTAATGCACTCTCTTAACAATAACTCCCGTAGCATGTTTCACCGATATGCAAGAAAATCAATAGGCAAACGTATGCCACTCAGACACACAAAAAAGTCTCTTAAACCCATAGGCTAAACCCAACAGGAAGTCAGCCATTTTGAATTTTGTGGTCAATTTTGACATTTTCCATGCATCCTATTTTAATGAACTCCTTGTACATAAATGATCCAATTCAGTTCAAAGCTGGTGTGTACCTTCTACACAAGTGTGTGATCAAACTTTATTCAAAGATTTAGTGTGCGAGTTTTGAGGTCTCGCCATGAAACAGGAAATTGCTTTAACTTTGGTATAAATGGTCTGATCTGCACCAAACTTCACAGGTATGATAAAAGTACCACCCTGAACACATCTACATGACAATCAGGAGTCAAAGTCATAGCACAAACTAGTAAAGACAGGAAGTGACATCTAATTCCTCCTACGATGTCTGAAATACGGTTTAATACCAGGAAACAAGATCCATGGGAAATCTAAACAAGGCCATTTCATATTTCCTGGGAAATGCAATGACAAGAAATGGGAAACATGTTTTTTTATTAACTTTTTTAAGCACAGAACATATTAGATATGTTCAGAAAAATGTAGGCTGACACTTTACTGTCATAAAACATGCAGCAGATATGTTTGTGTGTGTGCTGTGTGCCAGTAAAACAGATCACAGCCTATTAAGTAAGACACAGTGCTGATTAAAAAGCACATGCACGCTCAGAGTCTGACCTTGTGGCATTACGCATATACTAATGCACAAACGCTGAAGTGAAAATAAAGAAATGATCTGTTAACTTTGAGTGATCATTGATTTTACTAGCCTACTTTGTATTGCTTTGTTATTACAGGAGGCTCGCTCTTGCAGCCTCAGCTCTACCAGAGGAGCAGCAGTACGATACAGATTTGCTGAGGCCACGGCCGCAAGCACCCTGAGTTCCGTGGGGGTGCGAGGGCCCGTTCAACGCTGCTTGCAGCTTTAATTATAATTGTCATCACAGCTTTTCCAAACTGAAACTTAACATTTAACAGGTTGCATTTTTCTATTTCTCTTTTTTTTCACAGTTTTTGTTTCATGTTTTACTTTGTTTTACTTTTTTTTTTTTTTAAATTTTATTCCTAATTTTCTTATGTTCTTCTTGAAACTCAAATGAGTTCAATATGTTTTCTGCTTCACTGCCCATCGCCAAAATGAGTGAGCAGACCTGGAATTCCCTGTCCTCTCTGTTTAACTTTGTGGCTGTTCTGAAGCACGAAAACTGTTGCTTCCACTCTGGGCATTCACCTGGGCTTGCAAACTTAAAGTACTCTGGAGGATTGAACTTGGTCACGTTGATTCGTTCCGATCACTTTCTGTCACTTCTGACACCATGTGATGTCTGCCTGACATTCATTAAGACGAAGAACAACTCAGAAAGTTCTGAACATGCCTTGGCATTTATTGAAGTGCTGCGCCCACATTATCAACATGGTTTTAATCATCAAAGGGAAATGTGCAGCTACCTCGGCCCCTCATGACAGAGAGAAGTGAAGAAACAGTCAGCCCATACCCCAGCAGGTGATAACATCTCCTTGTTTGTTTTTAAATGTGCCTCTTAAAAGTTGCGTCTTGGAACACGAGAGGTCTGCAGTCTTTTTTGAGATTGAGGAACTTCTTTAAATAAAATTGCCCTGGAAAAAAATCTTGAAAAAGAATAGACGTGCTATTTGTGGTGGAAATTCTGAAGAGTGGTTCACTCAAACAATGAAGAAGAGTTCAGGAGTACATGATGACTTACACAGGAGTATTTAATGGAGCTTGATCGAGGAGAATTCAAGATTAGCAATACACATGAGGTGTTGTGACTGCCAACCCAATTCTGAAGGTTACTTCCTGGGGGGAGATATGTAACTATCTCCTGACATGCCCTGGAGTCTAGCTTAGTACCATAGATGGACATAACTTATCCATCTATATGCGTGAACAAATTCTATTGGACAAAAGTTAAAAACAAGGAACTAAGCTTACCTTGTTACTCTAATTCATAGTGTCTGTCACCCTTGGTCACGTACTGTGCTCTCCTTTAGAATGAGGAGATAGTCTGTCTACTAGATAGGCTACAACCTTGGATTGCCTAGGGTAGAGGATCTGGATGATGTGAGCCTACTCTATCACCCTCCTCTCAGTGCAAGGAAGGCAAATTCCATAACACTATTAATGGAAGTTTGATGTGGGATAACTTGGGGATACTGAGAGATATAACTAGCAGTACTGCAGGGGATGAATTCTTTATCAATGGTCCAGACAAAATAAGGCCTTTGATTTTATATGGTGGGAATATTAGTGGGAAGTATTAAAAGTTTTTGGGTTTCAACCAGATTTTATTGATATAATTAAGTTGTTGTAAGCTCAGTCTACAGTTCAGATTAAGGTAAATGGAGTTTTAATGAAAGTGTTTGACATTAAGAGAGATGTCAGACAAGGCAGCCCTTTATTAGCTGCTCTGTATGTTTTAGCAATGAATCCATGATTGAAAACGATCAAAGACGATGGCAGATTGAGCAGCACCAGAACCAGTAGTGGGGAACAGGTAGCTGTTTTGTCTGGATAAGGTTACTGTTAATTAATAATTATAAAAATGAACTGAACATAATCAATTAACACCTCCAACTATATGTAGAGATATCTGGGGCAAAACTAAACCATAACAAAGCAGAAGGAGTCTGATTTGGAAAAGATGTCACACAACCTGTCATTAATGTTCATGATTTTAGGTGTACAAATAAGTCAAAAAAAAAAAAAAGTTATGAAAACAAATGGGATAGCAAGGATTGGGAAATAAAAGAGCCACTATAGAAATGGGAAAATAAATCAAGTAACAGAAACTTTAATGATAAGAACATTTCTTTTATCTAATTTTCTGTTTTAGCAACCATTTTTCCTCCCACAGAACAGACAATAACCACCAGGGAAGTCACCCAAAGAAGGACACTAAATAAAAGTAGAAAAGATGGAAGATGGATGGAACCATTGAACATTTACTTCTAAATTGTCTGAGGTCTAAAGCTATGTGGGGGAAAATGGTAAGTTTTGGTTCATTACCATTAATGTCATTTATGAAGCAGTGATGTAGGGTGTCCTTGAAGAAAAACTACCCAGGTTGCACTGGGATTTTTATTTGATTATAACATGTACAGTTGTCACAAAATTATGGAAAACAAGGTGTGCAATAATCCAACACCAAGTTGATATAACAAGTGACGTGGTCCTGAAACAAATATTAACTGAACTGAAAAGACAAAGAAATTTGGACATCAAAGAGACAAGTCCCACACCTTTGTGACATTTGATGATTCTATTATCGTATTATTGTATTTAAGGGCCGGGCAACCTAAGCTGCCAGGACCCTATTGTAATCCTGCATGTTCTTCTTCTTTCTTTCTTTTTTCTTTCTTTCTTTTCTTTCTTTCTTTCTTTCTTTCTTCTTCTTCCCGAGGAAATCCTACTTCCCATGCACGAAAAATGACCAAACTTTGCACAAAGGTCCAGTCCCATGTCAGATTGCCTCAGCTGCAAAAACAGGCCAATAGTCCTGATGGTGGTGCTACAGCAAGCCTCTAAAGTTCAAAATTTTGAAAATTCATAACAAATCAACCATATGTGCTACAGATTTACAACTTTCACCAAAATGTAGCCCCAATACTGAAGAAACTTTTGTACATTTAAACCTATTGCAAATTATGAAGTCCATCACTCTGTTTTTTTCAAAAACTGAAAAACTTATTAAACCTATCTCCTCCCACAATTTTTGCTCAATTGGCACCAAACTTGCTACAGAGCATCTTCAGACTGTCCTACACAAATGATCCACACAGATTTTTGATTTATCAAAAATTGAGCCTACAGTGCATCAAAATGTTTGACTGTAAACGGTATTATAAACATATACTTGCAAATTCTTGCTAAATACATTTTCAATGTTCATGAAAAAAAATGACAAAAATTTGGAGTCATGGTAGATGATGTTTGGAAAATATCAGAATTTTATCTCAAAAACTGAATTTTTTTACAGCATTTTGAATTTCACTCTCATGCGAACAATTGGAGTCAATGAAAAAATGGCATTTTTAAACATCAGTTTTTCACTTTTGGAGCCAATAAATCATTGTTAAAAACTAATGACCGACATCTCCATGCTGTCTAGATGCAATTTGTGTATTTTGGGATTTTTGTCTCAATAACTGAATTTTTGACAGCCATTTGAAATCTGCCTTTACATGCTAACAGCTGCTGTCTTGCACACAGGTGACTGACTTAGTCAATTTGTGAAGCTACAAGTAGTGTTTCCATTTGCCAGTTAGCTCAGTCAGATAGAGGATGGTTCTTGGTGTTGAAGGTTGTGAGTTCAAGCCTCAGCTTGTACAACATTTCCATATGAGAAATGTACCCAAACTTTTCACAAAGGTCCAGTCCCATGCCAGATGTCCTCAACTGGAAACACAAGACAATAGTCCTGATGGTGGCGCTACAGCAAGCCTCTAAATTTCAAAACTTTGAAAATTCACAACAAATCAACCATATGTGCTACAGCTTTGGAACTTTCACTTTGAAATTTGCTTTTCCATGGCATGGATGGCTGCTGCCTGGCACCCTGATGCTTGGCTTAGTCAATTTGTGAAGCCACACATGAACTGTCAGTTGCCAATTAGCTCAGTGAGATAAAAGACGGACTTCAGTGTCAGAAGTTGTGAGTTTGAGCCTCAGCTAAGGTAGGATGGACTTTCAAATGTGAAAGCCTTATGTTCAGGTATCATGCTATGTGGATTAGAGACTACTAAGGTTAAAATAATTATGATCCAGGGAGTTTTGGGAAGAGACAAATACTCTTTATCAACATGTTTCCCTGTTATCCCTTGTCTCTTTTCCCTGTTTATTTGGCTTAGCTATCAGTCAATATGCAGAGTCTCTTGTGCCAGAAATTGTGAGTTCAAGCCTCAACTGATGTAAAATGCACATTAGAATGCCACCTTTTTTTCATCTTCCTACACTCTGCTTGTTGCTCAGAATTGCCTAATTTTGCCTAAAATTGCCCGGCCCCGACCATTGCTGCGCGGCAGCTATAATTTAAGATTTATATTTTCATCTTTGCGTGGGTGTTTAGAGAAGACCACACATTGAGTTTCTCAAAGAATTTAGTTTTAATCTCCACATATTTGCCGGAGCTTCTATCTCGTTTATACATTTCTGCAGTCTCTTTCCCGCATATTGGAATTTTTTTGATGAGGCCCAGTAGCAGAGGTCATCTGCGAATTGGGACACTTGTCCCTCTCCTCTGGGTGGGTAATAGATGTCACTAATAGAGATTAAAAACAGCAGTGGGCTGAAAGCTGAGCCTTGGGGCACGCCAGCTTCTGGTGTAAATCTGGTGGAGGTTGATGCTCCCACTCTCACTGCAATCTCTCTTTGAGTTAAAAAACTATTTAAGTTTATGTTCCAAAAATGTCGCAGCACCATTCATTTAAATCTTCTCTGAGGACGTGATGGAAAATAGAGGTGGGCCTCTTCTTCTTTGGCCTTTCATGGCGGTTGATGATTAACTCTTTAGTAGTAGTAGTGTGCAGGTAACTCAGTAATGTTGGTTTCTGACTGTTATTCTTGTTTCTTGCTGTCTTGTTGAGAAAAACATTCACAGAGTGTGTTTTTTTCTTTATTTCCTGAGTGCTCGTCGCTGTCCGAGGTTCTGAACTGACACCATCAGAGCAGATAGCTGTTGTCTCTGTCCAGGTGCTGAACCTGTGCTGCTGCTGCTGAGCTCTATGGAGCAGCCACCAAGCTCCCGACTGAGAGTTCCAGCTTACTAAAACAACTTTTAAAAATAAATTCACCAACAAAGACCACGCCAACATAAATTTGCGTATTGACAATTTATTGGTAATGACGGAATGAGGAGAGCTTAAATGATGGAGTAGCAGTCTGGAGGGGATGGCAGGTGAGGGAATGGATGCGGATGAGGGGAGAGGGCGAGGTGGAGCGGATGAGGGATGGGATGAAGGGAAGGGTCGAGGTGAGGGATGCGGATGAAGTGGAGAGGGTCGAGGTGGGGATGCAGGTATGAAGGGAGAGGGTCGAGAGTGAGGGATGCAGGATGAAGGGAGAGGGTCGAGGTGAGGATGGAGGGAGAGGGATGGGGGGGCGTTGGAAGGGGGATGTAAGGATGGGAGAAGTGGTGGAGAGGATGTGGGGTTCAGGTCTTGATAGATGGGTTGGGTTGGAGGAGACGCCTGGTGGCTGAAGGCCGGATGGAACCGGTAGGGTTGAGACTCTGGGTGGGGGTACCGTCTCTCGAAGGCTCCTGGTGTATGAAGCCCCCAAAAGAACTTCAGGTGGAAAGTTGCGAGTGGGCGTTTCTGATGTCTTTGAGGTCATGACGGATGTATGTGAGGTATGCTGGAGAGGACCAGCGACCGAGAATCTTGATGATGTGGTCTGGGATCCCCTGCTTGGATGCGGTTGAGGCAGCTCCGATGTGGAAGGAATGGCCACAGTATAGCTCGGGAGATATTCCTGATCTGGACAGGATGTGGCGGAAGTGGTGATGGAACCAGAAGCGAGAGGTGGCCTTACCCGTCTCAGTGATGAATAGCAGATCAATTGAGGATGCTCTACTGGCTAGTCTTGAGTTAATGTAGTTACATATAGGTTTGTATGGACTCAGGTATGTGTCTAGTCGAAAGAGGAAGATGGGATGGGGCGGTCCGGACTGGTTTGTTTTACTGCATTTTAGATGGAAGACCAAGGTGTCACTGGAGTGGATTGTAATATCTGACAAGGTTGCGTGTCGCGACGGTTGAAAGTTGAGGGAGGATGTGGTGAACTCTGAGCAGCATAGAAAACCGAAGAATGCCAGCAGGAACATCGATTCTAAGATGCTGTCTATGCGAGGAGTCAGATAGCCTGAGCAGAGTGTTGTGATGCAGCTGGCGAGGAGGTCCGACGTGAGGGGCAAACGTATTGGTGTCGGGCGAGGTTCAGCCTTGCAAAGACCGTTGAGTAGCATTCTGATGTGGGAGTGAGATAGGGCTGGGCATGGTGCTCCAGTGGACAGTTTGACTAAGAAGTTGATACCGCTGATGTAGACCTGTATGGTAGAAGACTTGATTTTGAGAATGGAATGGGCGAAAGAAATAAAACTGGGGAGTGTGAAGACATCGAGTGTGGGGAAAGGCAGACTGTGGGAGGCATGGAAGGCCTTGAAGCAATTCCAGCCGGTCAGGTAAGATGAGAGTGTTCGCGGGGCGATGCTGTCAAGGATGGCATTTTGGGATATGATTGTTAGGTGTTCCAGCTGGGGTGTCAGTGGAAGATGGTGCTTGAAAATGGTGGGACAGGGGTTGCAAGTGGCTTGGAGGCTGGCGCCAACTGTCTGAATTTCTGTAACGAGAAACGGGAAAGTGAGTCAGTGATTGAGTTCTTGTGACCTGGGATGTGCAATGCTCGGATGATGAACTGGTTCTGGGTGGAAGTCAGGGTGAGTCTCCACATGAACTGCATGATGTCCAGACATTGGGACCATCCTTTGTTGATAATATCAACGACAGCACTGTTGTCGGCGTGTATGGTGATGATCTTTCTTGACCATTTGTGCCCCCAAAGAATGGCAGCTATGACGACCGGGTACATTTTGTAGATGACAGAGGAAGGAGCGAGGGACCCGAACTCGGGTGGCCACTCGGCCGAGAACCACCTGCCATCGAAGTAGCCGCCAAAACCAACGGAGGGGGCTGTGTCGGTAAAGAGCTGGAAGTCTTCCGGCTGAGTGATGTGGTCATCGTAAAAGAAGGAGATACCGTTCCAGGATGAGAGGAACTGATGCCACATTTTCAGTTCCATCTTACATGCATCGTCCAGTATGACATGGCCGTGGAGGGATGGAACAGAGGCAACGATGGAAAGGAGGTGTGACAAGAAGGATCTACCTTGGGGAATGATGCGGATGGCGTAGTTGAGGTGACGTCATCGGCCGAGGAATGCGTCGTGACGTCATCGGTGTGGGCGTCGACGCGACGCCTGGATTCCGGAAGAGGATGGGAAGCATGGCTGGAGTGAGTTGAATGTTGCTGTGACTCTGTAAATAGTTTGAAGAGTCTTGCCTTATTGTCAGTGCGATGGAACGGGATGTTTCGCTGGCTGAGGGCATGCTTCAGGCGAGCAATTGTCCACTTGGATATGTCGGGAGTAGATGGATGGCGTGAATGGTGGTTGGAGAGAGTGACAGTCTCGGCGGCTTCGCCTGTTATCCGAGTGCTCGCGCATCTTGGAGGTGGAATGTCCCTTGGATGTCGATGCCGGGATCTCCCCCTGGCGCTGCTGGACGGCGAAGGCCCGATGATATTGGAGGAGTTGAAGGATGGACGTCGAGAGCGTGGAGGAATGTGGATGGCTGACTGCAACCGTGGCTGCTGAGGTGGTATGATGTGAGGAGAAGGGGGAGACTCGGGTACGATGGGAAGGAACTGGTCGTCCTCGAACTGATCGTTGTCAGATGGATTCAGAAAAAGTTATTCGCCCATGGTTTAAGGTGGGTTTCTTTACTTGACTTGTCGTCTCTCACGAATGATGTGGAAACAGAGTCAAAGGGTGAGGAAACGGATGAGGTGTGCTTAAGTACTCGTGTAACGGAAATGAATCTGCCTGAGGCGTGGTCTTTGTTCCCAAATCTTGTTATAAAACTTCATTACACTGAAGGTCAAATAAATAAACTGATCAAGCATATGTAGCTGTCTATCTGCGCATAAAAGAGGGATTAAAATAAAATCAGGGTGACTTCAATTAGTCACCACCAGATGGCAGCACTGCACTTACCCTGTCTGTGACTTTCTGGAGTTAAAACAGAAAGATGACAAATTGGCTGATAGGCAGCTACTGGCCTGATTAAAAAAAAAATCTTGATTGACTTTTAACAAGTAAATACATGAAAATAAAAAAACATTCAAGATGCAAACAAAGCACCAATAAGCTACTTCTATAGCTCTCTCTCTCTCTCTCTCTATATATATATATATGTATATATATATATATATATATATACATATATATATGTATATATATATATACATATATACATATATACATATATAAATGAAATTAATTAATCTCATAACATATAATACTATCAAAATACTATCAGCCTGCATGTAGTAACAGTGTGCGCATATGGCATCCATCCGGTCGTTACAAGCTAAACTGTGATGGCAAGATAGTAAGCAGAGGTAAAATGAAGAGAATCAAACTGCTTTAAAAGCAGTGCAATTGTGGCTTCGAATGGGAACTATTACAAAGAGCTCAGGAGGAGAATATTTTGATCAGCCATCTTGAAAATGAAGTAGATAACAGTGAACTGAGCACCATGCTGGTGGTCATTAAACCTGCTGGCACCGATTGGCACAAAAAAGTAAGGTGGTACCTGGAGAGTTCGATGTTTTTTGAGGTGGTATACAGTGTAAAAAGTTTGAGAAACACTGATATAGATAACAGAAGTGTCTCAACCATAACATGTCAACTCTGTAGCCCTTCTAAAATTTATGGTTTCAAAAATTTATGTTTTGATCAGCATTAAGAGAACTCTGAGCAACTTTAAAAAAATAAAATGTTTGCTCACTACAACTTTGCCATGAAATAAAAAAATAAGTAACACTTTACAATAAGGTACACAAAAAAAGAGTAGTTACTGAGGAACTAATGAAGAACTAATCAGGCATGAAAACAGGTCAGTGGTGCAAAAGGTGAGAAGGATACAACCCCTCTAGGGGGTTCCGGGGGCATGCTCCCCTGGAAGAAAAATTTGGACATTTTATATTTAAAAGTATCAATTTGGTGCACTTTGAGAGAAAAATCAAGCAGAGTTACAGGACAGTATGAATGCAGTATGAATGTTTAATAAAGTATCTATACATATTCACATTATGCGTTATAAGAAATAAGACCGACAACTATGCTGTATAACAGGGGTATTCAACTAAAATTCAAAGAGGTCCAGTAAGATAAAATTTCTGAAAGCAAAGGTCCGGAACATCATAATGTCTAACTTGCGTTATGATTTAGTGTGATATGTACTGAAGTAGCCTAGTAGTTGTATCAACGTCTGCATGTAATCAGCATCTGACTGTCAAATCAAATAAAGAAAGTACAAAAACATTTTTGACAATATTTATTGTCACTTAACATTGAACTATGCAGATATGCATTTAAAAATAAAATAGATTAAATAAATGAAATAGTTTTTGAAAAATTGTGCATTTAGAAAAAATAAAAGTAGGTATTTTTACATTGTGGCATTCATGCTTTTACTGAAGTAAAGGATCAGATTTTTTTTCCCATCACAGCAGGTCAGTGATCAGTGTTTCAGTGACTCTCTGTGGCTTAGTGAATACACTGTTTTATTTATGACGGCTTGTCACATTAAAACATCTGTACCACGACATGATTGTATATTCTTGGAGCAGCGCACCGCTCTCTAGAAGGGAACCCTTTATTTACAAAACTCTCGCGGGATTTGTTTCCGTTGTTTCTGATAAAATAATCAAACTCGCGCGATCTTTCGCGGGTCTAGGGTTCCCTTCTAGACACGACCCTCTCTGTCTCTCTGTCAAACTAATGACAGCAGACTGTCTGTGAACAGCATGATGTGACACTCTGCAGTGTTTCACACACAGAGACTTTACTTGTGCGGACACTCAGGTATAGTTTGTGACCAACTTTGTCATTTTTATTTTTTTAATCAGTCCGAGAGGACGACGGCATCCGCGATTGATTAGTGATCAATCTGCCCTCCTCCTCCTCCCTCACCTGTTCGCTCTGCTGTGAGAAGGTCTGACAGATTCTGACAGAGAAACACAGACTCTCCTGTTTAATGTAAAAGCCTCCTTATACAGTTGTTTAATCTTATAAGTGCAGCTGGTTGGTGTCATTCAGCATCACGTTAGTTTTGATTGTTTTAATAAACTCTCCTCCACATGCAGCTGCTGCTGTGAAAACTGAATCGCTGGTGAATTATATGGAAAAAAAAAGAAAAAAAAAGAAACGCGAGTTGGGTTTCGGGGTGACTTTATAAAACATCCTACTGATGAAGAAAGTCAACAGATCAGACACAGACAGAGAAACACACTGACATGTGTGTGTGTATAGCCAGTGGTTAAAGTGGGATTTGACAGGTGGGGGAGCCCTAAAATTCGGTGCTGAGGCGCAGTAGGGAAAATGACGTAAATGATTGCAAAAAACTATATTGGCTTTATTCTCAACTAGACTTGCACCGATTACAATTTTTTGGGCCGATCTCGATTTCCGATTTGCAGAGTGCTTGGATGGCTGATACTGATTTCGGCCGATTCCGATTTCATTTTTTCCAAACCACTTTACAGCACACAAGATATTGCAAAATTTTCTAACTTTCCTTTATTAGAACATTTTAACCAAGATACAACCAGCTTTTCAATAATCATGTCTTTGCTAAAACACACTCTACATTAATAAATAATATATAACTTTTTGTCTATATCATCATCATATCATAGCATGTGCTATATTATTCTTAAGATTTTATTTTCATTCGGGGTAGTGTGTGTTTTCTGGCTCCTATTTGCTACCAGCTGAGTACACAGGGTGCTTTTATTAACTGGTTAACGATCACAAATCGCCATGAATTCAAGCATGTCTGATTATGAATGCACTTAATACAATAACTTTTGACTCTACCATCTTAATGAGAACACATGACACGCTGTGTGCCACCAGCTTTGTGTGGAAATACTTCAAAATATTAAACAATGAAGATGCAAACTGTTGCTGCAACTTTTAGAATCTCAGATAAAATTCCCGGTGAAGCTCGAAGCTTCAAGGTCACTGGATTTATATCCAAAACACGTCGGGGTGAAATACTGCATGTGATGGATTTACCATCAGCAGCTGGTTGTGGCAAAAAGCGCCCCTCACTGAAGAAAGACACCAACATCTCCAGGAAATGCATACAAAGCCCTCGACCAAGTGAGTGAGAGCTTTTTTTTTTTTTTTTTTTTTTTTTAGAGTTTTGCTTTTTAACTTTCAGTGATAATTAACTTTATTAAGTCTATGATGTTGAACATCGCAGTGTGCGCGGTGTGAGCCGTCTGCTCCGCTCAGCAGCAGTCTGTGAATGCGAACGAAGTCTAGAACCTGTTTCAGCTCAATATCATGACTTTGAAAACACCAACTGACTTTTTTATACGAATTTTGTTAGATTAAAATATGTAGAACTGTAAAATATCACTTCCATGAGGTTGTTCAGTCAGACAGTAACAGATCACAGGCTGAACTGGGCATTTCATCCGCCTGTGCAGCTGCAGCAAACGTCAAGTTGCACGCAGCCTGCAGTTTATAATGTTGATTAATATTGAAATGGCGGTCTTCTTCCTCAATAATAATTATTGATATCAGCAGAAAATACACTAAAGTTGTCAGGTTGGGAACCTACATACATCGGGATATATAGCGCCTCTGTTTCCAGGATAGAAAATGTAATTTTCGGGAAAATATTCATCCCGACGCCCCCAAAAGGCTCTGTCAAACTACGAAGTACGAAACTGTGCAAAAACAACTACAGAGAATAACAGTAAAACAGTACCGAGCAAACAAATAAATCAACAAAGTCAGGATCAGCACCTTGGAAAGCGCCGCGGCATCCGCGCCTCGCGAGAGCGCAGCGGTACCAAACACCTGAGGCAAAGCATGTTATAACACGCTATAACATGGTGTGTTTGGTTTTTGTTTTTTTGTTTCTTTTGCTGCCGCAGCGCGATGGGAATTTGACCGGCGCTTTAGACCGTCAAATTTAGACTGACCGGCCGGTCGCAGGTCATGGATGACCACGTGAAAACCTGCCCGAATCCGAGCACTGCCGATAAATCCGTGCAAGTCTATTCTCAACAGAAAAATACAGGCCGGATTAACAGGTAAAACACACACATAGCAATCTAACATGGCTAACAAACAGAGAAACACAGCAAACTAACAGCTACTGGCTACTGCCAGTTTGAATTGAAAAATTTATTTATTTGAATAAGGTGGCGGAACTGAGCTCCGGGGTGGCGGAGCTCAGCTCTGAGGTGGCGGAGCTCAGCTCCGGAGGGCTCCGGCCCACTTTAACCCCTGTGTATAGCCTACTGTACGCGTGTGTATGGAGGAGCTGCAGTGGCACAGAGAGGAGACACGCTGCAGATGTGTGATAATAAATTACATCAAAACTTAAACGTCGGAACTTATCAATACTCTGGTCTTTAATAATTCAACCGTTTAATACCGAATTTCAGTACCCACCCCTACATACACAGTGCGCTGTGCAGTTCAAATTTTAAAAAATTCCGGGTCTGTATAGGACAGCGTCTGGGTCTGACCGCGGTCTGCCTATTGGTGACCAATGCTGTATAACAGTGCGTTCTCACCGGACGCGGAGCGAATTTTTCGCGCGACGAGATTACATACAAAGTCAATGCAAAGACGCGAATACACGCGAATTTGTGCCGGCGGCGCGAATCGCGGGCTTGGCGCGATGCAAATACGCGAATTCGCGACGGGAATGACGCGGTGCGAATTCGCGCAAGTTCAAAAAATTGAACTTTGGCGAAATATTCGCGTGAAGCTGTGTCGGGACAGCCTATCAGCGTTGAGATTCTAGACGATGACGTCAGCGACGTAACCGGTAGCCCCTCCCCTTCGTTTTGGGTGAATATTCGCGAGTTGTTTACTCACGCGAGTAAATTCAACAACTACGCGGCCAAATTTGCACGAGTAACGCGAGGCGAAAATTCGCTTCATGTCCGGTGTGAACACACTGTAAAAAGATGTGCAACAGCACAGCTTTAATACAGGGTTCAGTGGCGAAACAAGATAATCTGCCCTCGGGTCAGCTCGCGAGCGCTCTGGTCAGCACAAACCAATCAGGTAGCAGTATTCTCCCCCGCATTTGCGCTAATATTTCAATGCTGTAGCGCTAGTAGGGGATGTCTTGTTGAATTCAAGGCTCCCTTAAGGCGCGCGCACACGTTCACAGCTCACTATGACTCCGCGCCGCTCTCGTGCATACAACCAAAGTCCTAATAATTCCCTCACCCCCACCCCCCCACCCCCACCCAAAAAAAGCTTTTTTTTTTTCATCGGATCTACACGATTCGCGTAGGTCACCTATTTTGGATTCTAAACGGCGAATTTCGCCGAAAGGTGAGTGATTTTCATGTCTGCTAATGAGGAACTAATGAGTAGTTACTCGGGAACTGAGGTACACAAAATTAGCGTAGTTACTGAGGAACTGAGGTACACAAAATTAGAGTTGTTACTGAGTAAACTAATGATGAACTAACTATTAGTTAATGATCAGTTCTTCAGTAACCTCAGATGAAGTTCAGAGAAGTAGTTAGTGAGGAAATAATGATAAACTATCTACAGTAGGTACTGAGGAACTAATGATGAACTAATGTGTAGTTACTGAGGAACTTAGGTACACAAAATTAGAGTAGTTACTGAGGAACAAAGGCACACAAAATTAGAGTAGTTAATGAGGAAATAATGGTTAATGATCAGAAGTTCTTTAGTAACCCCTGATCAAATTTCAGAGGAGTAGGTAATGAAAAACCTAATGATGAACTAACTATTAGTTAATGATCAGTTCTTCAGTAAAGTGACACGTCATGAGGGGTTATTTTATAATCATCATCATCATCATCATCATCATCTTTACAAATAGTTGCTTAAGAAAATCACAGATGGCAGGATTCTTGAGAGGAGTTTTATTCATTAATTTCAGACCACATACAAATGAATATGACAATCCATGTTAATCTGTACCAGTCACATTTCTAGTAGGCTAATATATATATATATATATATATATATATATATACATGATGGGGCTGTGTGTAAAGCACTACTGATCACACCAATGTTCACAGTACAGTTGTTTTGGGTTCACAAAATTCAAAGTATACAAATTTAGAATGAATAGGGTACAGATTTAATGAGGAACAACTATTACTTAATCATTAGTTACCCTTTTTGTGTACCTTATTGTAAAGTGAGGCATAAAAAGAAGTAGGTAATCAGTACTGAATCATTACTTTACTCACTCACTTTACTTTAGGGTACAAAAAAAGGGGTAACTAATGAGTAGGTAATGATTCAGTACTGATTACCTACTCTTTTTGATGCCTCACTTTACAATAAGGTACACAAAAAGAGTAACTAATGATTATGTAGCATCCCCGGTTGAATGATGGTCTTACTCTCCAACTGATGGTTCACAAGATCTTTATTTATGACACTGTAGCTCCAAAACATTGCTGTGAACACACTGTAAGAGCTAGGAAGAAAACAAAAACAACAAAAAATTACTTTACTTCTATCCTTCTGAGCCTCAACAATATTCCAATAACATTTAACCACAATTCAAATTTTACTGTAATTTAAAGCTTAAATCTGAAAATGAATTAACTTTGCTACTTAAGTAAAATTATGAAATGACCCTTTTTAACCCTTTTTAACAATTAGTGACAATCTCCAATAGAGTGCTATGATGTATCAAGCATATTTAACCCGAAATATTTATTTACACTTTGTGCTACAATAATACAACATAAATCATACAAAAAATGTCCAAATTACACATAAACTGCAGTTTCATAAGCTTTCTCCCACATTCAGATTTACTGCAGTTATTGCAAAACAAATCTTAAACATGAATTTCCTTTTAGTAGCAAGCTTAATTCAACCAAGGAATAGCAATGAAAAGGCATTATAATGTGACTCAGTGCTGCACACAAATGACATATAAACAGACAAACCTTGTGCCCTTTTCAACCAGGTGCTAAGTAACAAAAGCGTGACGTTTTCCTTCGTCTGGAAGAAGCCCTTGTAAAGATCTACCGTCGTGCACGTCTTTTACTTCCTACCGCATTAAGCCTTCAAAATAAAAGCACCCATTTTTATAATTTAAACAAATGAGACCAAATCAACATAGGTCACAAGAAAGCATTAATAAACTGAACAAACATCGTAATTTAGGTCATTTACAGATTAAGTAATAGTTAGTTCCTCAGTAACTACTCTGAAACTTCATCAGAGGTTACTGAGGAACTAACCTTTTACTAGTAGTTAGTTTATCATTAGTTCCTCATTAACTACTCTTCTCAAATTTGATCAGGGGTTACTTAAGAGCTAATCATTACCCAATAGTTGGTTTATCATTAGTTCCTCTGTAACTACTCTAATTTTGTGTACCTAGTTCCTCAGTAACTACCATTAGTTTATCATTAGTTCCTCAGTAACTGCTCTAATTTTGTGTTCCCTTTCAGTTCAGAGCCGCCCAAGCATAAGCGAACCTAAGCGCCGCCTCAGTAACTGCTTAGGGCCCCATGGCCACTAGGGGCCCCCAAGAGCAATAAAAAAAAAAAGTAATTTATTTTTTATTTTGTCCATGTATAAATGGTGATTTCTATATGATCAAAGATATATTATTGTACAAAAACACAATTTCAACAGAGTGCTGCTGCTGATGTAGACCTAGTGATTCTTACTGCCTCTGTAGCTAAAGCTTCACTGCACCGGTGCCTCCTGCCAAGAAAAAAAAAAAAGCGTAACGGCCGGCTCCCGACATGCAGTACACACTGTGCATTCCAAAACACAGGTGGTTAGGTGAAACAATGTCGCAAAAAAGGACATATCCTTCAGGGCCAGAGAAAAGAAAAAGGAAGAAAGAGGAAGAGCAGAAAAAATGCCGAGATAAAGGTATGTTTGCATCATGGCTTGCTTGGTAGGCTAATGTTTATCAAAGAGATTTGTGTAGCCTAGCCGTTAATAGCAAATTAGCTAGCTAGTTAAAAATGAGAGAAATTTATCTTTTAACAATAACTTAAATCATACTAACATGTTTGTATTTGTGTAGCTTTAACTTTGATTGAGTTGTTTCTCGGGGTTGGCCCTATATATTTTGTTTTTTTTGTTTTGTTTTGTTTTGTTTTTTCTTCAAAACAAAGTTTTTGCTAATGTTTGATAGCAAACATTAACGTCACCAATATGATTTTGCATAAGGCCAGCCATTCTCAACCTTGGGGTCACGAGATGATTTCTGGCCAAATCATTTTGAAAAAAATATAAATGCTCAAAATTAACGTAGCTTCCGACCGGACGTTAGAAGGACGAAGAGCGGTTGGTCTCAAACAGGCATTTTATTACTAAAAACCAGTTGCTGTCGTCCGCACACCAAAACAACAACAACGAACCTGTCCAAGTCTCATGTCTGTCCTTCTCATTCATACATCATCAGAGCAAAGAAATGTTTGTTTTTCTCCCCCAGTCTGCCGTCAGCAGGAGCAGTGGCTGCAGCAGGCTCGCGCCCGTGAAGTGGGCTCAAGCCGGGTTCAGCCGCGCTCGAGCGGAGCGGGGAGAGAAAAAAAAAGTGTAGTTGTTCTTTTCATGTTTAAGCTTTCAGCAACATAGATAGTTTAAAATTATGGGCTGTTTTTCTCACCAGTATGTTTTGTTAAGGCTTCCTAATTAGCACGCGCTGGTTATCGTTTTATTTCATTAAAAAGAAAAATAAAGTTTGCGTTATTTGTTTACATTTCAGCCGGCTTAACTACCAGCAATATGATGGGATGTAGTCACCTTTGTCGGTCTGTTACTCACGTGAAAAATTAGCCTCTTGATGCTGCTTTATGTTTTTCAAAAAATCCCAAAGTGTTTCAAAATAAAATGAATGATAAAGAAACTAATAGCTGAAGTGAGATCATAAGTGCTTGTCTGATTTGTAAATGCGACGTACGGTATTGATCGGGTGTTGTTTCAGCACTGCGGACAGCGCTTCATCCATCCTATGTGTGTGCGTGTGTGTGTGTGTTGGGGGGGGGGGGGTGTCGCGGACACTCAAAAAGTTGCTTGCTGCTGCAGAGCATGGTAATTTATGTGAATAAATGAACATATTATTTTTACATCAACTCAGATCAACAATCAATATTGGCTGAAATAGAGGGCCCCAAAATCAAATTTTGCTTAGGGCCCCATGGAGGCTTGGGCCGGCCCTGCCTCAGTTCCTCAGTAACTACTCATTAGTTCCTCATTAGTTCTTCATTAGTTCCTCAGTAACTACTCTTTTTTTGTGTACCTTATTGTAAAGTGTTACCAAAAGAACTTTTATACAAATGTTTTGGCAATGTCATTTGTTGAAAAGTTTTTGGAATTCAGTTCATTCATTCACAAAATCAGTCCTTAAAATAGAATTTAATTTAAATCCTTTTTTGTACTTACTTAATGATATGCCAGACTTCCAAATAGATTCCAAAAATGCAGAATATTAATAATGATAACATACTTAGCAAAGAAACCAACTTTTATTTTGGAAAAATGAATCACCTCCTCCCTTTCAGCTGTTCCTGGATGTGGATCAGTTATCACAATTTCTACCATTAGAAAAACTGACTCTGGAAAAAAATAACTGGGGACATATCTTTCAAGAACTTTGGCCTCTATTACTTTCTTACCTTTCACGAGGAGATTAATAATGGACTTAGACATTCTCCTTTGTTTTGTTGTCGTTTTCTCTAACTTGGACTCCATGGCCTTGAGCCTTATATGCAATGTGGATTATGGATCACAAAGCTATTACCATCAAGTTGGTCACAGTTTTTGTTTGTGTCTTACTTTTGTCTTATAAATTAATTTATTATTTATTTTTATTCTATATTTTTTTTTGTTTTGTTCTATGCAGCTGTGTAATTATACCGTGTGTGTGTGTGTGTGTGTGTGTGTGTGTGTGTGTGTGTGTGTGTGTGTGTGTGTGTGTGTGTGTGTGTGTGTCTTTTTTACTTGCCTGTTGGTCGGTCCTGTGTTTGTTCGGGTGTATGGGGGTGGAGGGACAGGTTGAAGGACATGCAGAAAGTTAGTATACTCTGTCATGACTGTATGGTTACATATTGGTGCTGGTCTGTGGTACACTCTTTGGAAATAAGAATATGTTGGAGGAAAAAAGCAATCTGCAAATTAAGAGTGAGAAGTAAAAATCAAAAGATCTGTGGAGAAAATGAGTTAGAATATGTTGAAGTTAAATGTGTGACCTGATGCCCTGGTCTCCCCAATTTTAAAAGAGAAATAAGGTTGTATGTTCAACACCATTATTTTATTTCAGACAATTAAGTTACAGGACTCGTCTAAACTTCCAACTGCCTTGCAGACATGACGACCATGGAGAAATATTTAACTAGAGTGAAGCTTCTAAATCGAATTCATATCATAAAAAAACGAGAAACACTGCTCTTTACGAGGAGAGTGTGTGGCTCTTAAAAGAGCCTTTGGGGGTCTGGTTGTGTTGCCAGCAGCTTTACTTCTTGGCGGGCTTCTCGGTCTTCTTGGGCAGCAGAACAGCCTGGATGTTAGGCAGCACGCCGCCCTGAGCGATGGTGACTCCACCCAGGAGTTTGTTGAGCTCCTCGTCGTTGCGCACAGCCAGCTGCAGGTGACGGGGGATGATACGGGTCTTCTTGTTGTCGCGGGCAGCGTTTCCAGCCAACTCCAGGATCTCAGCGGTCAGGTACTCCAGCACAGCCGCCAGGTAGACGGGGGCGCCGGCACCCACACGCTCCGCATAGTTACCCTTCCTCAACAGCCTGTGAACACGACCAACTGGGAACTGAAGCCCAGCACGGGAGGAGCGGGTCTTTGCCTTAGCTCTGGCTTTACCACCGGTCTTTCCTCGTCCAGACATTTTGGGGTGCTTCTAGAGATACGATTCCAAGAAAGTGAAGCCCAGACAGACACAACCCCCCGTTATATGTCCGCGGAGCGCGCGCGGACGGGCTCGAAGGTTCGTTAGACCAACCAGAGAAGAGACTCCAGCAGCGGTCACCCGCTCTGATTTCTGGCGGACTTTTTGAACAGATCCCTCGCCAATCAGCAGCGGAGATTCGGGCGGTGGGTCGCTCCTCCAGGCGGTGCTGAGCTCCAAGAGGAGCCCCTCACCAATCAGGAGGCGGAGGTCTGACGCAGCGTCACTGATCCCAGCCGGTCCCACAGTTTAAGAGTAGCGGGCCCCCTGTCTTTATTTCATACTTCTGTTGAGAGAAAGAAGACAGGATGGCAAGAACCAAGCAGACCGCCCGTAAATCTACCGGAGGCAAAGCCCCCAGAAAGCAGCTGGCCACCAAGGCTGCCCGTAAGAGCGCCCCGGCCACCGGCGGCGTCAAGAAGCCTCACCGTTACAGGCCCGGTACCGTGGCTCTCAGAGAGATCCGTCGCTACCAGAAATCCACCGAGCTGCTCATCCGCAAGCTGCCCTTCCAGCGCCTGGTCAGAGAGATCGCTCAGGATTTCAAGACCGACCTGCGCTTCCAGAGCTCGGCTGTCATGGCTCTGCAGGAGGCCAGCGAGGCTTACCTGGTCGGTCTCTTTGAGGACACCAACCTGTGCGCCATCCACGCCAAGAGAGTCACCATCATGCCCAAAGACATACAGCTGGCCCGTCGCATCCGCGGAGAGAGAGCTTAAACTCTCTGCTGCTGCTGCTGCTGCGCCTCCACAAACACAACGGCTCTTTTAAGAGCCACCTCACTCTCTCTGAAGACACTCTTCCTCTGCTGCTTTTAATGAAATAATTGTTTTTATTTGGTACGTTTTAACCAGCGGGTGTCCAATGTCCAATATTGATCAGTTTATCTTCTGAGCATCAGTTTCAGAAACAATTTCCACTCATTTTTGATAAACAGTTATGTTTGTCTTGTTTACAGTGACTATAAATCGATGGAAGTGCTGTAATTTACTTTCTCAGTCACTAAAGTCCTTGAAGTTAATGTAATAATCACATTAATTGTCTGTTCAACAAATAGTCCTTATGAAAAACAATGTAATTTTCAGTATTTTATTGTATCAATTCATGTAAAATGCCAAGATCAGTTTGTTTTTTCTTTTCATATTGAAATATTTTTAAATGAAAATAATATAATTTACATTTACCTTAACATTAAACAGAACATTGAAGTGAAACTTTAAAGATGGCCAATTCATAAAATCAATTATCAGTCACCCAGACTTATGTTATTTGTGTTACTGCTGCACAAAACACTTATTTTGAAATATTGTTCTGATCTTTTCAGATTCCTGTCCTCAAAGAGGTCATTGGATGAAGTGAGTGAAAAATGGCATAATGTGAAAAGTTGAACATATAAACTGATTAGTCTGATGATCCGAGGTCTGACCCATGGCAGCCATTTGTTTCATTACAGATTTTTTTTCTCAATCAAGGGTTAACATGAAAAGACAACACAAAAGGACATCTCAACAACAGCAGCAACAATAGATAAAAAACACTAGTTCAAGGGAATGGAAGTTTCATATCAAATAAGGTCATTTACATCAGTCATTCCCATCAGACTGGGACATTTCATTTGGGCAAATTTTAGATTTATATCTGGAGTACAGCTTTAAAAGAGCATCTAAAATGTGTGAATTATTTTACTGATGAGAGGAAAAAATGAGAACCTGTTAAATCTGCCTAAATGCACTTATTTTGTCTCATTTGTGAATAAAGCTAAAATGTGTTTTATTGTTTTACTGATGAAAGGAAATAAGAACAATGAGATGTCTGTTATCTCAGTCTGAATTCATTTATTTGTAAAATATTGAACATGTGTATTTTCATATACATATAATATATATATATATATTTATTATATATATATATATATTTTTTTTTTTTTTTTTAAATAACACACATCAAGTAAAAGAGAGATCATGCAGAAAATTGCAGTGAAATATGTGATTTATGTATTTTTCAATTTCTGAAGCTGCACTAATGAGAGCATGCATCACTCTTGTCCACAGGATTTGGTTGAAAATCCTTTATGATTTCAAAACTGATTCTCCTGGAATGTCAGTGTCTTGTTGGCATGAGTTTGTGTTTCTGTACATTGGGGATGTGGTTGGTATGTTTTTGTGTAGTCACTGAGGTCTGGACTGAAACATGCTGTGCTGGTGCTGGTAATAGGCTCCTCATAATCTGCTGCGGCCCCTGTCCCCTGTGCTGTGATTTTAAGTCTCAATCTCTCTTAGCTCCACGGCTCTCACTGACCCTGAACACACTGTCTCCTAGAATAAATATAGTTCAACAGCAAGTTTTAGGTTGCTAAATATATTTTGCTGTTGACCCTGTCCACAGCAGTATATTGCCTAGCCTCATAAAAACAGTGTCTTCCCAGGAAAAAAAAAACTGGACATTTAGAGTGAAGAACATTATTTTTTATGTACTTGTCAGCACTTTATATTCTTGCCAAATGACACATTGCTTGTGTCATTTGGCAATTTGTTTGCATCTTGATTTTGTATTTATTTGTTAAAACTCAATAAAGATTTATTTAAAATAACAATGATAATATTATTATTATTATTATTATTATTATTATTATTATTAATAATAATAATAATAATAATAATAATAATAATAATAATAAATATGCTATAATGACTTGTTGTCAGTGTGACTTGTAGACAAAGGTCCTCTCAGTCAGGATCTTGGTTGCTGCTCCACAGAACTCAGAAGCAGCACAGGTTCAGCACCTGGACAGAGACAGTAGCTATCTGCTGTGATGGTGTCAGTTCAGAACCTCGGACAGCGACGAGCACTCAGGAAATAAAGAAAAAAAAAACACTCTGTGATTGTTTTTCTCAACAAGAAACCAACATTACTGAGTTACCTGCAGTCACATCGTGACTGTTGAAACTGGACTTTAGTCCAGCAGGTGGCGCTGCCAAAGAGTTAATCATCAACCGCCATGAAAGGCCAAAGAAGAAGGGTCCCGCCTCCATTTTCTATCACGTCCTCAGAGAAGATTTAAACGAATGGTGCTGCGACATTTTTGGAATACTAACATTCTACTGTTTGAGTTATCAGTATGTCTGGCCGTGGAAAGGGAGGGAAAGGACTGGGTAAAGGAGGCGCTAAGCGTCACCGTAAAGTTCTCCGTGATAACATCCAGGGAATCACCAAGCCCGCTATCCGCCGTCTGGCTCGCCGCGGTGGAGTTAAGCGCATCTCCGGTCTCATCTACGAGGAGACCCGCGGTGTGTTGAAGGTTTTCCTGGAGAACGTCATCCGTGATGCCGTCACCTACACCGAGCACGCCAAAAGAAAGACGGTGACCGCCATGGATGTGGTGTATGCTCTTAAGAGACAGGGACGCACTCTGTACGGCTTCGGAGGTTAAACCGCTTCATTCTGTCTGTTAGTGGAAAAAAAAACAAAGGTCCTTTTAAGGGCCACACACTCATTCTGTGAAGAGCGGGGTTCTCCCCATATTACACTGTAGATTTAGCATTCAGATATTAAAGTAATCAAAGTAGCTTTGAGTAAACGTTCGAATATAATCGGATGACCTTCAGCTTTCTTGACTACAGTTGACTTCTCAAGTTGACCATTACAATGTGTTACAATGGAAACTGTAACCAAATCAGGGGTGCTGTGGCAATTACAGAGATTGCAAACTGGAAAACTCATTTGATTGAGACAAAAGCATAAATAAACTGAATTTACTTCAGTAAAGCCGTGGTGCTTTTTGTGGTTATGTGGGATCAAAGAGGATAATACTATATAGTATAGTAATACAACACTGTACTGCTACTTGTAATATCAATAGAACACAAATTGCAGATGTAACGCTACATCTTTTAGTAGTATTGAGCACAATATTTTTGTCATTTTCTATGAAAAATCCAGAGCAGGAGGCTGCACTTAAACACACCATGAGAACCGTGGAGACTCAGCCCAGCCCGTGGCTCCTCTGAGCTGTGTGAATGTCGTGTCACTTGTGTTTTCTCAGCATCGATAAAAGAGTCCAAACTAAATGTGGAACAAGTGCTGAAGGCTGACAGTGAAGGAGCCGATAGCGGACTTGTGTCTCTTCATATTGAAGTCATGTAGAGCTCTGATGCTCTCTGCGTTTTGTTTGACGAGCCTCCAAAACTCACACATTCACCGCCACGACCAGCACTGCTCAGCCACTTTTCCCCCTCATTTCTCTCCTAAAATATTTGAAAATGCATCCGAGCTCCATCAAAAGCTGTTTTCAGCTGCTCCGCCTGTTTGTTCAGAGACTCAAAGCAAAAACAACCATCTGTTGATGATCAGTTTGTAATAAATAAAGTTCTTCTGGTAGCAGCAAACACACTGATGGCCGAGGCTGCTGGTGCCAGACTTGAATCAGAGCTGCTCACTGTGACTGTTTTCTTCTGCTCAGGACGATTTTTCATTTAATTCAACTGTTAATAGTTCTACTGTTAATGAACAAACATGTTTTTAAAGTAACACCTTCTTTGATCGATTCTGATGTTTTTAAGAAGAAAAAAAAAATAATTATATGACACCAAATTGTTTTCTGCTGATTTTGAAAGTGAAGATTTTTTTTAAATAATCTCAGAATAACTCAGCAGATAATCGTTCATACAATATAATTTCGATTAAATTCATATTAATCATTCAGTATAAGTCTGTTGTGTTTTTTTTCTTTTATTAATGATTTACTCGAAACAAGAAATGATTTCACAACTGAAGACTAGAATCTAAAGATTTTTCTTTGATGCAACAGACTAATTATTATATAGATATAGCCTATATATATATTTAAAGGAGTACATTACATTGTGTTTACTCTGTTGTTATTCAGAATTTTAATTCTATTTAATTTTTTGTTTGTTTTTATTTTCCTATTCTTGCAGTTTTACATTGTATTTTTTGTTTGTTTTTATATCTTTTATGTTTTCTTTTTTTAGCACTTCAATGTGGATTTTGAAAAAAAAAAGCTGTTTAAATAAAGCTGATTAAAATTATATTATTGTACTTCTTCACCGTCAGTGTTTAATCACGAACTAATACAAACACACCTTCACCTCCGCAGGTTAATGTGTCTGATCTGTTGAGTTACTTCATCAGCAGGATGTTATCACATCGCTATGCCGACTACTGGCTGTCTTTGAATTATTTGTATTTATGCATATTGAATAGAGATTTTTTCACCAAGCTGTGGGATTTAGTTAATTCTGAAGCTTGTGTGAAAATGTTGCTGCAGGATAAACAACATGATCAGTATGATAGAGGAGATTTAAATCTGCAACAAACTCAGCTGCTGCTGACTCGATCAAAACTACAAAACTGAAAAAAACAAACAACAAACGAACAAAAAACATACAACTCAACACGTGTGAGCTCATTAATAGCATTAATAAACATTATTTACACGGCGCATTTCAAAACAAAGTTACAAAGAAACTTTTCAACATTACGATGGATTTGTCATGTTATGAGTGATGACTGTATCATGACGCACCGACAGTTCGGGACTCTGTGCTATAGTTTCTCTCCGAGAAAACAAGCTGTTGTCTGTTCATGCAGACTTTCGAATATGAAAACAGCTGCTCAGATACTCTACCGAGAGCAAAGTGATATTTTTAAATTGACTTCTCTGGGCGTGTGCACATCCAAATACAGGACAAATTTCAGGACTCTGTAGCCTCATATCGTCTCTAACTGTTTTTTATTCATCGTGTTGTTCGATGACCAGAGGGGTGTTAGCGAGCTATGTTGAGTCTAAATCCAGGATTTTCAGTGTAACGAAGGTGTCTCTCTTTTAACCTGTTAGATCACCATGGTAACTTATGCTAAACTCATAACCTGGTCAGGAGCAGGTTATGTTCTGTGTTTCAGATTAAATCGGCTGTAAAAAGCGCCGCTCTTCCTAATTATTGTCCTAGTAAGGTTATTTATGAGCAATATAGCTTATAAACTGAGGGAAGACGTTAAGAATGAAAAGTTGCTGAGCTGTATGTTCGTAACATCACCGAACGAATCCGTATAATGTAGAAATCTAACATCATGTCACAGCAGCACGACGTGCATCATGCTGTCATGGTAACCTCCTTTTGGTGATGCAGTCATTTTTCCCGTTTGCTCCAGTTAATATTAACACTTTAAATTTACATCGTATATAATCCACACACTAAATAACGAAGAAACAACTACAGACACTTTGAATACTTTTTACCATTGTCCGTGTTGCTTTGCTGATATTGCAGCTCAGAACACTGATTAGAAAATTCATCATCATTTATCCCAGAAAATCTTCAGTTTCAGTCATTTAACGTTGGTTTGGCCAAAAACTTCAGTGATGTCCACGTCTCTGTCATCACAGGACAGTGTCAGACTGACAGCGTCATGTTTAAATCTGCTGTATGAAGTTTCATTGTTTAATGTGCAGTTTTCATGTTAGAAATAAACGGCAGCATTAAGATCACATTTAGTCGATCAGTAATCTTCTGACAGCATTCTTCTTCTCCTGCTTTATTTGCAGCATCGATGTTGCTTTTTGCTGTAATATATTTTGTATATTTTCCACAGCTCCTAATTATAACAACTTGATCAGTTTGACTGAAGTAGGCGGCTCGCGATCGCTTCACTTTGTGCGGAAGAAGAGTCAAATGACGCAACAAACGCCCCTTTTTATGTGAGCGCGCACAGAGTCTGAAGACGAAAGTCTGAATTAACAAAGACAGTTGATAACCACCATCGTGATACCAGTTATCTCTGACTGGGGGTTCAGGCTTTGTCGATCCAGATCATGCAAAGAAAGCCTGGCTGTGTTGAGCTTCCTTCGTAGTACAGCCCTCAGACGTCCTGAAAAAAATCGAGACAGTCCTGTTTATCACGAAATTACCTGTTTTAGTAATGGGTGATATTTACAATATCCGTGAAAACATTCTGATCAAATTAACCTGGATAATCGGGCAGTTAGCTGACACATGGGCATTTTTCATACTTCTACTTTTCTTCCAGAGTCACACAGAAACAGGCTCAGTCCATTGCTGCCATCCTGTAGTGACTGATCTAAATAACTCATTTTATTTGGACCCCCTGGTTATGAATGGATGGATACACACTGAGTGTTTAAAATGTTATTTGAATGGAAAATATCCTCATACTGTTATAGTACATAAACATATTAATGCAAATGTTGAATTACACCCATTGTTCTAGATGGAATAGCGTGCACAAGCGAGGACCAGAGCTTCTCTTCTGCAGCCGCAGTACGTGTTTGAACGGCGCGTGATATCCATGTTCTATTTTATTCCATGTAAGCCTTCCCCGTCATTACATTGACTGGCCTGAAAAAAGGTGAGAATTTTCCCCTAAAATCACCATCTCCACGAGTTTTAGAAGCACAACAGTCAGGATCGCCGCGCGGTGCTGTCCAAGGTGCTGATCCTGCTCTTGGAGCAGAGAAGCTGCGTCTCTGACTCCCCCGCGCGGTGTGAAGATCTGTGCTTTTAAATTGTATTGTACTTTGTACTGCTGTGTGCATAAAAAGTGCTTAAAACACATATTTTCATCAGATAAACCTACATTTAAAAAAACATTTTAATCTTGTAATTTAAAGACCCCTTGAGTATGACAGTGCCAACGGTAGTCATTCATTGGTAAATTAAAAATTAATATTTTATTAATATTTTATATTTCATAATAACTGCTATGTCTACTTTTACCACTAATAATCTTTAACATGCTTATTGCAGGCAGTATCAGAGTAACTGGATTTTTGTTCTGAAATGTAACAGCTTTCAAATGAAGAAAAATCAAAAGTAATATATATATACAGGCTGCTTGGCCGTTATCTACAACTCCCAAAACAAATGGTGATGCTTTTAAAAGGGTTTTTAACCCAAAGAGAGATTGTAGTGAAAGTGGGAGCATCAATCTCCAACAGATTTACCCCTGAAGCTGGCATGCCCCAGGGTTCAGCACTCAATCTATTACCCACCAAGAGGAGAAGGACAAGTTTCTCAGTCCGCTGATGACCTTTGTTGTTGGGCGTCATCAAAAACACTTTCAACATGCTGCAAAAAAACTTCAGAGAAGCATCACTGAGATAAAAGCCTGGGCAAATATGTGGAGAGTCATACTAAACCCCTCAAAAACACAGTGTGTGCTCTTTTCCAAACATCACATGCAAAAATAACCAGATGAAACTTTGAACTATATGGACAAATTCTCCAGATCACCACCACAGTAAAATTTCTAGGTGTAACATTTCAAGAAAACATGCAGTGGACAGCACACATATCTGAAATTGAGAAAGAGGCAAGACGAAGACTCAACCACCTGAGAGTGCTCTGCCGAAAACAAGGAGGAGCAAATCCTGAAACAGCTGTGCGGGTGTATCAAGCATTACATCAGACCACTGTTTGAATACGCAATGCCTGCCTGGTGCAATGTAGGGACAACACAACTCACAAAACACCAGGTTATCCAAAATATTTCCATAAAAATGTGCTACAGACTAACCAGATATACGGACAATAAATATACCCACAAACTCTCCAGCCTCATGACCCTACAGGAAAGAACCATTGTTCCGGGGAAAAATATATAAAGAGCTGAAAACAATCCATGATTGCAACAGGCCATACAGGAGGAAAAGTCTGACCCGCATGATACGTCTGCAGCACTCCCCTGTCTGTCTTAGTGAAATACTGACACAGTAACCTGACACTATTACACATGCAGTATTTTAAAGGACAACCATTTTAGGGTTCTTATTGTAACTTTTTGTCTCACTTTTTATACTTTTTTGTTTAATTATGGAGTAATTGTGATGTTCTTTTATTCCTTGTATCACTTTTATTATACTCAAGAAAAAGGGGGAAGAAAAGAAGAAAGAAAAGGTTTAAAAAAAGGGGGAAAAAAGATAGATTTGAAAATTATGGTGAGTGAGGTGAGTGAGGTGAGGTGATGGTGAACTAATGGTCAACTAGCGGTGAACTTGGTAACCTTTTTTTTTCCCCCACCCCATCCTCCAGCCCAGACCCACTCTGATTGGAAAGCAGGGACTGAAGAGGACTGCTAGTCCTAGACTGTCTTTACAGGAAACAAGCTATTACTACTCCAGCATCAGACTCAAATGAGACTCAAGCTACCTCATTCAAGCACCTCACTTAAGGGGCCCCCCCTCCCCCTCTCCCCCCTCCCTCTCCAAACACTCACATTCATTTCCTCTGGTCATCTCACTACTGAATCCAACAACATGGCCACTGCATGACCAACCACTGCACTGGAAAGAAGGCTACAGCTTTTGGAGCACATGATAAAATTGTTCAAAGGGAAAAACAAATGCCAGATCCCAAAACACAAAAACCCACTCAAGACAGAAATGGCTCCAATTCTCCAGCTGTGCATAGTTTTATCACCAATACACTTCAAAAACTGGAAACAATGGATCCTATTGCACCTACAGACCCCAGTCCAACCTCAAAGGAAAGAACAGCACTTAAAACAAACCAGCAGCCATTTTGTCCACTCCAAAACCACCCACTTCCACTAAGACACCAGCCCCCTCGACCACTGAAAAAATTGACAATCTCATCATCAAGAACATTTTTGACCAAATCAATCACCTTTTCTCTGAACTCGACAAATACACCCAGTCCACCCCTATGTCTTCCATAAATGAAACACTACAATCAAACAGTTCACAAATCCAGATCCCCGTTTACAATATCATTGGGAAAGAACAGCAGACAGGACACAGTGGAGGAGTAGTAATTCCTGTCAGTAAAAACACTGACTACAGTGAAACTGACTTCAATCTTTCAGCACAGGAACTACAAGGAAATTAATATTTGCAACCAAACTAAAAATTCACTCACATCATTCCATCACAGTCACCAGCATCTGCTGTCCCCCTGGAATAAAACCCTCAGCTGCCTTGTTTGAATCAGTTTCAAGCCCCAGTCATTCCCTCATAATGGGAGATTTCACTGCAAAACATGTCAACTTCCACTGCAATAAAAAAAAAAAAAACAAGCTGCACAGCACTCCAACAGATCCAAAATAACACAAATCTAATAGTCATCAACACCAGAACCCACATACATATCCCTCTCAGCGCACGACTTTCTGGACTGATTTTATGCTCCCTAACCCAGACTTCAAAACTCACATGTGCTCCACCACAAACCATCTCAGCAGGACCATTGCCTGTTCTCACCACATTCCTTTCACTACAGCCTCACGAAAATTAGGTACAATTTGTTGTGGAAATTCTCTGCTACTGGTGAAGAATGAAATAGAGATTCTGCGGCCACAAGGTTTTATTCTTTGCAAAGAAAAGTCAATCAACACATGGCAGTCAGAATGAAGAAAGACCCCGAACATGGGAGACCTAAACATTGAACCTGAGAAGCCCCTTAAGTGTGTTTCACACCCTTTTGTCTGCTGCAGTATTGCCCCCCACTCAGAGTATTTCACACCACTCTGGGGTATCCTGCAGGTTTGTATCCTAGGTGGCAGGTTAAGAGGTCTAGACATCGCAATTAAAACACAAAAGGACTGGTACTCTTGGTGGAAAGTGGAGTGGGCATCTAAAGTAGTTTAAACACAAAGGCATTGAAATTACAATTCCCTCCTTTTGATTATTCATTAATCGTGGAGTCGTGTTCGTTTATTGCAAGAATCCAGGAAACAATCTATTTCTAATTAAAGTATTTATTGGCATTGCAGAATAGAAATGCATGTACATGGATCTTTCTTTGATCAAAACCACAGTCCACGAGCAGGTAGCTGCAAGTAGTTAGCTGTAGCACTTCCTAAAGAAAGGTGCCTAACTTAACGTTACACAGTATTTTAAATGAAAATGTGCGATATCTAATTGGTCTTAGTGATGGGGAGGAGCCATGGTTTAGACTTAGCTCTCCCTTCGTTGGTCCACGGCCTGGTCCGAGTTTCTTGACACTCGTTCTTCCAATCCAGGTGACAGCGCCCTGAAATGTAAAACAGCTAGACGCCTTGTACCTTTCACCTAAATTTGATATTCTGGACAAAAACAAAGTTGACATTTGGTTTGATGAAAGGCTAAGGAAGTGAGACGTGAGTGTTGGTGTCTATGGTCTGTCTATGTGGTTGTGTTTTCTGTAAAAACAGAAACCAGACACAAATCAGGAAGGAAGAGTCACACTTCCTATAAAAGAATGCCATCAAACTGGGACAACTGCATCATGGATGTGCAGCCAACAAATCTTAAGCAACTGTGTGATGCTATCATGTCAACATGGAGCTTAAGTGTTGCAAGATTTAAGTGCTTGTGCATCAAGTTGAGAAGTTCAATGCTTGTATTGCCAATCTGTGTGAAAGAACATAATTTAGGCCATAAAGTATGTAATCCTGACAAATCATAATATGTGTGAATTTGACTTGATTGCCAAATTTCGGGATAAACAGTACAGGTGAATGTTGCACTTTGTCCTTCAGTCAGAGTGACAGTCTTGGCAGGTTTGTAGGTGTAGGCCTCTATCAGCATTGCTGAACATGATAGGGTCAGGATCAGGTGGTGCATGGTGTAGTCTGATGGGAAAAGGTTTGCGTTGTAAGTCCTGCCGTCTGGTTGGTGTCTGTTGAATTCACGGAGTTATTCCTCGTGTCATCCTTTCTTGCGCTTGTCCGTCCTCGCGTTGATAGCTGAGTTCCTTTGTTGGCTCAGGGACCTTCCTTCAGTGGCTGGCGTGAATCCACGTTGCTCTCTCAGTTATCTTCACAGCAGTATGCGTTGTCAGGAGCACCTGGAATGGACCTCGCCAGCGTTTGGAGTGCCAGTGTTTCCTTCTTATGTCCTTTATCACCACCCAGTCGCCAGGTTGGAAATCATGGAGTGATGTGGAGTTTTTGCAATATTGTAACATTTCATCCTCACATAGGCCAGTGGAGGGGAGTGGCCTGGTTACAGGCTCCACTCCTAGGGGTCTGCCAAAAAGAATTTCAAAGGGACTCATGTTTACTCTGGACCTTTTCCTCATTCTCATATGCATTAGAACAATAGGCAGAGCTTTTGTCCATGGCAGTCCTGTTTCCTCACAACACTTGGGCAATTTTGATTTCAAAGTGCCATTTTCTTGTTCGACAGCACCTCCACTGGCAGGGTGGTATGCACAATGTTGTCTGAGGTCAATGGCAAGAAATTCACTGATTTGGGTTATTGCAGAATTGACAAAGCGTGAGTCATGTAGGGTCATCAGACCAGGATGATGATAATAGATTGATTTTTTTTTATCCCACACAGAGAACTGACAAGTTCTGCTGAACCTTTGAGCCATGAAAATGCCCGAACACCGACTGGCACACAGAGACTTGTGCAAAGGAAAACAACTTTCAGATTTACAATAGAAACCCCAAACTTTGGTCTGTTAAACTCTTGTTCATTTGACCTTTGAGGCATAAAGACGTCACCTCCCTGATACTGACCAGCCCTCAGAGACTTCGCTAAGTGCCCACAATCAGATTTAGGATGGACACTCAAAAACTCCCTCAAACATTCCAGATTCAGCCCGCCTGAACTGGGAACAAGAGACAAAGGAACTAAATTGTGCCATGCACGATTAAAGTGTATATTGTCAATATGCTTTGTCTAACCGCTTGAAAAGCATTAGAGTTTCTTTCTAAATAGACATTAACATAACTAATCAACAGGAAGCACACAATTGATGAAGTATAAAGTAACAAGCTACGCTTTGTATGTCCTGAACCTCACAATGTTTGATCATTTTAGTCATGAGTGTATATTCTTGCTTTATACATTTTAGGGGAACTGATTCTTCATTTCTCCCTCTTCTTGATATTGGCATTAACCTGTATTGATATTAGGATAACTTTAGTCTGTTTCCATTTCAGATGAATGTCATGTGTTTAGACTTTTTCAACAGGTAACGACATGGAGATTGTTGAGATAAATCTCAGAGAAGGAAAAATCCCTTGATCGTTCAGTACATCTCATCACTACTACAAGTCCCAGAATGCATCACTGAGCAGAGCAGAGCAGGCTGCTAATCACTGAAGTGGGGACACCTGTGAGGAAGGCAGCACTCAGCACTCACTCTGCACTGGAGATGGACAATGAAACACCTCGACAAGAGTAGAAGGCAATTCAACACATGGTTCCTCCCAAAGACATCACTGGTATCGTTGAAACTTTGATTTGATGATATTTGATGCTAGTGATATTTGTGTTTGTTCAACAAATTACTTAATTGTTTGAAGTTTCAAATTGGCAATTACTTCCTCACTCTGTGCATCTCGTAAATGCATGTATAAATTACAGAGAACATACATTTGTCTCTTAATTGTAGGAATTGTTTGTCTGCTTAATTGGCTGCATGTATTTCAGTTTGGATTTGTTTTAGGAAATGCGCAGCTCTCTGTTAGTTGTTTGTTAAAAAATTAAGTGCTTAGGCACACATTTTGCAGGAGTTAAAATGTAAATATATATGTAAATGTTAATTTAAAATGTTTAACTATTTTAACATTTATAGTTAATAGTTAAGTTAAAACAATTAAATAGTTAAGTTAAAACAATTGAATAGTTAAGAGTTAAAAAACAGTTAAAATAGTCATTGATTGATTGATTTTCTGTCCTTTATGTTGACTGATGCACTGTAAAAAATATTCCACTAAGAAAATTGGTTATGGAGGATAAATTTGGGTTTAGTTTAATCTGTAATTATTTTGATTAATTGATCATTTTGGTCATTTTTTAAGGAAAAAAAAAAGTCAAACTTGTGGATGCTTTGTTTTGTTTTATGACTAACTTGTAACTAATTTGTTTCTTTTGTGTCTTGAAGGTTTTCAACCTGATGCAATCCAACCAATCAAGAAAATAAAAATAAAGATTGAGTTGGAAGTCAAGAGTTGTACTAGCATCCTTTGGGGTTTATGGAACCAGGCCATTTCAAGTTGGGCAGGCGTCGAAATAAAGCTGATAACTTGACAGAGATTGTAAGTGTATCAACGTCTAATTGGAAAACTTGTCATACCTCGTAATATGACAAAATTTAAGTTAAAATGCCTTAATTTAAGTTAAAATGATCTTCAGATTAAGATAGATAGATAGATTTATAGGGAGGAGTGGTAAAGTTTTGCGCCACTGAGACCAGACCCCCACCCCTTTCTACAGAGGACTACAAAGCAAGATAAGCCAGGAGCTTCTCTACTCTACACAGTCTTCAGAGACACAGAGATGAAGATTCTTCAGACTCTTTTCAGCCTCATGATGGTCAACGCCTGACCCTCTGCTTGAGGGCAGGACAGGCCTCTGGTCTGTCCTGCCAAGAGGCCAACTCTCTGCCTGACTGAAGAGGACAATTTAACACAAGCTGCACCAAACGTGAGGAACGTGGTGTGTGAAGATGACTTCTGTGAGAGACAGAAAGACCCAGATTTCAAATTAGAGAAACCTACAAGAACTCTGAAATGCCTGATCTTCTAATACAGTGTTTCCCAACCCTGGTCCTCAAGTACCCCTGCCCTGCATGTTTTAGATGTTTCCCTGCTCCAACACACCTGATTCAAATGATCAGGTTGTTATCAGGCTTCTGTGGAGGCTTGATGACGAGCTGATCATTTGAATCAGGTGTGTTGGAGCAGGGAAACACCTAAAACATGCAGGGCAGGGGGCAGTCAAGCATATTCAGCTACAGTCATTATCGGTGCTCAGTTTAGTTGGTATTCCCCATCTGGGGATGATTTCCGTTAACAGAGCCTTTGCCACCACTTGGCTGCTTTGGTGTTTTGCTGGGAACGCTTCAACCCATTTTGACCACATGTCAACCATCACCAAGCAGTATTTCTTCCCTTCTGCTGGCGACAGTTCTATGAAATCCATCATCAAATGTTCGAATGGTCTGCCTGGTGGTGGGTGAGCAGCATGTGTGATTGTTTTGGTTTTACCTGCGTTATGTGTTGCACAAACCATACATGATTGACAAAACTTCTGCGCATGAACTGAAAACCCTTTTGACACATGGCCCAACCCATATGTCAATTTTGCAAAGTGAGGAAAGAAATGTTTGGGCAGGCAAGGTTTGTTACACACACTACTTCTTTCTGTGTGCCAGCGCAGCATCTCCACAATGTCTTTTCTTGTGGTGTGGCAAAGGACTGTATTGCTGTAAGGGAGCTGGGAATAGAGACTGGAGTTGAAACAAATAAAGGATCAAGGATGACAGTGATGTTAGGCATTTCTAAAAGTACGGTGTTGTATCTCAGCCATTGTGCTGTGGAGAGGTGAGAAATTTTTTGTTCAAGTAAAATCATGGACACAGCATGTGGAACCAGGAGAGTTACATCAGAGTAGCCCACAATGTCTCTGGAGGCCATAACTGCCTTTTCAGCAGCAGCCACAGCTCTGAGACATCTTGGGAGGCCTGCAGCCATGGGATCCAGTTTTGAAGAAAAATAAGCTACAGGGCGTAGTTTATTTCCGGATCCTGTAACAAAACATAAGTCATACATCCATTCTTCTCATCTACTGTTTGAGTGAAAGGCCTGGTAGGGTCAGGTAGACCCAAAGTTGGGGCTGTCTGTAAGGCAAGCTTTAGTTCAGTGAAAGATTGTTCCGCTTCAAGAGTCCATGTGATCTTGTGATTGTAGACCTTTGCCATGAATGAGGGAGGCAGTGGAGCTTCAAGAATGGCATAGTTTGAAATGAATTGTTTACAATAAGAGCACATGCCAATAAATGACATCATCTGTTTTTTTGTGATGGGTTTTGGAAGATTCTGAATTGCATCTACTCATTTTGGTGAAAGAGTCTTTCCTTCAGAAGCAATGACATGACCCAAGAAAACAACCTTTTCCTGGACAAATTGAAGTTTAGACAAGTTGGCTTTGTGACCACTATTAGCCAGATGTTTCAAGAGTTTGACTGTGTTGGCTTCACACACACTCTTTGGTCGGGCTGCAGATCATAAGGTCATCAACATTACTGTAACAAAGCAGTGCCTGAAGAGAGAACAAGAGATTCAAGACTTTGTCTGAGAGCCTCATTGTAAATGGTAGGACTTTCACAGTAACCTTGGCACAGGCGAGTGAATGTGTAACCTCGCCCATTGAAGTTGAAAGCAAACCAGAATTGACTTTCTGGATGAACTAGAACACTAAAGAAAGCATTTGAAAGGTCTACCACTGAAAAGAATTTTGCATTAGATGGGACCTCAGACAAGTGTAAGGGTTTGGAACATTTGGGGCTCTGGGTTGGACTGCTGCATTTACTACTTGCAGTATCCTGAACAAAACACCATTCTGTTGGTTGATCTTTATCTCTGATTTTCTTGACAGGGAACAAAGGTGTGCACACTGGAGAGTCGTCACAGGGAACAATTACTCCTGTTGCTTTAAGAGACTCAAAGACTGGTGTTATGCCATCGATGGCTTCTTGTTTAAGTGGATATTGAGCCTTGCAAGGTCTAAAGTCTGATTTTGGAGTGATGACAACAGGTTCACAGTCTTTGATGAGGCCAACATCATACTTACTGACAGCCCACAGTGTCTTAGGCACCTCCTGTAGGGCTGTAATAGCTGTAGCTTGTTCTTGCCGAAATCTTGGAAGCACACAGGCTGGAGACACACAGGACTAGCCCAGCAACACCACAGCAGTGAATCCAGTTTGTTAGGCAAGGGGGAGAGGCTCAGATCAGCAGCATGAGGGAGTGGTCTCTCCTGTCACCTGGAGGCGAGTGGAACATGACAGCTGATCTCGACTGCCAGTTGAAGTTCCCACCAGAGATCACCACAACTTCCCTACAGCCTGACATTGTGCTCTGGTCCACCCCCACTAAAACAGTCATCTAATAGCCAATCAATTTACCTACAATGTTACGTTTGATTGGTTAGTCACAAGAAAAATGACATTCTGATGCTCGTGTTTAAATGGTTACTCTGTTTTATGCTAACAGTATGTGCCGCACAGGCCTCTGTACCACCATGCTATTAATAGCGAACAACCACAGTGGGAGGGGTAAGGACCTCCTCTGCACAATCCCAAATTACTCAGTTCTAGTTTAGACAACAATTACTACACACAGGCCTCAGACAAATCAACTTGCAACTGGTCTGACTCGGAATCCAGTTACATGAAACACCTCAATCACAGGGAAAACATCCATGCACTCCAGCATATACTTAGTCAGCAAGATCAACCAATGAGCAATCTTCTGCTCCGATGCCCATAGATCAATGGCACCCAGGCTGCCATACTCCCTGCTTTTACATAAAACATTACGTTAGTAACCTCTCTGGTTGTGCCCCAGACCAGGTTAACACACTGCTTTTTTTTTTTTTTTTTTTTTTTTTTAACATACTGTCAGATGATGGAACAATGTTTGAAAGAAAGAGGAGTTTGGACAGGATGTGGGTTTTTATTATGTTAATTCTTGATTTATAATTGGTGTTTTTGTTTTGCCATTTTTTGACTTCATCTTTAACAACACTCTTTTTTTTTATTCTCCACACCGATCCAAACTCCCTCAGTCTTTGTGTGGTTTAATTTTGCACCAGATACCAGCTCATATAAACTCAGGTGGTTAATCAAAACATCCAACTCAAATTGGTTCTTAATAATGACTGTGACATCATCAGCATAAGCCATGGCTTTAACATTACTGGAATTTCCAACATGAATACTAGAGATAAGAGGATCACAGTTAATCATTTTAACTGAGGGACTTATTGCCAAAACATATAAAGCAGCACTCAGTGGGCAGCCCTGTTTGACTCGTCTCTCAACACAGAAAGGATCTGTTAAAATACCATTCACATTAACATGAACATATCATTTTATATACAGACATTTAACCTTATTAATGAAGGCTTTAGGGAAGCCATAAGCTTCCATCACAGACCACAAATAATCTCTTGAGATGTAATCAAAGGCTTTTCTTTGGTCAGGTCAATAATATAAAAATCTTTCTTTTCAGAAGAGCGTAACATCTCAAAGTGCATAAGTTAGTCGACCTTTGATTGCACATGTTTGTTCTTTCTCTATAATTTCATCTAATATATTATTTAATCTGTTCATTATTATTTTAGCTAGTATCTTATAGTCTGTATTCAATAGTTAAATGTCTGTAATTATTTATATCACTTCCATCACCTTTCTTATATAATAAGCATAAAACACCTTCGTAGAAGGAATCACCCAAAATACCACTGTGCTTCATTAAACATAGAGGTGAGGAGGTTCAACACTTCATCAATATGACTGATAAAATTCGGAGGGTAAACAATCTGGACCTGGACATTTACCAACATTTAGTTGCTGGATTGCTTGAATCACCTCCTCTTTTTTGACATCACCAAGTAGGGTGTCAAAACTAGTTGAGGTGTTTCTGGGGACTTTCTCAAGCAATAATTTCACAGAATCTATTTCTATCTTTTTATAACAATCAACACATAGATCTTTAATCACTTCTCTTTTTTGCTTTTCAGCATAAAATATATCACCAGCTTGTTTTTTTACAGAATTAATAAATTTACTTTGGATTTGATTTTGTCCTGATTGAAGTGCATGTAGTAAATTTCCTCTGTTGGTTATTTCCATTCCTTTACAAATGTTGAATACTAAGTCATTATTTAAGTTATCTATTTCTGATTTTAAATTGGACATAATGTCTTCTTCAATAGAGGATCTTTGTTTCATTTGTTTCAAACTTACATACTATGTAACTAATGAATCATATTTCATATTTTTAAGTTTATTTAATTCGCTACATTTAAATTTGAAAAAAATAATTTGTTCTATGTTTTAAAAATTTCCATAATTTAATATATGATTTAGTTATGATATGTAATTGTGTTATTTTATGAATGTCCTGTTTTAATTGTACTATTAATTCTTGGTTTGTCAAACACTGAGTATTGAGTTTCCAGAAACCTGAAATGGTAGAAGTTTCAGAGGACAAAACTGTTTTGACCAACAACTGATCAGAGAAATTGATCAGAACAGTTCCATAGTCATTAACTTTAAAACGTGATGACACGTAAATTCTATCAATTCAGGTTTTAGTTTTAGAGTCGAATCTTGTGAAGTTGAAGCCAGTTGTAGTTGTTGTAGAAGTTGGTACTGCACCTGTCATTTTCTGAAGTAACTATTAAAATTACCACATAAGATTAAATAAAAGCCTACAGTTAGAAGTTTTTGAAGTTTTCAAAATAACTGATGTTTCTTACTGTTTTCAGGGGCAGTAGAAACATTAATTATGCAATATTTTAATTAACAGTCTCACATTAAAAGCCTACCTGGAATCATTTCTCTTTTTCTAATTACCGTAACATCATGAGATTTGAAAAATATTCCGACACCATCAGAGCGATTTTCACCTACGGATTTAATACATTTACCTTTGCTCCAGCGTTTACAGACATCCTCAATATCATCAGTTGTTGTCAGTCTCTGGAGAAGTCTCTCGCTGGCTTGCTGTCAGCAAGTCAGAGCTGAATTCTGAGCTTGGTTTCTCACTTGTGCTCTCCTACCTATGGTCATCTTTGCTAAACTGACTTTCAGCATCGCTGTCAATGATCTGATCATAGCTGGCCTCACCTGATTCAGAGAAGGAGAAATCAGGAAGAGTAGAGCCTGGTTGTTGTTGCCTCTGCTGCTGCTGGACTGTGGGCTTGGAGCCCAGTTGTTGCTGCCTGTGGTGCTGACGCTGCTGGGATGCAGACATGGAGCTCGGTTGTTGTTGCCTCTGTTGCTGCAGGGCTTGGGGCTTGGGGCCAGGATGTTGCTGTATCTGCTCCTTCTCCTGCTGCTGGGTCAAGGGGTTGGCTGCCGGACTGCCAGTGTTGGTCAAGTTACTTGGAAATAGTAATTAGTTACTGATTACTGATTACTTCTCCAAGAAAGTAATCCAGTTACTTTACTGATTACTTATTTTCAAAAGTAATTAGTTACTTAATTACTTTACTTACTTTTCAAAAACATGATGCACAACCTGAATACGCTATAAAGCAACAGACCTTTCAGCCTAATTCTATTCTTTCTGCATATTCCAGCATATAAAATTGAATCAAATGAAACAGTGTCTTTTTTAAAACTTGTTTTATTAGTTTCATCTTTTAACTTTATGCACATTGCATCAAGCAAAAATTAAATTAAATGCAACAGTCTCTGACTTGTAGAAAATTGTTGAACATTTAAACCTATTTTCTGCACATTCCACCATATTTTAATAAACTAAAGCAAGACTTCTTCTGTTAACTTATATTTCTGCATATTCCAGCATATAACTTCTTGGAGAAGTAATCAGTAATCAGTAACTAATTACTATTTCCAAGTAACTTGACCAACACTGCTCTTAAGTTCTTTTCACCTGTTTAGCAGGAGAGGGGCCCTCGGAGGTTCGCCCGGTGGAATTGGATGTGGTGCCGCAGCAGGCATGTCAGTGGGAGGATCCGGGGGTTTCTCAGTGATTTCACTTTCCTGTGCCGGCTTGCTGGGTGCTTGCTCAGATTTGAGGTGGAATTTTTCGCTGTAGATAAAAGTTTTCTTCCCACCTTTTACCGAGTCAAACTCAAAGTAATGTCGGTACTTCCAAGCATTAAACGCTGCATGGTCCTGCTCTCTCCTGCACTCCATGTTGTCTCTTGTTGATCACTACGTGTGTGTTGTTTACCACTGACGCCGTACCGCTCATACGTCATTGTCACGAGACAGTCTCACAAAACAAAATCACGGTTTAGTAACGCAGTAACGCAGCCCGCTTGCCGGAAAGTAACAGTAATCTAATTACTGTTTTTGCAATTGTAATCCCTTACTTTATTCGTTATTTGAAAAAGTAATCAGATTACAGTAACACGTTACTTCTAACGCATTACTGCCCATCAGTGCGGACTGCTGCAGTTGATCTGCAGGCAGAGAGCCAAGCTGCCGCTGTCAAGCCGAGGGCAGGTCAGATGTCATGGAGCCATGTGGCTGGGCTGGAGGTTGTCTGTAGGGTCGCTGCTGGCCTGCAAGGAAAGGGCTGCCTGGATTTTGGCTTTGTTAGCATAAGAGTCTGGGCAGCTGAAGAATGTGTGGCCATTTAAACCACATAGAGTACAGAAACTCTCTGAGACACAGTCTTTAGCTTTGTGGCGAGGCTGTTACACCTCCTGCACTTCACAGTAGGGCATTGTTTAACCTGGTGGTCAATGGAGCCACATATGAAACAGGAGGTGGACTGACCACGGTAGATGTTGCGACCATTGTAAGGGCCAAGGGATATAGAATTAGGAATCTGAACAATACGGCCTTTAGTATCTTTATGCATCTTAACTTTGAATTTTCTTATACCGTACCATATTCCAAACTTATCAAGAGGCTTACTTGTGCATAGAATATTACAAAATCTTTTGAGGTAAAGTTCAATATTGTGGTCTGGGACTCTGCCAGTCCAGAACTTCACCACCAAATTGACAATGTCTGATTGAAGAGATGCTTCAACGTCCAGTATCTCCATTTAGGGTCACTTCTTTTTGAAGTGTGCACCTCCAAGAAACGCCTGAGAGGAGCTTCCTGTATGAAACAGAGTTCAAAGTCTCTTTTGTTAGGTAACGCAATGAAGGAGTAAACATCAGTGGCGTTAATCCAACAGGAATTGAAAAGGAGATTTTGACCAATGTAGTCCCGGGAAGGAGGTTCATCATTCCCAGTGTATTTAAGGCGGGCCCATAATTGGCCAAATTTGGTGGCATATTTTGGCAAACTGCTGAGGGGAGCCATGAAAGCTAACTGCCCAGCCGGGCATGTGTAATGGTGGGACAACACAAATACACTGTCTTGGTCTAACCTCCCTTTCCTCTTCCAGACATTGTTACTAAGTAGAATGTAGATCTTCGATAATGTTAACTGGTACTGGTAGATCAGGGGACTGGAGGGAGGGTCTTGGTTGGTAGCAGGGGAGGTGGGAGGGAGCTGGAGGACTCTTGAGGTTAGAGGATGCATGTGGGCTAAGGCAAAGAAGAGAGGGGAAATGAAGAAAATGAAACAAAGAAGAACAAAAGGAGAGAGAAGGAAGGAAAGATTGTGTTTAGTGGAGCCTTGTGTGTGTAGTTTTGTTGTGTGTTAATTACATTCAGTGTGTGTGCATGTGGGTGATATTAGACAGCAGTGGATGAGGTGTTGCTCTGTGTGGTTGGGAGGGGATCATGGGGTTCTGGAGGGCTTTGGTCAGTTGTAGGATGAATGACAGGGGGGTGTTAGGTGATTGTTGTGCTTCCTTGATGGTCTTCTGGAGGGCAGGGTTGGCTGTTGCTGTTTTTAGATATTTCAGTGCTATTATTTGGTGTCGTTGTCTTATGGTTTGAATGCCTGATATGGAGTGTATGTAATGGTATCTGATGTAGGATGGGGAGGCTGTGGGTCAGTTTCAGTGCTTTATTCTGAATGGTTTGTAGTTGTTGTAGTTGATTGTCAGAGATGGTGATCCAGGCGGGGGCAGAGTATTTGACTAGTTGGCAGATGTATGACAGGTAGACTTTGATGACTGTAGAGAGTGATGCGCCACGTTTTCCACAGAGGGCTTTGAGATGGTTCAGTCTATTGTTTGCTTTTTTGTTCCAGGTTATTGGTGTTTGGTCCTGTCACGTTATTATGGAAAGTTACTCCAAGGAAGGTTGCTTCTTTGCTGATGTGAGGATGGGTGAAGATCTTCAGTTCAAATAACAATCCTGGAGTTTCAGCAGAAAACAGGGTTGCAGCCAGTGGCAGTGATTGGAGACCAAGGATAAAATGTTAAAAAAAAAAAAAAGAACACAAAACAAACACAAAATGTCTCCATCCTGCTCGTGTGGTGTAATCCAAGTGTTCGTGAGCCACAACATTAAAATTCAACCACAAAAGACACCATTTACGCCATGTTTTTAGCCGAAATGTCAACTGTAGCCTCCCAGGTAGCATGTAAACATGGCGCCAATGTATTGCGAGACTTCGTATATCTCACAATATTTTCACATGTACATCCATTAAGAGATATACAAAGTCTCCCAATACATCTCGTGAGATATGCAAAGTCTCATGATACACTGACACCATGTTTACATGCTACCTGGGAGGCTACAGTTGACATTTCGGCTAAAAACATGGTGTAAATGGCGTCTTTTGTGATTAAGTTTCCTTATCCAATGAATGGCTCCACCAGACAAAAAAAAAAGTGTCAAATGAGGTGCAATTAATGCCATTTTCTAGAATCTGCGCACTTACAGGTTGCAGCAAAGTCTGATAGCTCTCAAAATCTTTGTTATTTTTGTTATTTTTTGTCGCTTTTTATCTGATTTTTTTTACATCTACTGATGGATATTTCTGTGGAGAGAAGATTTATTCGAAAGAAGAGCTTTTTTCATTGAAATGGAGCAAATCTGGAGTATATTACCCTATTCCAGCTGAGATAAGGAGGAGCTTTCGTGGTTGCCGTGCTGGTGCAAAGTTAAAGGCAAGGAAATGGAGATACAAGCCCGTTCTGCCATCAGTCATCATGGGGAATGTCACTCTCTGCCCAACAAAAGTGAGGAGTTGGAGATATTGGTGAAGACTCAGAAAGTGTACCGTGAGTGCAGCCTGATGTGTTTTACTGAGACCTGGTTGAATAATAACATCTCGGATTCCATTGTGGATATACCTGGCTTCACTCTCATACGGTCAGACAGAGATGCAAAGGCTAGTGGCAAGAAAAAAGGAGGAGGACTGGCCTTATTTGTGAACCAGAGATGGTGTAATCCTGCACATATTACTGTCAAGGAGAAGATATGCTGTCCAGATATTGAATTATTGGCAGTTGGAATGCGGCCATATTATGTACCAAGAGAATTTGGTCATATAATAACAATACTTGCGTACATCCCTCCCAAGGCAACGGCTGATGTTCCATGTGAAATTCTGCATGAATTTGTTGCTAGGATACAGACTAAACACCCTGAGGCACTTATAATAATATCTGGAGACTTCAACCATGTTACCCTCTCCTCCCACCTGACTGGATTTACACAATTTGTTAACTGTGCTACAAGAGAAAACAAAACCCTTGATCTGCTGTATGCCAATGTCAAAGAAGCTTACAGAGATACTGCCTTACCACCACTGGCAGGTCAGATCACAACTTGGTTCTTCTGCAGACCTGTTACAAACCCTGTGTGCAAAGGGAACCTACAACTACACTCACTGTAAGGAAATGGACACCTGAGGCTAGTGAGGCTCTAAAGGACTGCTTTGAACGCACTGATTGGGATGTGCTTCTGGAAACAGATGAGAACAGTATGGACATTGATAGACAGGCTGATTGTTTCACTGAGTACATCAACTTCTGTAGAGACACAGTCATACCTACAAAGACTGTACGCTGTTTCCCCAATAACAAACCCTGGATCACAAGTGACATAAAGGCAATCCTCAATCAGAAAAAGGAAGCTTTTAGAGAGGGTGACAAAGAACGGCTCAAACAGGTGCAACATGAGCTGAAGAAGAGATTGACGATGGCAAAGGTGGAATACAAAAAGAAGATAGAGAAGAATTTACATCATAACAACATCCTGAGGTGTGGAGAGAAATAAATACCATCTCTGGCTACAACAAAAAGAAAAGACAGCCAATTGTGGGTGATGTGGAAAGAGCTGATGAACTCAATCAGTTCTTCAACAGGTTTGACACTGAGGTCACATCCCATTCCACTGCTGCTCCTCCTCCTCCTCCTCCTCCTCTTCAACATGTGGGCATCTCCACCATGGCTCCTCTTCAACAACATCTGGACATCTCCATCATGGCTCCTCCTCCTCCTCCTCCCCCTCCTTCTCCACAAGTGTGTTCCTCCACCATGCCTCCTCTTCAACAACATCCGGGCATCTCCATCATGGCTCCTCCTCCTCCTCCACCACAAGTGTGTTCCTCCACCATGGCACCTCTTCAACAACATCTGGGCATCTCCACCATGGCTCCTCCTCCTCCTCCTCCTCCTCCTCCTCCACAAGTGTGTTCCTCCACCATGGCTCCTCTTCAACAACATCTGGGCATCTCCATCATGACTCCGCCTCCACCTCCTCCCTCCACAAGTGGTACCATTCCTTTCAAACTCGCGACTCTGCAGCTACTCCCTCTTCTCACAACATCACGCGTCTCCTCCACCCTTCTGTTTGTCACTGAGACAGGGGTGAGGTTGGAGCTCGGGAGACTTTGTCTGGGAAGGCAGCTGGCCCAGATGGTGTGTGTCCAAGGCTGCTTAAAGACTGTGCTGCCCAACTGTGCCAACCTCTTCACAAAATCTTCAACCTGAGTCTACAGCTGGGGCGGGTGCCGGCTCTGTGGAAAACATCTTGTATTGTCCCGGTACCAAAAAGAAAATGTCCAGCTGAACTAAATGACTACAGACCGGTGGCCCTTACTTCACACATCATGAAAACCCTGGAGCGGCTGATTCTACGTCTTCTGAGGCCTGAGGTCAAAGACAAACTCGATCCCCTGCAGTTTGCCTACAAAGAACACATTGGAGTGAATGATGCAGTACTCTACATGCTCCACCGTTCCCTCTCTCATTTGGAAGAATCTGGCGCTTATGTAAGAATTATGTTTTTTGACTTTTCAAGCGCATTTAATACCATCCAACCCAACATACTCAAAAACAAGCTCATTGAGATGGGAGTGGTTTCTTCCTTTGTCTCATGGATCACGGATTACCTGACAGAAAGGCCACAGTTTGTCAGGTTGTGGAACTGTTTTTCTGGGACATTAATGAGCAGCACATGGGCTCCACAAGGGACTGTCCTAGCTCCATTCCTGTTCACATTGTATACAGCAGACTTTAAATATAACTCTGAGTCCTGCCACATCCAGAAATACTCAGATGACACTGCTATTGTAGCTTGTATAAGGAATGGACAGGAATCTGAATATAGGGATTTGATAAAATCCTTCAGTGACTGGAGTCATAAAAACTGCCTCATACTAAACACATCAAAGACAAAGGAAATGGTCATTGATTTCCGTAGATCCAAGCCCCCCTCTCAGCCTGTGAACACTTGTGGAGTGAACATCGAGGTGGTAACAAACTATAAATATCTTGGTGTACACCTGGATAACAAGCTGGACTGGTCCCTTAACACAGATGCACTCTACAAAAAGGGGCAGAGCCGCCTCTTTTTCCTAAGGAAGCTCAGATCTCTAAACATCTGCAGTAAGATGCTGCAGATGTTTTATCAGTCTATTGTGGCAAGTGTTTTATTTTATGCTGCAGTCTGCTGGGGAGGAAGTTTGGGAAAAAAGCAAGCAAGGAGGCTGGATAAGCTTGTGAAAAAGGCTGGCTCTGTGATCGGAGTAAGGATGGACTCTCTGGAGGAAGTTGTGGAGAGAGACACAATGAGGACGGTGGAGGCCATCCTAAACAACATGGATCATCCACTGCATAACACCTTGATGGACCAAAGAAATAATGGTGGTGGAAGGCTTCTCTCTCTTCGTTGTAGGACAGAGAGATACAGAAGATCTTTCATACCAACTGCCATCAGACTCTATAATTCTTATACAAATAGATGAGACTACAGACAAATGAATTTCCCCTTGGAGATCAATAAAGTAGTTTCGTATTCGTATTCGTATTCGTATTTGGACTGTTGATTAAAGTTATAGTTGGTAATGTTGGGAAGGTAGCAAGATTTGAAAGTGGCACCTCCTCTAAGCTCCACCCGCTCCTTCCCCTCCCGTCAGTGCCCCCACAAACTTGAACGTGCATCTGACAGCAGGACTCAGCAGGGCAGAGTAAAAACGCTCAATGCTCCGTGCAGGAAGCACAGATCCTATAAGTTAGATAAGCAGTATGTACCGACGACTGGTTTACACCGACAGAGAAGCTAATGTTAGCATTGGGCTAATATGAGCTACAAAGGTAGCTAAGTTGGCAAACGTTACATATTTCATTAAAAGAACAAATCCCCCCGAAGCAAAACAAATAATTACCTGTCCAACCGGCTTTCTTTTCTTTGCCTGTTTAGCGGGTGAGCCGTTACAAGTAACACTGGAAGTGGAATTTTTGGCTGCATTTTCTCTGCCATCGTACCCTTATGAACTTATTCTCCTGCTAACTTGGTATTTCTGTTGAGGAGTGTGCTGAATATTTCCGGCAATGGTGAAACGTGATGAGTGTGCACGTGGGAGGAGGGAGGGACAGAGGGGGGCGTGGGCAGGACGACATGAAGGCATCTGATTGGTTCTTTCCATTCAGACTGAATGGCAGGGATTGGTCAGAGTTTTTACAGGCCTGCAGCTGCCACAGAGGTCTGATTCTTTTTGTTCCTTTTCTGAATACATAATTGTATTGACTCTCTCAGGATGGAAGGACCATTTCACCCAGTATAAACAAAAAGTGTTTCTGAACAGGATTACCAACTATAGCTTTAATTGTCAATTAATACATGTTAAATCAGTTAAATTCTTATTTGGCATTAATTGATCAGTGATTAATCATTAACTCTCTGTTCAATTTGACTGAGCAAATATGACTTATTTCATTTCTTTATCTAAAGAGTTAACTTTTATTAACTAACTGATGCAGTCAGGCAGCAATTTATAATGAAAGTAATCTGATTACAATTTCAAGAACTTTCAAGTCCAAAATCCAAGCACTTTTCCAACCTTGAGAACACTACATCAAATTTCATGTGTTTTCAAGGATTTCCAGCACCTTTACAGTCTCTGCAATTTATACAAAAGTCTGTGCTCTGGCTGGGGGGGGCTCAGCTTTCCTGAGATACAAGTGGGGGGGCTTCAAAGAAAAAAGGTTGGGAACCACTGATCTAAACATTAAAATTTAGTTTTTCTTCACAGAAATGAATGTCATGAGACACAGAGGCCTACTTTTTAAAAAAACATTTTCTTACATCCCTTAAAGTCAAGAAGGCCTTGCTTCAAGCCCTGTGAAGTTCTGGAGACCCCTAGTGGGAGTCTGGACCCTCAGTGTATCAGATACACGACCGGACATGAAGAGAAGAGAGGATGGAAAACAAAGGTCCTGGGTAGACAGTGGACGGGGTCAGTGTCTGAGGCCCCTTTGCTGCTGGCTTCTAAACTTGGTAGTCAGGATCCTGAGGGCCACAAGATCAACCTGATGGACTGTGAGATGATTAACAAGTAAAGAAAGAAGAATAAAGAAACATTTCTGCTTCACAAAATTTTTTTTTGGACTTTGAAGAATCTTTTTCTTCTTTTCTTGGGAGGTACAGAAGAGTTTTACCTCTTCAGTACACTCATACAGCCAATATGTCCACAATGAGTATTAACTGCTGATCTTTAGTAGGTATGTTTACCATGGTCACATCATTGTTTAGCGTGTTAGCAGGTTAACATGTGCTAAACAGCAGTAAACACAAAGTACAGCTGAAGTTGATGGGTGTGCCATTAGTTTAGAATTATTTGGTCATAAACCAAAGTATGGGGGGAAATTTGATTTTCATTTACTGCTCAAGATTTGCAACCAGTGTATATATTACACTGAATGAAAATACCTTAAAGAGATAGTTCACCCAAAAATGAAAATTCAGTCATATCTACTCACCCTTGTGCTGACTGAAGGTCGGGTTTAGTTTTTAGTCCACAAAACACTGCTGGAGTTTTACAAGAAAACAGCATTGCAGAATATCCCAAACAATCTGCCATATTCTTTAATGAATATGACAGAATGATGGAGTTGACAACCAACATACAGGTGCATGTCCAGATGTTTTTTTGGACAATATTCAGTCACAGTCATAGCGCCACAAGCTGGCTACATGTTTTATACTGTGATGTGCTCCTCTCAGCAGGATGACCCGCTCGAACTCAGATGTGGTCAGAAAAGCCTTCAGACCTTGTTAACGTTTTGTGGGCCCAGAAACAATATGTGCTTAATGTCCAAATGTCTTGTTTTGTCCACAACTCAAAAATATTCAGTTTACTGTCAGAGAGGAGTAAAGAAACCAGAAAATACTCACATTTACAAAGCTGAAATCAGAGTTTTGACATGAAAAAATGACTCAAAATAACAGTGATGATTAATAATAGATTAATTTTCTATTACAGTTACAGATAAAAAAAGAGGTAATCGGATTACAGATACATTTAGTAAAAATGTGGATTATTTGTAGGATCACAATTTTAAAAATAAAAAAAATGATATACTATCATGCACAGTGCACACACAGCTGAAAAAATGCTTCACTGCATGGAAATTTCATCATTTTGTCTTTAAATCAATAAATCAAGAAACAAATTGCACACAACAAAGGAAGGAACAGCTGGACAAACTAATAATGAACCTGACAACAAATATAAAACACTTTGAACTGCAACTATTAATTGACTATTAAATTAATCTGCATCTACACGGCCTGGTCCGAAAAAAAAAAGAAAAAAAAAGAAAGTCACACACACTAACATTTCGTTGGACCTCCTTTATCTTTGATTATGGCACACATTCATCATGGCATCATTTTGATAAGCTTATGTGATGTCACACAAGATCTTGTGTTGATGATAGGAGAGTCGGACCACTGAATAAAGTCTTCTCCAGCACATCCCAAAGATTCTCAATGGGGTTCAGGTCTGGACTCTGTGGTGGTCAATCCATGTGTGAAAATGATGTCTCATGCTCCCTGAACCACTCATCAGCTATTTGAGCCTGATGAATCCTGACATTGTCATCTTGGAATATGTCCGTGTCATCAGGGAAGAAAAAAAATCTATTGATGTAAAAACCTGCTCATTCAGTATATTCAGGTCGTGAGCTGACCTCATTTTTTGGCCGCATAACGTTGCTGAACCTCAACCTGAGCAAGTGAAGCAACTCCAGATCATAACACTGCCCCCACAGGCTTGTACAGTAAGCACTAGGCATGATGGGAGCATCACTTCATCCACCTCTCTTTTTACCCTGATGCCCCATCACTCTGGAACAGGGTAAATCTGGACTCGCACATGACCTTTTTCCATTGATCCAGAGTCCAATCTTTATGCTGCCTAGCAAACTGAAGCCCTTTTTTCCAGATTAGCTTCACTGATAAGTGGTTTTCTTAAGGCTACACAGCTGTTAAGTCTCAATCCCTTGAGTTCTCTTCACATTGTGTGTGTGGAAATGCTTTTTTTTCACTATTAAACATAGTTGTGACTTCTACTGTTGACTTTTTACAATTTGATTTCACCAAATGTTTGAGTGATCTCTGATCATGATCATTCAAGATTTTTTTCTGACCTGATTTCTTCCTTGAAGATGATGGTTCATCACTATCCTTCCAGGTTTCAATAATGTGTTGGACAGTTCTTAACCCAGTTTTAGTAGTTTCATCAGTCTCCTTAGTTGTTTTCTTTGCTTGATTCAGGACAATAATTTGATCCTTCTGAAACAGAGTCACATCTTTTCCACGACCACAGGATATGTCTTCTGACATGAAATGAGAAGCTGCTCACTGCATCAGTTAGAGTTCAGTAACTTGTTGCCAGCTGAAACATATTCATCACTGCAGGAATTATCCAGTGGAGGGCGCTTAACTATTTGATTAATTAAATCCAGGTGGTGTATTTTTTGACAATAAATTGAATCGTTTTGAGTTGTGGACAAAACAAGACATTTGAGGACGTCATTGAGCTTCGAAAAAAACATTTTATTTTATTTTTTTACCATTTTCTGACATGTCATGGACCAAAAAACCAATGAGTATTTGAAAAAATAATCAACAGATTGATTGATGATAAAAATAATCATTAGTTGCAGCCCTAAAAAACTTTATTTTAGGCAAAACAATTTCACCATATTGTATACTGAGGTAATCCAAAAGTAACTAGGACTAATCAAGTACAATTGTACAAAAATACAATTTTATCGGAGAGTATCAGTTAACGCAGCTTACCTCTCTATCAGTTGGAAGGAACTTTGACGTGCGTGCACACGCACACTCACAGCACAGCTACGCTGAACACACATGCACACGGGTAGGAGATATAAACCCAGTTAGACACACAAAAAATAAATAAATAAACAACAAACAGGAATGACTTGGTAAAATCCATAAGATATATCTACATTAATCTGTCACAGTTTCATTACTCTTTGTATTGGGTGATGTAGACTGGAAACAGTTACAACTGCGATAGGGTAGATTGGGGACAGTTACAACAAATCTTATTCCTCAATTAAAATTATGCAAAAATGATATTCATATAAACAAACAAATTAATGGGAATTATTTGGTGGAATTAACAAGATAAATCTGTATTAATCTGTTTCACATACATATTTAAAAACAAATCTGTTGCACCAGGAGCAATTCAGACAAAATGGAGGATTTGTTGCACAAATGTATCTCATGGGGAAAAGTTTTTACTTGCATTTACACAACTAACTTGGATGTCACCATTAGAATTTTACAAGTCAGATATTCATCTCTGTTGTTAATGTAAGGTAGTGGCATTATTCTGGATTAAAAATGAAGAAATTATTATTGTCCTTTGACTACATTGTTTGGTGATTTGAGGATTAGGCAGACAGGAAAGACCTCAGTAATATCATCACTATGATGGCAACAGCATTTATATTCAGAGCAGCTGAACAGTGAATGTTTCCAAATATTTCTGAAGTATCTCTGGGTTCTTGAAAATGACGTAAACAGAAATAAGGAACAGAATTTAAATTTTGAAGGTGGGTGGAACACGAGTCAGGGTGAAGGCTGGAGTTAACTCATTTCTTAAGAACGATAAAGTTTTGTCTGTTTGTGTACAGAAATATGTGCCTGTATGTGTATGCTCTACAATGGGCGGCTCTAGATGTGTGTATTTAAATGTACGACCACATCTGCATGTCGTTGCTGTCCGGTGAAAAACTCTGCTCTTCGGGGGCTGAGTGGGGCAGCTATGTTTTTGGCTTTATGGTGGTATATTTTTCAGATGATGGTTTGTTTGGCTTGAGGGGTAGGAGAGGTGTCTCAACTCATAAAGGAGCATTCCGTCCCTTAGTTTTGGTAAGAGGTACAAGATCATTACATTTGGAGGGCGTTGTTTTTTTTGTTTTTTTTTAACATATCTATGTATATGAGTTTACCCTTCATTTTAAAGTGCATTTTTGATTTGAGAAAAGACTTAAGATACAATAGGAAAATAGATTTGATTTTTCAATGATTTCTTTTCTTGTTTTTTTTTCTTCCTTCTCTCCCCTGACCTTTTTTTTTGTTTGTTTGTTTTGTTTTGTTGCTGTATGTTCAGCCTGTGTAACTGTAATAATAGAATAATAAAACCTCCATAAATTTAATTTTAACCATAAGAGGCTGTAATAAAAAATAGGAAACCAAACTTGCATACAGTAATTAAGATTTTAATCTGGAACATGTTCTACATTTGTCCTCATACCAAGTGAGAACAAACATTCATTTAACACATTTTTCTTTTTCTAATTTCAATGAAACTTTGACAAACAGTAAATGTATTTTCATCAAGCTCTCTGCAAGATTGTAAAGACTGAATTTTCTGAATGTAAAATTTAGACAGTAACCTTAGATGTCAGTTGTGTTCATATACACAAAAGAAAATGCTGCTTTTTGTGACAGATATTCAATTCTAACCTGTAAAACACTACTGAACTCTTAAAACTAATGATCATAAATAAAAATCAAAAACTGAAATTAAGCAGGAATAACATTTTTGTTGTTGAGGGCACAATGTTAAGGTAAAAGTTGATAAAGTAACCTTTAATAATCAGCTGCTGTTTTCATGAGCTGGATTACATCAGTCTCTCAATACTGGAGCAGTTTCGAAATTGTTGTTCCCGTCAGTAACTGTCCCAAGAACATGTCAACCAGGCTCCATGTTAAAAACTAAGTTAACCAGGTTATTTAATTTGTCTCAAAAACTGTCTCTAACACAACACCTGGAACTGTTGTGTGAGTGAGTGTTTCATTTGTTTACTTTGTAGCTACAAGGTCCAGTACGGTAATTACAGTGCTTCTCAAATGCTGTTCTAACATTATTTAGTAATTCATGTGACTTTTGTAACAAATCGAAAATAAAACTGCCACAGCTTAAAATGCCCATCAGTACAAGAAAATCCCCTTTTCTGATTTTTAGGGAGAACATTTTTATAACAAGTTAAAGTTCATTAAACCTTAGAGCAGCAGAGGAAGAGTGTCTTCAGAGAGAGTGAGGTGGCTCTTAAAAGAGCCGTTGTGTTTGTGGAGGCGCAGCAGCAGCAGCAGCAGAGAGTTTAAGCTCTCTCTCCGCGGATGCGACGGGCCAGCTGTATGTCTTTGGGCATGATGGTGACTCTCTTGGCGTGGATGGCGCACAGGTTGGTGTCCTCAAAGAGGCCGACCAGGTAAGCCTCGCTGGCCTCCTGCAGAGCCATGACAGCCGAGCTCTGGAAGCGCAGGTCGGTCTTGAAATCCTGAGCGATCTCTCTGACCAGGCGCTGGAAGGGCAGCTTGCGGATGAGCAGCTCGGTGGATTTCTGGTAGCGACGGATCTCTCTGAGAGCCACGGTACCGGGCCGGTAACGGTGAGGCTTCTTAACGCCGCCGGTGGCCGGGGCGCTCTTACGAGCAGCCTTGGTGGCCAGCTGCTTTCTGGGGGCTTTGCCTCCGGTAGATTTACGAGCGGTCTGCTTGGTTCTTGCCATCCCGTCTTTTTTCTCTCAACAGAAGTATGAAATAAAGACAGGGGACACGCTGCTCTTAAACTGTGGGACCGGCTGGGATCAGTGACGCTGCGTCAGACCTCCGCCTCCTGATTGGTGAGGGGCTCCTCTTGGAGCTCAGCACCGCCTGGAGGAGCGACCCACCGCCCGAATCTCCGCTGCTGATTGGCGAGGGATCTGTTCAAAAAGTCCGCCAGAAATCAGAGCGGGTGACCGCTGCTGGAGTCTCTTCTCTGGTTGGTCTAACGAACCTTCGAGCCCGTCCGCGCGCGCTCCGCGGACATATAACGGGGGGTTGTGTGCGTCTGGGCTTCACTTTCTTGGAATCGTATCTCTAGAAGCACCCCAAAATGTCTGGACGAGGAAAGACCGGTGGTAAAGCCAGAGCTAAGGCAAAGACCCGCTCCTCCCGTGCTGGGCTCCAGTTCCCAGTCGGTCGTGTTCACAGGCTGTTGAGGAAGGGTAACTATGCGGAGCGTGTGGGTGCCGGCGCCCCCGTCTACCTGGCGGCTGTGCTGGAGTACCTGAACCGCTGAGATCCTGGAGTTGGCTGGAAACGCTGCCCGCGACAACAAGAAGACCCGTATCATTCCCCGTCACCTGCAGCTGGCTGTGCGCAACGACGAGGAGCTCAACAAACTCCTGGGTGGAGTCACCATCGCTCAGGGCGGCGTGCTGCCCAACATCCAGGCTGTTCTGCTGCCCAAGAAGACCGAGAAGCCCGCCAAGAAGTAAAGCTGCTGGAAACAAAACCTGACCCCAAAAGGCTCTTTTAAGAGCCACACACTCTCCTCACAAAGAGCCGTGTTTCTTTTGTGTCTGATGCAACCAGCCAACAAAAGTACAAACAACCGCATGAAGAGTAAAAAGTATTTTCAATTTATACCAAACTGTAACTGTGTACATACTATTAAATAGGTAGTTTATCAAAATGTTTATATGGTCGTTGTAAATATTATCTAGTAATAAAACGAGTAATTTCCTGATCTTTTAAGAGCCACACACTCACAAAGAGCTGTTTATTATGTCTCTGATGACCTGATACACAAACACATTAAACATAACTGCATCAAGAGCCAAAGTGGTTTCCAGTAACCGCAGGCTGTAATTCTCACCATGTCTTACTAATGTTGTGGAAGTCTGAAAATGAAATATAACCACAGTGACTCTTCAGCAGATACCGTCTTCATTAAGCTGTAGGAGATTAAAGCACAAAACAATCAGGACATTTTCGAAGCATTATAGAATGTGTATAATTTGATCGGAATATTTTCACGGATGTTGTTCACATCTGTTACTATAACGGATGCACTTGTTGCCTGCTGAAGCTCTGCTTGGAGAAATTAATAAATGAGTTTCTTTAATGAGCAAATTCAGCATTTGGGGATTTTCTAACAGAAAACCCAGTAGATCAGCACATCAGTACTTATTTTAAATGTACTGTAGTGTGAAATGTTAAATTATATTCTAGGAAGCATGATTATAGTCATTAAACACTAGATTCTGAATGTAGTGTTTTTAGCACAAATAATATTTAACCTGCTTATTATAGGTAACTGTGGGTTATCAGTAAAAATGAAGTAAAACCACAGTCAGTATCAGTGTCACTGTCGGTTCATCTGTACAATATTTTGTTTTAAAATGTAACAATTTTCATATAAAGAAAATGGAACAATTTTCACTTTGAGCTGTTAAAAATGCAGGAGTGACCACTGAGTCACCGCCCAGTGACACTCCCGCAATCTGTCTTCTATCAGGTCCGCAGGAGGTTTAGAAATACAGTCTGTCTGCCCTCGAACGCCCGAGTCGCGTTAGTGTGTCATAGAAAAAACTTACAAAATGTCTGGAAGAGGAAAGGGAGGGAAAGGACTGGGTAAAGGAGGCGCTAAGCGTCACCGTAAAGTTCTCCGTGATAACATTCAGGGAATCACCAAGCCCGCTATTCGCCGTCTGGCTCGCCGCGGTGGCGTCAAGCGCATCTCCGGTCTCATCTACGAGGAGACCCGCGGTGTGTTGAAGGTCTTTCTGGAGAACGTCATCCGTGATGCCGTCACCTACACCGAGCACGCCAAGAGAAAGACGGTGACCGCCATGGATGTGGTGTATGCTCTCAAGAGACAGGGACGCACTCTGTACGGCTTCGGAGGTTAAACCGCTTCATTCTGTCTGTTAGTGAAAAAAAACAAAGGTTCTTTTAAGGGCCACACACTCACTTTGTGAAGAGCTGAAGGTCGCCATCAATTAACACTATTCACAACAAAGTGGTTATTACACTGAATTGATAAATGTACAGGTGATTAAAAACTCACTTGGTTGTAGATTGCATTACTACATTAGTAATTGTTAGTTATGCATTCATACCTCTGCCTAGTCTGACAGGCATGAACTGATGAAGCTTCTTGGATGAGAAGCGAAACGTCTTCAATAAGACTTTTAAACAAGTCCAGTTGCTTTCGATTTAATCTTTTCCTGACATTCATTATTATAAGTAATTATTTATTGGTCACTTTTTTTAAATTAACAACGGTCAAAATAAGGGGTTGTGAAGTGTAATATGCAGCAACTATTATTAAATGGCGAATTTAATTTTATTTGCATAGTGCTGTTGCGAGTACCATTCCAGAATGTGGCACGTTTTAATTATCTGAGTACTGAAAAACGGTAAAAATCTGTATTTTGTTTGTACCACCGCGCCATATCACGCTCAGTACTACAAAAACCACGCGAATTGTCAATGTCTGAACTAGAAATTGTAAGCATCGCTAAAAGCATTGTCAACAACAAGTTAATTCTAGAACATGATGAAGACATGAAGAAGCAGGGCTGCAGCTCTCAGTTGAGGTGTGTGGTCCTGAAAAGGACCTTTGTGTTGGATTCACTTATAGCAGTTTTACTTGGAGCTGGTGTACTTGGTCACAGCCTTTGTCCCCTCAGACACGGCGTGCTTGGCCAGTTCACCGGGCAGCAGCAGGCGGACGGCGGTCTGGATCTCCCTGGAAGTGATGGTGGAGCGCTTGTTGTAGTGAGCCAAGCGGGAGGCCTCACCGGCGATACGTTCAAAGATGTCGCTGACAAACGAGTTCATGATGCCCATGGCCTTGGAGGAGATGCCGGTGTCGGGGTGGACCTGTTTCAGCACCTTGTACACGTAGATGGCGTAACTCTCCTTCCTGGTCCTCTTCCTCTTCTTGCCGCTCTTGGTGGCTTTAGAGACGGCTTTCTTTGAGCCCTTCTTCGGTGCTTTCGCTGGTTCAGGCATGTTCGCTGCGAACGAAATTCGTCAAACGAGTGTCTTGTAACTGAACAAGACGCTCTATATGTATGCGCATGAGGTAAAATATAGTGTGCTGTGGCTCGCACAGGATTGGCCCGAGTTGTGCTCGAGACTGCGCATGTGTCCTAACAAAGAGACCCTCTTGCTTTTTTGCTCCAAAGATGTTTCATGAGTTTGAACATAACAATACAATGCAAACATAAATACATTCAAGATGCAAACCACCCACGCAAGGCCACCTTTTGGAACTACTATATCGTTTATTGCTTTTTTAATACTATACAAATGGTAAATCAAATCAATAATAATAAATACTGACTCATCTTGAAATAAAGATTTAGTATCTCAAAATAATTCTTTAGTGTTTCAAAATAATAATTCACTGTCTCAAAATAATGAATTAGTATTTCTAAATAATTAAAACTTTCAAGATAATGATTTAGTTTCTTAAAATAGTGATTTAGTAACTCAAAATAACTCAGTACTTCAAAATAATTATTGAGTGTTTCAAAAAATAATTTAGTGTCATAAAGTAATGATCTAATATTTCTAAGTAATTATTTCGTTTTAGTGATTTAGTGTCTGAAAAGAATGTTTTTATATCTCAAAATAATTATTGATTGTTTCAGCATCATTTAGTGTTTTAAGACAATGATTAAGTATTTCTAAATAATTATTTAGTCTTTCAAAATAATCGTTTTGTGCCTTAAAATGATTATTCAGTGTCTCAAAATAAGTATTTAGTCTTTCAAATAACAGTTTAGTGTCTGAAAAATTCTACATTGTTGAGTTTTTATTGTTGAGATTTTATCCTGTAAATCCAAAACTTGGAGACAAACTCTCAGGATTCTACTCTGGTGTCCACTGAGGTGCATGAACTTAATTAATGAAATAAATCATGAAAGAAAATACATCACATTTAAATATTCATATTCATTTTATTTAAAGCACTGCAGTGACTTATCAGAGAATTGTAATTTATCATGGACACAATCACAAATGAAAAGCAGTGACTCTCCAATTTTCAAAACACACAGAAAAGTCATTTAAACTGATATTCATATGCTTTTGGAATAATAATGGAAACTACACTACAGAGTTTGCCAGTGTTTGTTGGTGCGTCATGACGGAGAACGCTCCGTGTTTCCGTGCGATGAAAGTACAGTAATCTCGACATGATAACATGATGAATAAAAAGCCCCAAAATAAACCATAATAAGCTCGAACATGTCAAGTCTTATTATTGTTTCCATTGCTATTATTTTCAGTCAGTCGGTTTAAATTTCCTCCATCATGTTCATTCTGCTGTGAAATAATTTCCAGCTTCAATAGATGAATCATTAAATAATGTACTACAGCTGTTTATTACAAACATCAATGACCGCTGGGGACAACTTTCAGACAGAGATTATTATACGGGACCCTACAGCTTTCAGTCATTCATTCATTCATTCATTCATTCATTCATTCATTCATTCATTCATTCATTCATTCATTCATTCATTCATTCATTCATAGGCGCACCGAAACTGGCGCGCTGTTGTATCCAGGGCAACCCCTCCCCTGTTAAGTACTCGCATGCACGAAAGGCGCAAATATCCTAATGTTTGCTATGGACTCCGACAGTAGAAAACGGGAAGATGCTCTCTAATGATGGTGGGTGGCTCTTAAAAGAATTTTCGGTCTTGACGGAGTCAGCCGTAGCTGTAGTTGTAGCAGAGATTGTCGGTTTAAACTTCCTCCATCGTGTTGTTTTTTTTCGGCAGTGACATAATTTCCACGCGCGCTTCAGTAAATAAATCACTACATACAGTGACACTGCAGTTGTTTGTTACAAACATCAGTGCCAGTTGCGGACAAGTTTAAGACTCCTATGGATTATTACGAGACCCTACATCTTTGTTTTTTTGTATTTATAAGCGCGCGCACCGAAATTGGCACGCTCATACCTCTCGGGTAACCAGCCTCTTTAAAGCAAATACCCGCGCGTATGAAAGGCTCATATATCGTATTTGCTGTGAAACGGGACAGTGCAAACAGGAAGAAGCTCTTTAATGATGACGTGGTGGCTCTTACAAGAGCCTTTTGTTTGAAAAGTTTCTTCAAAGTGATGACAGCTCACTTCTTCTTGGGTGCTGCCTTCTTGGTTTTAGGCTTGGCAGCCTTCTTTGCGGGGGCTTTCTTGGCTGCAGGAGCCTTCTTTACCACTTTCTTGGGGCTCTTGGCTGCCTTCTTGGGGCTCTTGGCCGCCTTCTTTGCCGCTGCGGGTTTCTTGGCCTTCTTCGGGGACTTCTTAGCGGCTGCTGGCTTCTTTGCGGTCTTGGGCTTCTTAGCCGCTGCGGGTTTCTTGGCTGCGGCCTTCTTGGGTTTAGCAGCGGCTTTCTTGGCCGGCTTCTTGGCTTTTTTGGGCTCAGCTGCCTTCTTGCTCATCTTGAAGGATCCGGAGGCCCCGGTCCCCTTGGTCTGGACCAGAGTCCCCTTAACCACCAGCTTCTTGATGGCGGTCTTGACGCGGGCCTTGTTCTTGTCCACATCGTAACCTCCAGCAGCCAGAGCCTTCTTGAGGGCGGCCGCGGACACGCCGCTCCGCTCCTTGGATGCGGACACAGCTTTGATGATGAGTTCACTGACACTGGGGCCAGTTCTCTTCGGTTTGGAAGTCTTCTTCTTGGCTGCTTTAGCCGGAGTGGCTGCGGCTGGAGCTGGAGCTACTTCTGCCATGTTCTCTGAATATTCTGTTTTTACTCACGTCAAGTCGAGAGTCTGACTGAACTGTTGGGAGAGTTCAGAGCAGGAGGCTGTACTTAAACACACCATGAGAACCGTGGAGACTCAGCCCAGCCCGTGGCTCCTCTGTGCAGTGTGAATGTCGTGTCACTTGTGTTTTCTCAGCATCGATAAAAGAGTCCAAACTAAATGTGGAACAAGTGCTGAAGGCTGACAGTGAAGGAGCCGATAGCGGACTTGTGTCTCTTTCATATTGAAGTCATGTAGAGCTCTGATGCTCTCTGCGTTTTGTTTGACGAGCCTCCAAAACTCACACATTCACCGCCACGACCAGCACTGCTCAGCCACTTTTCCCCCTCATTTCTCTCCTAAAATGTTTGAAAATGCATCCGAGCTCCATCAAAAGCTGTTTTCAGCTGCTCCGCCTGTTTGTTCAGAGACTCAAAGCAAAAACAACCATCTGTTGATGATCAGTTTGTAATAAATAAAGTTCTTCTGGTAGCAGCAAACACACTGATGATGGCCGAGGTTGCTGTCGCCAGACTTGAATCAGAGCTGCTCACTGTGGCTGTTTCATTTTGTTATTAGTTCTACTATTCATGAATAAACATGTTTTTTTTTTAAAATGTCACACCGAATTGTTTTCTACTGAAATTGAAATTGAAGCTTTTCTTCAAAAATCTCAAAATAAACTCAGCAGATCATCATTCACACAATATTATTCAGATTGAATTCATATTGATCATTCAGAATAAATCTCTAATGTGTTTTTTTATGAGTGATTTACACAAGCCAAGACATGGTTTAACAACTAAAAACTAGAATCCAAAAGATTTTTCTTTGATGCAACAGATTAAATAAAATATTTGAATGAGTACCCTATTTGTACCAGGTTATTCTCATTTTCTCTTTTTTTTTTTTTGGCACTTCTAATGTGGATTTTGAAAAGAACTCTTTAAATAAATGTTGAAAATCATATTGTTGTACTTCTTCACCTGTGGTGTTTAGTCACAAACTGCAAACACACACCTTCACCTCCGCAGGTTAATGTGTCTGTGATCTGTTGAGTTATCATCATCATCATCATCATCATCATCATCATCATCATCATCTTTATTTGCCAGACTCAGGGTCCAAAAGAACACACAGTTACTTCATGAACAGGATTGTTATTGCATTGCTATGCCGCCTACTTTGAATTTGTATTTAGTATTTCATAGGGTGTATTAATATTGAATAACGTTAATTCCCATCAAACTGTAGGATTTAGTCAGTTCTGCAGCTTGAGTGAAAATATTTCTGCAGGATAAACAACATGATCAGTATGATGGAGGACAGTTAAACCTGCGAGGAACTCAGCTGCTGCTGACTCGATCAAAACTACAAAAGTGAAAGAAACAAGCATACAGGCTCAGCACGTGAGCTCATTAATAAAAATAGCTATTATAAACTTTGTTTACAAGGCGCTTTTCAAAGCAAAGTTACATAGCTGTCTACATGGTAGAGCCGGGATTGAAACATTCCAAATGTTTATTGTCTGGTATGTTATCAGTGCTGACTGTATTATCTACTGTATTTTCACCCTGCGCAAACACCGATCGCGCTCTGCGTCATGACGCACTGACAGGTCGGGAGTCTGTGCTGTAAAACAAGAAAACAAGTTGTTTGTTCTAATCAGAGATTCGAATATGAAAACAGCAGCTCAGATATTCTAACGAGAGCAAAGTGATGGTTTTAATTGACTTCTCTGTGCGTGTGCTTGTTCAAATACAGGACACATTTTGGGATTCTGTAGCCTCATACTGTCTCTAACTGATTTTCATTGTTTGTGTTGTTGAGTGACCAGACGTCCTGGAAAAAAAGCGGACTGTGCGTCTCATCACGAAATTACCCGTTTTATTAATAGATAATATTTACAACAACCGTATAAACATTTTGATTAAATTATGAGTTATAATATATAATTATCATAAACTGATTTCATAGTATGTGTTTACACCGGCTGGGCTTTATTAGAAAGACACTTACACAGTTACAGTTTGGTTTAAGTTGAAAACACTGAATGCGGTTGTTTGTACTTTTGTTGGCTGGTTGCATCAGACACAAAAGAAACACGGCTCTTTGTGAGGAGAGTGTGTGGCTCTTAAAAGAGCCTTTTTGGGGTCTGGTTGTGTTTCCAGCAGCTGTCTTTACTCCACTTTTGCTCTTCTTGAGAGAAAGAAGACAGGATGGCAAGAACCAAGCAGACCGCTCGTAAATCTACCGGAGGCAAAGCCCCAGAAAGCAGCTGGCCACCAAGGCTGCCCGTAAGAGCGCCCCGGCCACCGGCGGCGTTAAGAACCCTCACCGTTACCGGCCCGGTACCGTGGCTCTCAGAGAGATCCGTCGCTACCAGAAATCCACCGAGCTGCTCATCCGCAAGCTGCCCTTCCAGCGCCTGGTCAGAGAGATCGCTCAGGATTTCAAGACTGACCTGCGCTTCCAGAGCTCGGCTGTCATGGCTCTGCAGGAGGCCAGCGAGGCTTACCTGGTCGGCCTCTTTGAGGACACCAACCTGTGCGCCATCCACGCCAAGAGAGTCACCATCATGCCCAAAGACATACAGCTGGCCCGTCGCATCCGCGGAGAGAGAGCTTAAACTCTCTGCTGCTGCTGCTGCGCCTCCACAAACACAACGGCTCTTTTAAGAGCCACCTACTCTCTCTGAAGACACTCGTTCTCTGCTGCTCTGAGGTTTAGGAGCTTTAATTCGTCAAAAAAAAGTTATCCCTAAAAATCATAAAATTGGGGTTTCCTGTACCAACAGGCATTTTAAGCTGTGGTAGTGAAATTTTCCATTTCTTACAATAGTCACATGAATTACTAAATAATGTTAGAACAGCATTTGGGAAGCAAATAAAACAATTATTTCCTCAACAGTTTTAGGTGTTGTGGTAGAGACAGTTTCAAGACAAATCAATAACTTCAATAGCTGGAACAACAATTTTGAGACTGCTCCAGTATTGAGTGAGATTGTGATGTAAACAGCAGCTTTACTCTATCAACGTTTACTATTAACATTGTCCTTATTAATACAAGATGTCATTCCTGCTTCATTTTAGTTTTTGATTTTTATTTATGATCATTAGTTTTAAGACTTCAATAGTGTTTATTTACAGGTTAGAACTGAATATCTGTCACAAAAAGCAGCATTTTCTTTTGTGTATATGAACACAACTGACATCTAAGGTTACTGTCAATTTTACATTCAGAAAATTCAGTCTTTACAATCTTGCAGAAAGTTTGATGAAAATACATTTAAATGTCAAAGTTTCATTGAAATTAGAAAAAGAAAATGTGTTAAATGAACGTTTGTCCTCACAACAACATTACTTTGGTGTGAGGACAAATGTAGAACATGTTCCAGATTAAAATCTTAATTACTGTATGCAAGTTTGGTTTCCTATTTTTATTTATTACAGCCTCTTATGGTTAAAATTAAATTCATAGAAGTTTTATGATTATTTTATTATTACAGTTACACAGGCTGAAAATACATGAAATGACATATGATATCAATACAAAAAACAAAACATCAGGTCATGGGAGACAAGGAAGAAAAAGAGAAAAACAAAAGAAATCACTGAAAAATCAAGAAGTGTACTTTCTGATTGTATCTTAAGTCTTTTCTTAAATCAAAAATGCACTTTAAAATGAAGGATAAATTCATATACATAGATATGTTAAAAAAAAAAACAGACAAACTTTTATCGTTCTTAAAAAATGAGTTAACTCCAGCCTTCACCCTGACTCGTGTTCCACCTACCTTCAGAAATTTAAATTCTGTTCCTTATTTCTGTTTACATCCTTTTCAAGAACCCAGAGATACTTCAGAAATATTTGGAAACATTCACTGTTCAGCTGCTCTGAATATAAATGCTGTTGCCATCATAGTGATGATATTACTGAGGTCTTTCCTGTCTGCCTCATCCCTCAAATCACCAAACAATGTAGTCAAAGGACAATAATAATTTCTTCAATTTTAATCCAGAATAATGCCACTACTTTACATTAACAACAGAGATGAATATCTGACTCCTCTTCCTCTTCACAACATCAACACAAGCCACACTGTTTTATGCCCCATTTTTTAAGCATTGGTCTAGTAGGCAAACATTTTAAAATTAGTTTTACTCGTAAAATTCTAATGGTGACATCCAAGTTAGTTGTGTAAATGCATGTAAAAACTTTTCCCCATGAGATACATTTGTGCCACAAATCCTACATTTTGCCTGAATTGCTCCTGGTGCAACAGATTTTTGTTTGGGGTTTTTTAAAACATGTATGTAAAAGTGATGGATTCTCTTGTTGTCCTACTCATCCATGTTGTGTCCCTCATGTCAGGACAGCAGTCCACCTGTTTTGTATATAATGATAGTTTCTTTTTCCAGTTTTGTGGTATGGCTGCACAGAGCTGACTATATGTAAAAGGGTCACAGGCATCTCCAATGCTGTGACCCATATGTGACCATATGCCATATAAATGAATATTATTCATTTGTGAATAATATTCCCCAAGGTTGGTTTTTACTACCTTTGGAGAGTCAAACATGTCACAGTTGCAGAAACACACAAATATATCATTCTTTATATTGTTTAATTGATAGAAATGTTGTTTTTAACTGCAGGATGAGTATGATGATGGACAAAATGATTTAGAATAAATGTTTCCAAACAATTTGTCATGTCGCAAATGACTTATGATCATTTCCCATTCACAGTTTTTTGTTTCACTCCTAATCCCTCCCTCATTTGCCCTCAAGTCAACTTGATGCTCATTATATTTTGTGTTAATTTTCAGTCTAAAGCATTTGATAGCTAGATAAATATAATAAACTCTGGACAGAAAAGTTCACACCTGTTAGTTTAGATATTACATTCTGATATTCTGTTTCCCAGATTAGAAAACTTGTTTTGGATGGAAAATGTACAATATGCAGTGATAAGGTCAAGACTAGACTGTGTTTGTCTGTGCTGTGGAACAGCAGCTAAATTAAGTCTAAAAAGGCTGGATGTAATACAGGCAAAGGCACTTAGAATATGTTGCAGGGCCCTTCGAACAACAGCAATCCTATCTTTGCTTGTAGAAATGGCTGAAACACCACTGACCATTCAGTGGGCTAAACTGGTGATGCAGTATATTGTTGACCTGTGGGCACATCAAGGAGAGCAGCCAGCAAAAACAGTACTGGATGATGCCTGGGAGTGGGGGGGAATGAAAAAGAAAGAAAAATGCTTCATTTTTAATATGAGTAAACATGTGGAGAAGCTGGGACTGGAAGAGGTAGGGGTGGTCCCTCAAATTCTCTGCTCAGCTATACCACCATGGCTCCCAGCCACACTGGAAATAGACTTTAGTGTATTAGAAACCATAAAAACACAAGAAAGCGCTACATACTCAGACTTGGTCATGAAAAGACTAAAAAGCAACTGGGAATGAGATCTTCAGATTTATAAAGATGGGGCCCATGATCCCAAAATAAGGCAATCAAGCTTTGCCGATGACATCCCAGACCTCGAAATTGTAAAGCTCAAACAACTGGCTGAGGGGGTGTCAGTGTACACAACAGAGATTCTAGCCATAATATGGGCTCTGCAGTGGGTAGGAAGACAAGCTGAGGAAGGCAGTCATATGCTCAGACTCAGCCTCAGTCCTAATGACTTTGAGAGATAATAAACTGGGGGCCCGACCAGACCTGGTGGTGGAGCTTCTCACCCTGTTGTCTAGAACTGAACAGGCTGGAGGCATGGTGGGTTTTCTGTTCCTGTCCATGTTGGGGGTAGAGGGGAATGAGATGGCAGATATGGCAGCTAAAAGGGTATTAAGAAGGGATGTTGAACTGACTGTTGGCATCAAGATAAATGAATGTCGCTCTATAAAGGAGGAGGATAACATCTAGGGGTAATACAACAGCTCAGTGGCAGAAGCAGTGGGAAAATGAAAAAAGGGGCAGCATTACTTTTCAATCCAAGAGTGTAAAAGCAGAGCAGAGCTATCTGGGCCGTGAGCAAAGACACGCTGTCATAATGACAAGACTAAGACTGGGACACTGTGACATGGGACTTAGCCAAGATGGATTATGTGGAACCTGCAGGAAACAGCAAATAGTGAAACAGCTACTGATGGAATGTAGCCTGTACAAAGAACAAAGAGCTCAGTTATACACCACATTATCACGTGAGGGAAACACAGAGAATCACAGTGAGGAGTCTTCTTAATCCCACAGAGAACTAGGCAAAGACAGTGAAAGCAGTCCTTGACTTCATCACCTCCACAGTATTTCAACTTTGGAGATGGCCTAAACTGCAACCTAACCCCGACCTGAGAGAGGCAGCAATGTGCCACAAGGCACCCAGCCTGCCAGAAATGCAGAAGGAGGAGAAGAAGAAGAAGAAGAAGAAGAAGAAGAAGAAGAAGAAGAAGAAGAAGAAGAAGAAGAAGAAGAAGAAGAAGATTTTTTTTTTTTTTTTTTTTTTTGTGATTTTTTCAACCACACTTTATTTCGGTTTTCAGGGACAATAGTCACTGTTTAAAAATGATGCAGATTTTTACACCGATACAGACTTATCTATATTAATTATACAACCATCACAAACACATTTATACTCTCATACTTAATATAAATAAATAAATAAATAAATAGATAAATCGTTTAATCTTTCAATATGTTAGTAAAAACCAGCTCCTTATTTAAAACAGCACACAGAATGTTTTTGTGGCACCAGATGTCTGAGAAGCTTCCCAGGTCTTTCATGAGTCTGTAAAAAGAGAACTCCAGTCTGAGCCTGCAGCGGAGGTTACAACGCCACACTGAAGCTGCATCGGCACATGACCCACCTTCTATTTTATTTCTCCTGGAGATGTAAATGGCCATTTTTGCTTCCCCAACAATGAAATTTAAAAGCTGCCACATTCCCTTGTTTTTTTTGTTGTACCCCGCCCCATAAATAAGTTTAGTGATTGAAAACGGTTGGTTAAAAAAACTAAAAACATGAGCTAAAAAAGTGAAGAAGGCTGTGAGCCTTTCACAGTCATTAAAAATATGAAAATTTGTTTCCCTCATGTTACAAAAGGGGCACTGGTTGGACACCGCAGGGTTAATGATCGAAGTGAACGCATTTGATGCGATGGCACCATGAAGGATTCTCCAATGTAGATCCCCTGTTTTTTTCTTCAGGGGGGGTTTGTAAAGCACCCTCCAGTGTGGAGCAGCTTCCCCAGTCTCTCTGTCCATGCGCAGGGTGCTCTGCCCCCCCAGAGTCTTTTTGTTTAACACCTGCACACATGTCCTGTAGAGGGTCTTTTTGTGGACAGTGTGCAGGCTGAAAGTGGTTTCTTTAAGCAGAGGACCCCCTGGTCAAACTGAGGCCTGAGCTGGATCTCAGGGAAAGGGTCTGTGGGGTCTGGCTCCACCCCCTCGCCGAACCCCACGAGGAGCCTTTTCTCTCTCAGAGTCAATCTTTCTCTCCAGAGCTGCAGCAGTTTCTGGACCATCCTGCCAGACTGGAGGCCCAGCACACGCCCCACAGCCTGGGAGTCTATCAGAGCCGGCCCTGCAGTGTGGACAAGGCGCTGCAGGTCCACGGTCTTGGTCCGGATCAGAGCCGCCGTCAGCCCAGGCGTGGCTCCACTGGAGATGTCCAGCCTGGCTCCATGGATCAGCGGTTCTTTCAGTAGCCAGAACAGAGAGTTAGAGCTTCTTTCCCTGCTGCTTTTAAAAAAAGCCCACACTTTAAAAACACTTTGATAAAAAGGAGGCGCCCCATTTAATTTTAGAAATTTAAAATCAGTTAAAAACAGAGCAGTATCCAGTCCCAGGTTACTCACCTCTCTGAAGATGCAGCTGGCCACGCCCCTCCACACCAGGTCTGTTGGACCAGCTAAGAACCTCTGCAGGAACTGCAGCCTGAACGCCGCTGTCCTGCTGACCAGGTGGATGAGGCCCTGCCCCCCCTCCTCTCTCGGTAAAAACAACACCCCCTGTGGCACCCAATGTAATCCATCCCAGAAGAAATTCACAATTTTTTCCTGGAGCCTTGTTAAAAGCCCAGTGGGAGGATCCAGGCAGGACAGTCGGTGCCACAGGAGTGACGCACACAGATTGTTTAAAACCAGGACTCTGCCTCTATAGGACATCTGTGGCAGTAGCCACTTCCACTTATTGATTTTACCACAAATCTTGTCTTCTATTCCCTCCCAGTTCTTTTTTTCCATGGCCTTATTTCCTAGGAAGACACCAAGGTATTTTAGTCCTTCCTTCTTCCAGGCCAGGTTCTGAGGGAGTGTTGGGAGGCCATTAGGCCAATTCCCAACGGCAACTGCTTCGCTTTTATTCCAGTTTATTTTTGCAGCAGACAAGTTTTTATATTTATCAGTTAAATTAGTTAAAATATCAACATCATTTTGAGTTTTTATTAAAACAATTACGTCGTCTGCATAAGCAGATAAAACGATGTTGCTATTAAAACCAGGTAAAAACAATCCATCAAGACTAGTGCGTATTTTTGAGAGGAGGGGTTCGAGGGAGAGTGCATAGAGCATCCCAGACAGAGCACAGCCCTGCCGGACGCCTCTATGCACCCTGAAGGGAGCACACAGACTGCCGTTAAACTTCAGTAGACTCTCAATGTCATTATATAGCACACGGATCATGGCGATAAAACCAGAGTTGAACCCAAACCTCTCCATCACCTTCCAGAGGAACTTGTGTTCAACCCGGTCAAACGCCTTTTCCTGGTCTAACGAAATGAGACCAGCATTACTGTTCAATGAGCTGGAGAGCTCCAAAACATCACGAATTAGGTAGATGTTGTCTACCATAGACCTGCCGGGCACGCAGTAGGTCTGGTCCCGGTGAATTACCTGCTCCATGGCTCCTCTCAGTCTGGAGGCCAACGCTTTGGACAGAATCTTATAATCCACACACAACAATGACACAGGGCGCCAGTTCTTAATCTCCTGCAGGTTCCCCTTCTTAGGGAGAAGGGTCACCACAGCTCTGCGGCAGGAGAGGGGGAGAGAACCACCGGCCAGACTTTCGTTGAGTACAAGCAGCAGGTCACGACCCAGGATGTCCCAGTACTCTTTATAAAACTCAACTGTGAGTCCGTCTATACCTGGAGCTTTTCTGCCCTGCATGCTGCGTAGGGCTGCTGCCAGTTCCTCCAGCTGGAGCGCTCGGCTCAGCTGGGTGTTGGTGTCAGCGGACACTTGAGGTAATTCCCCACAAAACTCTCTCTCGAGTTCATTATTCTCCTCATATTCAGAAGAGTACAGGGAGGAGAAAAACTGAACAGCTCTGCTCCTGATCTGGCTGGGTTCAGTTAGTTCTTGCCCTGTGTCAGATAGAAGTGTGTGGATTATCTTACTCTGCCCATGCTTCTTCTCCAGACCGAAAAAGAAGCCAGAGGGAGCATCCATCTCAGAGATGTTTTGGACCGGGACCGGACCAGCGCCCCCTGTACCCTGGAGTCCAGCAGGTTGGCTAAGGCCATTTTTTTGGAGTTGAGGACTTCAATATGTCCTCGATTTCCTGTGGAATAGCTAAGTGTTTCTAAATCCACTATCTCACTCTCCAGGTCTTTGATAGATCTACACATGTGCTGTGTGACATTGAGAGTGTACTGCTGACACAGAAGCTTTATTTGTACCTTCCCATGGTCCCACCACTGCCTAAGACTATCAAAATCATTTTTCCTGTCTCTAAAAACACACCAAAAATAGCTTAAAACCTCTTTAAAACCTTTATCTAAAATTAAAACAGAATTAAAGTGCCAGTACGCACTCTTTGGCAAGACATTTTTAAAAAACACCTCAAAACCAAAGAGTGGTCAGTAAAACCCACTGGCACTATTCTACAGTCTTTAAAAACATTAAAATGATGTTTAAAACAATAAAACCTATCTAGCCTGGCTAAGGAGATCCCATCCTCTCTCAGGTGGGACCAGGTGTACTGACGACAGTCTGCATGCATCCTCCTCCACACATCCACCAGGCCGTGGGAGTAGACCAGCTGCTTCAGAGTGTGCTGGGAAGCTGGATGTGGCTCTGCATGGTTGCGGTCTAAAAACTCCGCCTCAGTACAATTAAAATCCCCACCCAAAATTAAATAATCCTCCGAGCCGCAGCAGTTAAGTTTAGAATTCACAATTTCTAAAAAGCTCTTCCTCTCTGCTCCTTTATTAGGCGCATAAATATTCATAAAAACCAGAGTAAAAGTGTCAAATTTGGCTTTAACAAGTAGGCACCTCCCCTCCACTACCTGCTCCACCTCTAAAGAGGATGGAGTGAACCTCCTGGAGAAGAGGATACCTACACCTCCACTCAGTGTGGTATTGTGGCTCAGGGCCACCTGCCCCTCCCATTCCTTCTCCCAGTCCACTTCATTACTCTGGTCACTATGAACCTCCTGTAAAAACACCACATCTATGCGTTTACTCCTAGCGGTGTCCAACATAAGTGCCCTCTTTTTTACCTCTCTCGCTCCATTGACATTTAGCGTTCCCACTCTAAAACCATCCATAAGGGAGATAAAAAAATAAAAAGTACAAAAGTTAATAAATAAAAACATAGGCCACATCATCATACTCAAATATTGATTTGTTTTCTAACTTTGATCATTTGTTTCTTTAACCTATAAATCTCTTGTTCAGTTAAATCAGATGATGCTCTATGTTTTATAATATGTTTTGCAGACAGGAAAAAGGTGAACTTGTCAGGAAAATGTTGCTCAAGATTGAGGTTTTTTACACCTTTTGTTTTCTGCAAGAAGCTCTTGATCATCTGGGCTGTATACATTTTTTTCTTTTGACTGGCTGTGTGTGTCTGTGAGAGAGAGAACTCACTGCTGTCTGACATGGAGGCTTCACCGTCGCTGCTGTCGCCAGCAGCCGCTCTGTCCTCCAGTCGTCCAGCCTTTCCTCCTCCCTCCACCTGCACCATGTGCTTACGCTTGCTACGTCTCTGAGACACAACTGGCCTCCAGCCTGAAGCCTCACACACACCAGCAGTCTCCTCACACACACCAGCAGACTGCTCACACACACCAGCAGACTGCTCACACACACGACCGGTCTTCACACACACACCAGCAGTCTCCTCACACACACCAGCAGACTGCTCACACACATCACCCAGTGTTTCACCCACACCTCCTGCCTCCAAAATCTCCCCTGTGCTCTCACCTGTCTCCCTCACCTCACCTGTCTCCTTCACCTCACCTGTCTCCCCCACCTTACTTGTCCCCCTCCTCTCACCTGCCTCCCTCACCTCACCTGCCTCCCTCTCCTCACCTGTATCCCTCTCCTCACCTGTCTCCCCCTCCTCACCAGTCTCCCTCACCTCACCTTCCTCCATCTCTACAACTCTATCTCTCTCACTCACCTCCTGTTCTTGTTTCTGTCCTGATTCAGACCCTGCTCCCTCCTCTCCAACCGAACCGGCGGTCCGTCCCGCATCCCCGGAGCTCCTCCGCCGTGGAGCGGGGACGGGCCTCCCGCCCGGAGCGGCAGCAGCCGCCGCCCCCAGCGCCGCGGCAGCGGCAGCCGCCGCAGCCCCGGTCGGGTCCGGCAGTGCCGCACCGGCCCGGTTCGGACAAGCCCCGACCAGGTGACCCTCCTCTCCACAACTGAAATATTTGGCCTGAGAAGATGTAGCAAACAGAGTATAATCGAAATCATCCACTCTCACGATGAAACGATAATTAAACTCTTCTGCCCGGTTGTTTAATATCATGTAAACCTGCCGCCGGTGCGACACCACATGGCGAAGCAGCGGAGACTTACACCCGGAGAGTAGCTTCCTGATGGGGGACACCACCTTCCCGTGTCGGGACAGCTCCCGGAGCAGGAATTCATCGCTGATGAAGGGGGGCACATTGGACAGAGTGATCCGGGCTGCAGGCTGTGTCAGCGGCTGCACCGCCTCAAACAGCCCGTTCACCGTCAGCCCCGTCTCCACCAGCAATTTCACCTGCTCCACCTTCTCTAAAAACAGCACCACGGCCCGGTTCACCCGAGCAGCCGACTTGATCGAGCCATGGCCGATCCGCTCGCCCACGGCGAGGGCCACGTCCTCCACGCTGCCGGAGGAACCGGCCGCCAGCTTGATGCCGTGTTTCCTCGACAGGGAGGAGAAACCTGAGGCCGCCATGACGGCCTCACCTGGCCTCTCCTTCCCGACCAGACGGCGTCTGGCCGCAAAACACACTAAAACAAAACACTAAACTAAACAAACACTAACCTAACAAACTAATACATACAATAATAAACAACTCACCGCCGTGCAAAGAATAGTAGAAAAAGAAAAAAGAAAGAACAATCGTCCCTCAATCTCTCTGCTCTTCCACTCTCACTCCTCTCACACGAAGAAGAAGAAGAAGAAGAAGAAGAAGAAGAAGAAGAAGAAAAAGAAGAAGAAGAAGACGACGACAACGACGACGACAATGAACCATCACCGGTTAATATAACAGAAAAGAGCTAGTTTAACCCCACAGTGTGTGTTCACTCCATTTAAGCAGTGTGAGGATACAAGCAAATTAACAAGATTCACATCAAACAAACTGTATCATGTGAACTGTTTGGGTGTGGTTGACCGCAATGAAATGAACCTGTGCAGAGGGGTGTACTATGAGGGAAGCTCAACGGTCCGTGTACCTTTTGATAGTTTGATATTTCGTTTTCAAAATAAAACGGAAGGATTTTTTGTGTCTCAAAACGAAAAATAACGGAAGTACTTCCGTTTTTTCGTTTTGTGTCTCAAAACGAAAAAACAGAAGTACTTCCGTTACTTCCACCGGAAGCGGAAGTTAAGTGTAACAACTTCAAAATAAAACTTATTAATTAAAGATTCCTCATTGTTTATTCTTGTTGGTAGACACATGTTGTTGAATTAAATCAACAAGGCTTTTCCACTCCTCGTGGTCACAATCAGCACAGACAGTAGACTGACAACAGGTAACACAGGCGTTGTAGACACTCGGGGTGGCGCTGTTGTGTCCAGCGCTGGCGCCAAGGTATTGACATCATATGTATCCTACCGTATGATTGATAAATGAATGATTATAATTTAATACACATAAGTCTAGAATGCTTCCGGTGGGTCGTTGTGTCACGGTTATAGCAACAAGAATAGAAAAAAAAATGAATTTGCAGAAATCAAAATTGGGCCGTTTTTTCGATTTGGTTTTTCCGTTTTTTCGTTTTGAGACACAAAAAGAAAAAACGGAAGTACTTCCGTTATTTCGTTTTGTGTCTCAAACGAAAAAAAACGGGAAAACGGCCGTATTTCCGTAAATCGTTTTATTTTGAAAACGAAATATCAAACTATCAAAAGGTATACGGACCCCTGAACCCCCAGTCAGAGATAACTGGTATCATGACAGTGGTTATCAACTGTCTTTGTTAATTCAGACTTTCGTCTTCAGACTCTGTGCGCGCTCACATAAAAAGGGGCGTTTGTTGCGTCATTTGACTCTTCTTCCGCACAAAGTGAAGCAATCGCAAGCTGCCTACTTCAGTCAAACTGATCAAGTTGTTATAATTAGGAGCTGTGGAAAATATACAAAATATATTACGGCAAAAAGCAACATCGATGCTGCAAATAAAGCAGGAGAAGAAGAATGCTGTCAGAAGATTACTGATCGACTAAATGTAATCTTAATGCTGCCGTTTATTTCTAATAAGAAAACTGCACATTAAATCTGCTCTATGACATTTTATTGTTTAAACATGACGCTGTCAGTCTGACACTGTCCTGTGATGAAAGAGATGTGGAGATCACATAAGTTTTTGGCCAAACCAACGTAAAATGATTTTCCGTGATGAATGATGAATTTTCTAATCAGTGTTCTGAGCTGCAATATCAGCAAAGCAACACGGACAATGGTAAAAAGTATTCAAAGTGTCTGTAGTTGTTTCTTCGTTATTTAGTGTGTGGATTATATATGATGTAAATTTAAAGTGTTAATATTAACTGGAGCAAACGGGAAAAATGACTGCATCACCAAACAGAGGTTACCATGACAGCGCGATGCACAGCTCGTGCTGCTGTGACACTATGTTAGATTTCTACATTATACGGATTCGTTTGGTGATGTTACGAACATACAGCTCAGCAACTTTTCATTTTTATTGTCTTCTCTCAGTTTATAATCTGTATCGATCATTAACAACCTCGTTAGAACAATAATTAGTTAAAGAGCGGTGCTTTTTACAAACGATTTAATCTGAAACACAGAACATAACCTGCTCCCGACCAGGTTAGCGTTAGAGTTTAACATAAGTTACCATGGTGATCTAGCCAGGTTAAAAGAGAGCCACCTTTGTGACACTGAAAAGCCTGGCTTTAGACTCAACATAGCTCGCTAACCCATTAATCTCGCTTCATAGTACACCCCTCAGGTGAGTGTGAATGGCTGTTAGCATAGGTGTTAATCTGTGGCTGTTAGCATGGCTGTTAGCATGTCTCATTAAACATTTAGCACTCTTTTTAAGACACCACTCATACAGAGCAGCAAAATATTCTCTGCAACTGCAGAAATGTTCCAAAAATGATAAAACTAATGCTGTTAAAATGCTTCATGGAACATTAATCCCAGATCCAAATTGTATTTTTTGCTCTAATCTTTTATACTATTCATCCATCTAAATAGTTTTTGGTGTGAGTTGCAGAGTTTTGAAAATATCTGTCTGTTTTTTTTTCCATTTGTAAACTGATCACCATTCACTTATATTGTTTGGGATATTCTGCAATGCTGTTTTCTTGTAAAACTCCAGCAGTGTTTTGTGGACTAAAAAATTAAACCCGACCTTCAATCAGCACAAGCGTGAGTAGATAATGACTGAATTTTCATTTTTGGGTGAAACTATCTCTTTAAGGTATTAACATTCAGTGTAATATATACACTGGTTGCACATCTTGAACATTAAATGAAAATCAAATTTCCCCAATACTTTGCTCTATGACCAAATAATTCTAAACTAATGGCACACCCATCAACTTCAGCTGTACTTTGTGTTTACTGCTATTTAGCACATGTTAACCTGCTAACACGCTAAACAATGATGTGACCATGGTAAACATACCTACTAAAGATCAGCAGTTAATACTCATTGTGGACATTATTGGCTGTATGAGTGTACTGAAGAGGTAAAACTCTTCTGTACCTCCCAAGAAAAGAAGAAAAAGATTCTGTAAAGTCCAAAAAATAACCAGATTTTTTTGTGAAGCAGAAATGTTTCTTTATTCTTCCTTTTTTACTTGTTAATCATCTCACAGTCCATCAGGTTGATCTTGTGGCCCTCAGGATCCTGACTACCAAGTTTAGAAGCCAGCAGCAAAGGGGCCTCAGACACTGACCCCGTCCCTGTCTGACCCAGGACCTTTGTTTTCCATCCTCTCTCCTCTTCATGTCCGGTCTGTTATCTGATACACTGAGGGTCCAGACTCCTACTAGGGGTCTCCAGAACTTCACGCTGCCTGAAGCAAGGCCCAAAAGTTTAAAAAAAAAAAAAAAAAAGTAGGCCTCTGTGTCTCATGACATTCATTTCTGTGAAGAAAAACTAAATTTTAATGTTTAGATCAGTGGTTCCCAACCTTTTTTCCTTGAATTTCCCCCAACATGTATCTCAGGAAAGCTGAGCCCCCCCAGCCAGAACACAGACGTTTGTATAAACTGCAGGGACTGTAAAGGTGCTGGAAACCCTTGAAAACACATGAAATTTGATGTAGCGTTCTCAAGGTTGGAAAAGTGCTTGGGTTTTGGACTTGAAAGTTCTTGAAATTGTAATCAGATTACTTTCATTATAAATTGCTGCCTGACTGAATCAGGAATCATCAAGTTAACTCTTTAGATAAAGAAATGAAATAAGTCATATTTGCTCAGTCAAATTGAACAGAGAGTTAATGATTAATCACTGATCAATTAATGCCATATAAGAATTTAACTGATTTAACATGTATTAGTTGATAATTAATCAACAGTTCAAATGGCATTTATTGCACCTCATTTGACACGGTTTGTCTGGTGGAGCCATTCATTGGATAAGGAAACTTAAAATTAAACTTAATATAAGAAAAAAAAAAGAGAAAAGACAAGGAAAAATAAAAATGATAAAAATGTAGTATTCATGATTAATTAAGCAATAAATTGTTAACATTTTCATCTATCAGTTCTGGAAAATTGCACAAAATTTGTACCCCTTATAGGAAGCCAAGTCTACTTATAGACAGATGACACATGTATGAAACATTAAAGTTTCTGTCACAAAACATAATTTTGGATGATAAATCGCACAGTAAGATCTGATTTAATGCGATGAAGAGGTGAAATGATCATTTTGTATATAAATATGTTAATTACCATCTGTAAGTTGTTGGAAAAGCTTGAAAATGAACCTTGAAACTGCTTGAAAAGTGCTTCAGTTTGACTTTGGGAAAGTTACACAAACCCAGAAATTGTGATTTTTGTGAACGTGTGCAAATGTGATTTGTAGGACCTCAGAGTAGACTAAGTCTTGGGCACCCTTGTGAATTCATTCAAACTGCTTGTTTTACACAAATTCTCTGCAGTCATTGTGTTCACTGTTTGGTTTCATTGTACAGTTTATTGGCTGTTCTGTACTGTGGGCAGGGTTAGGGTTTGGCAGTAGTCATCTTGGGAAAAGTGTGCACTGCAGATCCGATGGTCTGCAAGGCGCAGTGTCTGGACAGGAGTGTTAGCATCCAATTTGTAGCACAATTAGCCACGACTTCAGCATCTCACCATCCTACAAAGGCAGCCTATGAAAGCTGTACGGGGGTGTTACGTGACATCCTGTTCTTGCAATTCAGATAAGCACAAACACGAACCATTTTTTTCAATAGTTGCAGTAAAACTCTCAACTGAACTCTGGGACAACCAGCTCCGCTCTGACGGCTCTCAGCATGACTCCTCTGTTTTCTTCCTCTGTTTTCTTCAAACTGTAACCAAGTTGTTTTGTTGGCCGAGAGTTTAGATGGACAGTCTTTCAAAATTCTGCATTTGTTTGAGATTGATGTTTAATGCATTCTGTTTATTCCCATGATGCTTCTTATTATTTTTAACTTATTAGTTGGTCTTAGTTTGGAATGACAGTTCAGTAGAGGACTTTTTGGTGGGCTTTGTAACTTTTATAAGTATTTGTCTGTCACTGGCAGGTGGTGGATTGTGTTGTCCAGCTGTGACAGTGCATGTTTGTGGTATGGGAGCTGTAATGGTTTGTCCACCAGCAGCCGTTACCTTGAGAATCAAGATGTACAAGATTCTCCTCCTGAATGCACACTAAGAGGCAAGGAATCAGCTCATGTCTGGTGAGAGAAGAAATCCATTTGTAGAGGATGGTAATCGGTGCATTAATGGATTATGTGGTGGCAAATGAGAGTGGATGCAATATAAGAAGGACACTACATATAATTGATGAAGCACACAGAAAAGGAGAAAGCTTAACATTACTTTGTTTGGATGCAGAAAAAGGCTTTGACAGCCTCAACTGGAAGATTTTATCTCTCTGTTTGGAAAAATTTGGTTTTAATACAGACTCCGTAAACTGCATTAAATGCTTCATCAAGATCCGAGAGCGAGAATGAAAATTAATGGTAATTTTGCAACTTGGTTCAGACTGGAAAGCTCTACCAGACAAGGATGTTGCCTTTCACCAAGCCTCTTTGTAATCTTTATTGGACCCTTGGTTCAAGCAGTGAAACAAGAGGAAAGGATGAAAGGAGTGAGGGTGAAAGGCACAAAACACAAAAAAGGTTTATTTGCAGATGACTAATCGTTTAAAACAACCAGATATCTGTCTCTCCACACTTATGGATCTGTTAGAATTATACAACTGCTATTCAGAATACAAACTTAATGTAGGCAAAACACAGTTTTTAAAAATATAAATTATTTCTCTTCTGAACCTCACAGAATATTATGCTGATCGATCAGACCTCTGGCATATTGGTGGTGATATAATATGCACTACAAGATCGAACGATATTGAACTGGAAAATGGATGGTTGACATGCTCAAAGTATGATTAGAGACAAATGGGAAAAAGCAAGCAAATTACAATTATCAAAAGAAGACTGGTTTAACATATGTAGCCTACAGCAAACAACCACCAGCTCCATCCAGGATGTGGAAAGAATTTTGTTGGAAGAGTTTTCATTAGTCCAAAGACAAAAATTAAATCTACATCTACAGCAGGCATGTTAGCGACTGTGTGGGGAAAAAAATGTAGATCATACTCATGTTTTCTGGGGACATAAGAAAATGTACAAATTCTGGAACAATGTATGGGTCGAGCTTAAGGCAATAATGAGATATGTAATACCTAACACATGGGGGGTCTTGTACCTAAGCAACTGTTCAATATAAGGACTGATACTATGAGATATATGACATGAAAAGACTCACTCATTAACTGAGAGTCAAACAATCAGAATTCACAGAAAAATGGACTAAATGGACTGAATATAAGGCCACAGAGACACCATCTAAATCTCTCTATGGTCACAGCTAACATGTGTTTCAGTTGACCATTAGGATGAGCACTGTAATGTCCTGTGTAACTGCAATGTACCTCAGTGACACGCTGTTTTTTTGTTTGTTTTTCTTTTTACTGAAATTTTATTGTTTTTCAATCTGTTATCACAGAACAAACATAGAAAAAAAACAAAAAACCATCACTACTACTACTACTAATAATAATAATAATAATAAATAATTATTTGCTGACTGAAGAAGAATACTATGAACACAAATAATCTAGATGTGTTTTTATTTAGTATTTGCTGTCTTGTTTACACAGGAATAATATGAATGATTTTTAATTGCTGCTTTGGAATCTCCAGCGGAGCTCTTGATCAGGTTGTGCAGAACATCTCAACCTCCCCGACGAATACTGCACGCACCAACTATATTCATATAATCGAACGATCAGTGTATCCTCATAGGATCATCTGCATCACAGATTCTTAGCTGATCATTTCACTTATGTTAAATTTATATATCATGTTGGCTACAAATGGAAGTTCCCACTAAAAGCCGTTGAAGACAATCTTTACAAAAAAATGATGCATTAGATACATACAATTTAGTACAAAGTGTACCACAAAATCCTTAGAGTAACACAGCATATGTCACAAAGCCAAGTATGACCAAGTGCAAAAGCACATCAAGTAATTAATCTGTACATTCACATAATCTGATGTTATTGGGTTGATATTACTGGCATGTGGATCTCTCACACAGCCAGTGCCGCTTGCTTCCACAAGGGGCGTCATTCCAGTTGGCCAGCACTGGGTTGAAGTGATACATCTCCACACAGTCCTCTACATTGTTGGGACCACCACGATCTGGCAGACCAGGACTGCCAAAATCTAAATGACAGTATAGAGACAGAGGCCAGAAAGATGGAGTTAAAATATTTATTACTGCACTGACAGCAGTTTGTATGACGCCTGGGGGTCTTTGCAACCTACATTTCCAAAAAATGTTTGGACGCCAAGTAAAATTATGACCTATATTCAACTGACTATAGTACAAAGTCCAGATATTTGATGTTCAAACTGATAAATATTGCTGCTTTTTGTAAATATGCATTCACTCTGAATTTGATGCCTGCAACACATTCCCAAAAAAGTTGGAACAGGAGCATGTTTACCATTTTGATACATCCCCTTTTCCTTTAACAACACTCAGTCAGCATTTGTGAACTGAGGACACTAATTGATGAAGTGCTGAAAGTGAAATTCTTTCTCATTCCTGCTCGATATACGACTTCAGGAGCTCAACAGTCCAGGGTCTCTGTTATTTTATTTTGTGCTTCATAATGCACCACATATTTTCAATGGGAGACAGTTCTGGACTGCAGGCAGGTCAGTCTAGTACCTGAACTCTTTTACTAGGGGACACGATGTCCATGATTTCCAAAAACAATGTGGACTTTTGTCAGTCCATCTCAGCTAAGCTTGGCCCAGAGAAACCATTGGTGTTTTTAGTGTTGTTGATATATGGTTTTAGTTTTGCACGGTTGGAGTCTTAACTTGAATTTGTAGATGCAGCGACAAACTGACCGACAATAATTTTCCAGAGTGATCCTGAACCTATGTAGTAATATCCTTTATGCAATCATGTCGCTTTTTAATGCAGTTCTCCCTGGGGGATCAAATTTTTGAATGATATTATGGATGTAGATGGTGAAATCCCTAAATTCCTTGAAATTTTGTGTTGAGAAACATTGTTCTTAAACTGACTGCCTTACACTTTTTCACAAAGCAGTAAACCTCACCCATCTATGCACCGTTTTGAGGATTCTCCTTTAATACCCAATCATGATACTGTTACTGTTGCCAAGTAACCTTTTTACCTGTGGAATGTTCCAAACAGGTGTTTTTTGAGGATTCCACAACATTCAGTCTTTTATTGGCCTGTCCCAACTTCTTTGGAACATGTTTACTGGAATGAAATTCAGAATGAGTGTATAGTAACAAAAAACCAATAAAGCTGCTCAGTCTGAACATTAAATAACTAGTATTTGTACCATTTTCAACTGAACAGAGGTAAAAAAGGATTTGCAAATAATTGCATTCTGTTTTAACTTACATTTTACACAGCGTCACGAACTTTTTGGAGTTGGGGTCATGAAATTAAACCTTTGGATGCATGTAAACTGTGATGTGCAGGGAAAAATAGTTTTTCCTTTTGACTTGTTTATTTTTGTTGCGTCATGCTGCTGCCAGATCTAATCAGGTCGATCAAGGTCCTTGATAGTTACGGAAGATTTTAAAACACCTAAATTAAAGCAAATCAAACAAAGAAAGAGTGAAATAAAGACGCATTGTCACCTGTAGTTCCCTTTTTGTGTTCATTTACCGTCATAATTAAAGAAAAAACATTTGTCAAAAAGATAGTTACTTAGCTCTCTGTCTTAAATAACTGAATGTACTGTTTTTCACTGTAACATGAATTTTTCTATACCACATTCAAATCAAAATACAACAGGACAGCAAAGAGAAGTTGCTGTATTGCATTTTATTAATGTCCAGCAGAGGGCAGTACAGACCTGCCACTGTCATTAGTGAGGAGGTGGGCTTTCTCTATTCACTTTCTTTCTATTGCACTTTAAAAACTTTGTCTTTTGATTGATGTAATGAATGACTGTTGTAATTTTGTTTAGATGTTGAACTAAATAAAGATTTCTTTATGCATCAGGGATGGGCGATAGCAGATTTTTAAAAAATTCAATACATATTGATGCATTCTGTCACAATTTTACAAATACCAGTACTGATATTTTTTTTGAATGGATATATATATATATTTTTGAATATAATGAAGATTTTTATAACAAAAAAGAATTGGACAATCATAAAACACATTACTGACCATTAATAACAAACAAACAAAAAAAAGCCATGATAAGTACAATTAAATAAAGTGTTAATAAGTGTAAAAAAAAAAAAGTCTACTTTACATGAATATTATATAAAATAATGAATTACCTTATTGTTTTTGTTCAGCCCTCTTTTATCTTTCAGGGTGGGTTGGTTTTAAATGTTTGAAGCAGTTAGTTGTGTTGCTGTTGTGTGCATCTTGCTGTATTTTTATCTCGAGATGAAAAGTAGCACCACCCCATCATTGTTTTCTTTCTGCTATTCTTCTATGAGTTTGATGTGGAAGTGTGTGACTGTACAGCTGCACACTTGGTTCTCATGTCTTATAGGACATTGGCCAGCCAAGTAAAAAAGTCAGGGTTTGTGTATTCCCACAAACATTATACAAAAGTACTGAAAACATGAGGAAGTAATGCAGCCGCCCACGTTTTGTATTTGTGTAATGTTATTATTGATGGTTTTTAAGGAACTGAAGATTTCAGTGTCCTTCAGTGTCACTCATGTCACTATTTATTTATTTATTTACTTACTGATGTGGCTGTCTGGAGCTACAGATATCTTGAGCCTTGGATAAAGTCCTAACAGCTTGTTGTTTTATTTTACTGAGAAGTGACATTGACATTGTTGCTTATGTAATGTAGCACCCTCCTGTCTAGTGTCCTGATGATATGTAATCCTGTATGACATGAGATATACTGTATTAAACAGAGTGTTTTCCATGTATCATTAAGCTTTTTGTCACAGTTCAAGAGTTTACTGGTTTGGACCCAAATTGCTGACAACAGAGACAGAGGGGAGCGGGTTCCATGATATTAAATGAACAAAAGCCTTACAAAAGGCTTACATAAATCTACAGCAGGGAGTCTTCAAACAAGGCAAGGAAACCCAAACACAAAAAACTTACTGAGAAGGCAAAGGGAAATCAAAGGCAACCAAAAATCAGACAGAGGAGGTGCAAAAAACAAAGTCAGGGAAAGTAAAAAGCCAAACAAATCCATACAAGGAAAAAAACACGAGCAACAAAATAAACACAAGAGACGCTGACAAACTGACAAGTATGAACCAGCAACTAAGGAAGAAAAAGACACAGGATTAAATACACTAGGGAGAGGGAGGATAACAAGGCACAGGTCAGGGCAGTCAAGAACAGGTGAAAATAATCAGTGATCAAAAAGAGCGGAAAAACAGGAAGTAAAAACGACAAAGACACACAAGGGAAGATGTACCAAAATAAAACAGGAAGTGACCATGAAAAACTCAGACCAGGACACTTTTGGTATGAACTGTATCAATGTGTTCACTCTATATCAAGATCTTTTGCACAGATGTGTGTTGTATTAAGCTCAAATATTCAAGTAAGAACAACTGAGGCCCCCTTAAGTTTCTACTTTTGTTCGTCAAAGTGAAGACTGACCTGAAGTACAAGTTTTTCTGCATCAGGAACTGACACCAAAGAATAGTTTGTGAGAACGTATGTATTGATCCTGCAGAATCAATCTGCCCATCCTTAGTATGCAGAAGTTCTCAGGAAGTGTTAACAGCTAGACCTTTTCATTGTTTTTGCTGTTGCTGTTTTTGTTTAAGTTTAGGCATTTTAAATCTTCCATGTCCTGTCAGATCAGGTATAATAAAGAATCTACTAAATTCATTGCACTTTAGGTAAAGGTTGGTTTTCCATTTGTCTTTTTCATATTTTTGACCTGTTACGATCTTCAGAGTTTAGCAATGTACACAGCATTTATTTCTGCAGAGCAGAGGTCTTATTTGAGTCAGCCTGTCTCAAAGAAAACTTCTGGTTATTCTAAATGTCTTACGGTTTAGTTAGCGCAGATCCATCCACCCATTTGAAGGTCCCAGCTGTGTCACGCAGACCGATCCAGAACAAGAGATGATCGTTCCCATCCAGACGATACAAGGCCTCTGTTTGGTTGAGATCACAGAAAATGTAACTATGACTTCAGAAGTTCTCCTTCGACATCAGCAATGACATGCACACAGACCCACACACAGATTCAGTGTACTGTACCTGTTCCTGTTTCGCTGTTGATCACCACCAGGTCAGCACCTTTACTCTGACAGTATCTTCTGCTCTCCTCCCATGTTTTATTCTCAGTGGAGAGGAAGTAACATCTGGAGCTGATCTTCCTCCAATCTGCAGGACACCGCTGAGAGGACACACAACCACTCAGCTCTGAGAAGGACAAACGACACATCACAGGTAAGACTCTGAGGCGTCTGAATGGGGAGATATAAGTACAAATAGAAATCCAACTTTGACAATGTAGTAACAACTACAACTATACAGTCATCAGTTACAACCCCAATTCCAAAAAAGTTGGGACGTTGTGTAAAACGTGACTAAAAACAGAATGCAATGACTTGCAGATACTTTTCAACTTGTAATCAACTGGACACAGAACAAAGACGAGATATTTTATGTTCAAACTGATGAACTTTATTGTTTTTGTACATATACATCATCTGAATTTGATGTCTGCAACAGGTTTAAAAAAAGTTGGGACAGGGGAAACAAAAGACTGGAGAGAATCAAGAGAAAAATCTCAGCCTGATGAGTTCACATTTCAGATTGTTTTTCAGAAATCATGGACGTTGTGTCCTCCAGGTTAAAGAGGAAAAGGACCATCTGGATTGTTTCAGCACTGACAAAGTGTTGTTAAAAGAAAGAAGATGTATCACAGTAGTAAACATGCTCCTGTCCCAACTTTTTTGAAATGTGTTGCAGATATTAAATTCAGAATGAGTGTATATTTACAAAACACATTGAAGTTAATAAGTTTGAACATTATTGTGCGGTATTCAACTTAATATGTCTAAAAGTTTTGCAAATCATTTCATATTTTTCACAACACGCTACTGTTTTGGAATTGTGGTTGTACAAAGACATTCATATCTAGAATAACAACTATAATCATAACTCATAATTTCTTATATAAAACCCCTGACTGTGGTGCTGGTCTCAGAAAAGACACTGCGATGCAATAACTGTCTCTAATATTCCTCCAACACCAGCTTATTTACAGCTTTTATATTTGCTGTTCTAAATGACTGATGATGTTTATGCTTTAACTTTCCAAACTGCAGCAATGATTTTTTAGTAACCACAAGAAGGGTAGTAGAGGTGTAGTAAGCACAAGACATCACAGAAAATATTTCATAAAATATACAATTAAGAGGAACTAACACTGAGGTCAGAAGGCTTAGACTGTTTTTTGTTTTTTTTTTCTCACCCCTCATGTTCATTTGCAGGCTGTCCCTCTCCTCTTCCAGCTTCTTTATCATGTTGAGGAGTTCATTGTTTCTGTTTTCAAGCAGGTTTTTGTCTCGGGTCAAAGCGTTGAATTTTTCTTGTAATCTGCTGTACCTTTGTTCACAATCCTGCACCTCCTTGTCCTGGTTTTTCCCACTAAAATGAGTGGTGCTGCAGTTTGAGCAGGTTGATTCCTTGCTTGAGTACACTGACAGGAGAAACAGAAACTTACATTTGAACTTATTTTTAAAATGTTTTGAAATCAAAAGTATATTTCAGGTTTTGTTTTGACACCAAATTGAGAAAGACATGTGACAGCAACATGTCAAATGATCCCACAGTCGGGGTGTCTGTGCAATATTGCGGTTATGTATGTACAAAAATTTAAAGTTGCACAATGCCAAAAACCATACTCACAAGCAAGGCGTAAAGAAACATTGAGAGCAGCTTGTATGATACACAGGATGCCAAAGCCGAGGAAAATCAGCCGACAGCGTCGTTTCTCTGTAAAATAAAAACAATAAAAACAATAAAAGTCTGTGTGAGTTTGTGATGTATTGTTGACCTCACCAGAGGAACTATAAGAATAATATGTAGGATGATCCATTAGTTTTAACAAAAAAAATAACAAATACTTTTTTGCAATACGTGAAAGTTTTCTTTAACAAATCTCTTTGTGATTTGTTTTTGGCCCAGCAATCTGGAATTAATTGGCAGTGAGCATTCTGAAAACAATCAACTACAACATAAATGTCCACAGACATTATTATTTCTAAGTGCAGTGTCAGAATTTGACAATAAAGTTGATCTTGTGCATAAATATCAAGTTTTTAGAGATAAAAATAACCAAGGGCAAGAGTACCCCCCAGGGGCTTCTTGCCCCAGTATGGGGCATCTTCCCCAGGTTATTATTCTAATTATACTAATGTAACCCATAACCGCACATAATACAGTTAGTTATGCTGTATAAATGCTATAAGTCATGACAGTCATGTACCTGGTCACTGTTAGTCAGGCAGGCAAATGTTTGTGACTCATGTTGGAGCAGACAAACACACACAAAATCCACTGCTCATACCTCTGCTCAATATTCAACCCTAAACTCTTCTGAGGTCTGTTGTTCCAAGGAACAGGTTCTACTGTCAGTCACTTTTCAGGGGAGGGTTTTTAGCAAACTTGAATTTAATTTAGTGAGTATATGATGTCATAACTGATGTTGTCCCCAAACACACAAAACACAAGTTGTAATAAACCAGAAAACACTGACGTGGAATCAGTGTAAAAACCTAACGAGATAAACTTAGCATACTAAAACAGCATGTTTTCAAATCAAATCAAATCAAATCAAATTTTATTTATATAGCGCCAATTCACAACAAAGTTGTCTCAAGACACTTTACATATAGAGTAGGTCTAGACCACACTCAATAGTTTTGTTTACATCCGACAATTGAAACAATTCCCCCATGAGCAAGCACTTTGGCGACAGTGGCGAGGAAAAAACTTGTTCATGTTATGTTAGAATTTAAAGTTCACATGAAAGGAAAATACTACTTCCTTAAATTTTTTTTAATTATTATTAATTTATTCCGAATATGGAAATAGTACAAGGCTTCCCTACTAAACAATTTCTTTGCACAACATAATATAGAAATGAGAATTTGAGGAAGCAAAATAAGAAAAAAGGATTAATGACATATTCGAAAAGGAGTGAGAAGAAGCATAGCCTGATGTGTGTTGCTTAATGTTTTGTCATTTAAGGACTTTGATATAAGACGCCAGCGTTCATACATCATGAGGCTCATATAAATGTGGTTGCAGTTATTAAATAAAAATCACATTGGTTAAGGTCAGAGAAAGATTGTTGTTTTGATTAAGTATTAAAAAGTGAACATGTCCTGTCTCATGCTTCAAGTCAGCTCTTAATATATTCACCAAAAAACACAATATTTAACTTAAGCTTAAAGGTATAATCTGCAAAATTTTTCTTACATGATCTCTTTCAGTCATCACTTATGACCCCCAACAAGTGTGTGGAGGTTGTATCTGCAGAGACCCTGCCTCTGACTGTAAAGCTTTATTTTTTTCTCATTGTTTTGCTGTGCTCAGGACGTTTCACCAACCGAAATGTTGGTATTTGACGTCCTGATGCCTTTACGTCCAGCTCAGAAAAAACCTACTGACTGTACCTTTAACAAAGTGCTTTGAGTGCCTAAACACAACCATAAGCATCGTATTGCTACAAGCGGGTTTTGCAAAGACATTTTCAGTGAACAATTTGCAGTTCAGTATCAACATTTAGCAACTAATAATATATAAACATTACATAAACACATAACATCAACATAAACACTAATAATATATAAATGTCATTTCTAGGAGACAGGGTTGAAGCTACTATATATTATATGTAACCAATATAAGCTGCTAGTGTAGCTGAAAACTCTAAAAACATGTAAGACAATTATTGCACTTGTTGTTTAACAGTACATATACAATAAAATGATATGTATTATTACCTCTTTGATTTGCATCAACACTGTATTTCTGCCAGCGTCTTGGTTGCTCATAAGCTGATATCTCCATTTGCTGCATTGCTCTGGTTGCCTCGCTGTGATAAGTGAACTCTGTGTTCCCTCTTTTGGTGTGTGTCTGCATCAGGAGTGAGCTGATACACTCATTGCATCATGGTTAAGAGATTTAGAAGAAGTCCAAAAGAGGAACAGGTCATGTTAAACAAGTGTGTTAGACATATAACATCTGTTCTTGAATGACTTTATAAAAATAACATCATTTAAATACATAAAATAATTGAAAACCTTCAGTATTTGCCATTTCTTCATCTTTGTTTTTACCTTAAAAGTGATACTCTAATATATATTATATATTATTAAAATTACCTTCAGTCATCTTCATCCACCTATGAAAAAAAATATTTTACTTACATCCTGCAGATAAAAAAAACAAATCATGGAGCAGTGGAAAGACCAAGAAGCCACATGTCCTCCACCATGCAAAGCTGTGGAGGATGAAATTCCTCTCAGATTCCTCTCCTCCTCAGACGTTTCTTTTTTTTTTTTTCAATTACAAATCTTTGAGTTTTAAGCAGATTTACAAAAAAATAAACAAATAAAAACAATAATAATAATAAAGACAATAAATGTCCGGCGTATTCCATGGTAGTGAGAGTTTTTTATCAAAAGATCTCCTCCTCTGCAGGCGTCTCATTACTGTCTCACTGTCCTTAACTGTCTGGTGTACAGTTAGGGTGACCAGATGTCCCGCTTTGCGCGTGATTTCACGCATTTTCTGTCTCTTTTCACGCATCACGCAAATTGAGACCATGTCCCGCACAACATCCCCCTCAGGCCCCAGCAATGTGAAGAAGCCGGTGATGTTACTGCACTCTGGGCTGTTTGTTGTTGTCATAGTAGCACCGGACGTACGGCTCTTAGGCCCGCCCCTAATTTTCTCCGCGCTACCAACAGCTGAGGTGACAGCTAGTGAATGACACTCACACCGCACGTTCTTCTTTGGAAATGGAGGAGGGGGAGACGCCAAACAAGAAGAGACGATGCAGCTACAGAAAAGAGTGGGAAAGCGAATACTTGTGGGTGAAAAAAGTCCAGGGGGATTCAGAGAGGGTTTATTGTCAACTTTGTAAAAGTTCCTTCTCTATTGGGCACGGGGGCAAATTTGACATTAAACGACATCGACAGACGGAGTCCCACAAGAAAAGCGTTTCTGAAAAGAGATGTTAAAGTCTATGGACGCATTTCTCCGACCAAAAAACGATGAAGCCGACAAAGTAACAGCAGCTGAGGTGACTACAGTTTACCACACTGTCCAACACACCCTGTCATACCGGTCAGCAATAATTGTTGTTGTTTATGCTCTGTTGTTGAGCTTCATTATATTATATTATATTATATATTACATTAGCCTATATTATATTATATTTGATAATAAATTATTATTATTATTGTAATATTATTATACATTATTATTATTAAGGGAGAAACATATAAGACTTACAGTCTTTTTTTTTTTTTAATCTTGTCTGGCGGGGGGGGGGGGGGGGGGGGGGGGGGGGGTGTTAGGCAGTGTCCCACTTTGTCCCTCACAAACACACCCCTTGTCCCTCTTTTGGTTTATTGGGACCTGGTCACCCTAGGTGTACAGTCATTCAACATCTTGTTTCCCACAGTCTTGTACATACTTTACTGACAACAAGCTGAAACAACTGTCTTTGTTTTCGGAGGCAGTTTCTCCTCGATGAGTCCGTACATTACTTGTTGTCGTTATGTTGTATACCAGACCTCGACAGCAGACAAACAGAAGGTGCTCTTGCATTTCATCGTCTTTGCGTAAGATCTTCTGAGATTTTTTTTGTGTAGTGACATGACAGCTCCAAGATACCACAGCTCTCACATCCTCCATATTTAAAATCATTTATCTTTGTCAAAATCACTTTACTTATGTTACAAAATATTAAACGGATAATTTTAATTTCTTGTTTAATGAGAATGTTAATATCACTCCTGTCTCACTTGGTTCTGATCCAAACTCCCTCTGTCTTCTGTTCATGTAACAGATCTGTTCTTGTGCAATGCGACGCTTCCAGTGTTGCTTTTTCTCCCATGATTGATCCAGCTGTGTGACCTGATTGACTTCTAATCAAGCACAAACACCAGAGAGCGTGTGTGTCTGTGTCCACATACTGCTTGTTGTGCTTCGTGACAGTGATTTGACGATGCCTGATGAAGATTTCTGTTAGACTGAAATTACTGGGAGCTGCTAATGTAGTGTTTGAATCCTGTTTGTGATTATTTCCTTGATGCGGCACCTGTAAAAAGTTTTTGGATGGTTGTACGCCACAGGGACTCATTCCAACAAAATGTTCACACGGGCTGCATCAATTTCTATTTTTTTAATACACATCAGCACAAAGAGCTCTGATTACTTTTCTTTTCACTACACAAGTTATGTATTTGTCATTTTAAATGAGACATTTCATCTTCTATTGTCGTTCTTTCCTTTATCTATTTTAAACTAATATATAGTTTCATTAATTTATCATATTTTATATTTTTAAATGTGATTAATTCTCTACATTTAAATTTGAAAAAAATCTTGTATATTTTATTATTTAACATAAATTAATATCAGATTTTTATTATAACTTAATTGTATAATTGTTTTTGACTTTCTTGTTTTTGTTTGCTCTGTAAATCTTTATCTTTTAACCACTAAGTATTGAGTTTCAGAAATCTCTATTGACTGAGGTTCCAGAGGATAAAAGCGTAGAGGATGATTAGAAAAATCATTCAGGACTGTTCCATTAAAGTGTAAAAGTATATTTTCTGTTCATATGTGTTTTGATTTTGGAGTTGAAACTGATAAATTCAGCTCGACACAATTACAGATTTCTTTTACAAGTTTTTGTAAATTTCTCCATTGTGGGACTAATAGAGGAACATCTCATCTCTTTAGCCTCTGGACTCGGTTTAAAGGTGCTGCACCTGTTTCTGTTGCAGTAATAAAATCACATTTATCATCGAGACCAAACCTGCTTCACCTTTTCCTCCTGACTGTCTCAGACAGCAACTCACCTCAGGGCTCAGACATGCTGGGGGCAGAGGCCTCACTTGAGATGATTGACTGGGTGAGTTTTGGGAGTTTGAGGTTGGTGTCCTGTAGTCTGTATTTGAGTCCATTGTGCCATACTTTATTGAACAATTTTTCAGTGTCAAAAAATGAAAAAAAAAATTGCGAGACTTCGTATATCTCGCGATATTTTCACACATGCATCCATTAAGAGATACACGAAGTCTCGCGATACATCGACGCCATGTTTACATGCTAGCTGGGAGGCTACAGTTGACATTTCAGCTAAAAACATGGTGTAAATGGCGTCTTTTGTGGTTAAAGTTGAATGTCGTGGCTCACGGACACTTGGATTACACCACACGAGCAGGATGGAGACTCTTTTTTTTACATTTTATCCGTGGTCACCATTCACTGCCATTATACTGGATTTGGCTGCAACCCTGTTTTCTGCCAAAACTCCAGGATTGTTTTGTGAACTGAAGATCTTCACCCATCCTCACATCGGCATAGAGGTGAGTACATATTGAGTGGACTATCATTCTGGGGTGGAATATCATGATACCATCATTCAATGATCAGCATCATCAAGCCTCCACAGAAGCCTGATGATGACCTGATCATTTGAATCAGGTGTGTTGGAGCAGGGAAACACCTAAAACATGCAGGGCAGGGTCCCTGAGGACCAGGATTGAGAAGCACTGCCTTAAGTGATACAGATACCAACAGAGTTGAATGCAGCTACGTATGTATGTATGTTTTTATTATAACTGTGCAGAGAGTAAATGTGATTCATATTTTCATCAAACTACACTTTGGCTGCAAATGTGGGGGATTGATACCAGCTGGCCCAAAGTGGCACTAATCACAGAGAGCCTCCCTGACTGGCCGCAGACAGCAGGTGACAGGTATGTTTGTTTACTGTGAAGGTTCAAGTGGTGAACCTGATGAAATCATTTTTGTTTCTTCTTTTTGTGACCACTCTTTTTCTGTCACAAATACCTGCTTGCTGGTCCATTCTTCCCTCTCACACAACCAACTATCCTCAAGTACAATAAATGCCCACACCATCAGTGTTTAATACAGTACATTTTTAAAGAAATGTTGAGTCTGTTACCAAGTTCTAAACCTCCTAACCCCCCAAATTCTTTACGTTGATACATCAGTTCTTTTTTAGTGGATTTTCTATTTGTGTCCCAAACTAAATTGATACCATTTATGAGTTTGATCATTGTTTTGTTGGGTGGAGGAAAGATGTTAGTGAAGAAAGGGAGCTTGAAAAGGATGGAGGTCTTGACAAATTTTATTCTTGTTTTGTAAGAACTGTTTTTTTTTTTTAAACCTCTTTAATTTGAAACAGTTTTTTCTCCCACTTATTTGAACAATATTCTTGGTTACAAATTATCAGACCAAGTATTTTAATTTCATGTTTAACTTCTAGATTAATATTTCTTCTGTCAGCCTATGCACTGATCCAAACTTCTTCAGTTTTGTCACGATTTAATTTCACACCTTAAGCTTTGTCAAGTTCAAATAACTACATAAAATCCATCTCTACCTGATTTTCAACAGTTACATTATCTCTAATACAAAAGATAATTCAATATTCATAATTCAATAGTGTATCATAAAAATAATACAATCACCATCAATCTTAGTCATCAGTGTCAACAATAACATATCATTAAATAATAGTGTTAGCAAAAACACAGCAGATAAACTTCTAAGTTTATTGCAGTACAAGTTACCTCCTCTCTGGAAATGTCAGCTCTCTCGATACCTGTGTACCGTGTGAGGTCCGAGGATGTTTCATACGTGCAAAATGAAGGGCCGCTGGATTAGTCTTCAGAGAGCTTGTTGTCCTGCTAAGGTAAAGGCAGAAGTTTCATTTCTTGGACCTGTGTGTTAACAAAAAAGACAACAAACTCTAGATCTATATTGAAAACCAACAGATGGTAATAACCCTCTGAGAACAGTTACCATCCACAGTATATAAAGGATGTCATTCCCATTAGTTTCACAGACTTCAGAGGATCTGCAGAACACGAGAGTCTTTAGAAACACAGGTGGAGATTCAAAGAGGACATGATGAGCAACTAAACACAGCCGTGAATAAAGTCTTTGGAGATTCAAGAGAAGAAAAAGCCTTCAACTAAACCTTCAACATTATTTTTCTTTTCTTTTCTTCTTCATTTCTGTGTTTATTTTTTGTGCTATATTTTATCATTTTATTTGATTTATATTATTATATATTTATATGTTTTACTTTTAAGAAGAATCTCAACAAAAAAATAATAGTTGGTAAAACTTTTTTGACACTTAAGAATTTGAGTTGGGCTTAAAACTAAAAAAAAAAAAAAAAAAAAATCTATCGCAATATGTTGCCTTAAGAAAAGTTTCTACAATATAGATGTAGAATGTAGACCTACAAGAATGATACATGAAAATTTAAAAAAGAAAAAAGAAAGTTTAATTCTTTGCCAAAGCTTCAAGGAGCCACCGAGAGGGGCTAAAGACCTACATGCGGCTCCAGAGCTGCAGGTTGCTGAACCCTGCCCCTGAATGGTCAGAATAATGGATAGTTTCATGTTGGAGTGATCAGACCTGAGGAGATATAGAGATTCTGTCTGTCCTAGTTTTTGTTTTTTGCATCAAAGGAGTGAAGTGGACACTTTGTAGATTCAGAAGTCTGTACAGATCAGAGAGAAGCATTCTTATAAATTTTGTCACACGTTTACCTTCTCACATTCTTTTGAAAGGTATAGCAGCAATTCTGACTTTATTATCTGTGACTGTATTACAATCACCACATAGTATCATATGAAATCTGACATTCATTATTTCTTTTAACTTTTTGTCAGGAGCAGCGTAGACATTGATGTTCTGAAACTTCTGTCTCAGATAAAGACAGTCAATCAGTTGGAGTCTTCCTCATAAAATACCCATCCGTCCACCATCAGCTTTATTTTCACCAACAGATTTCACAGAGGCTCCTGACACAGACAACAAACATCAGCCACATCTGTGCTGCTCTTTAGTAGGGATTCAAAATACAGAAGTCGTGACAGTGAATTCAGACTAATTAACATGATCCCAACCCATGAGGAGGAGTGTAGCATGAAATGTTTAAAATGAAAAGAACAATGGATGTTTCATTTCAAAGTTGTCTGTCATACAGGTGACAGTCAGCTGGTCAATCACAAATACAGTGCTGCTGAAAAAAAATTTGACTGCTAGCATCTAATATAGTCTATACATGGATTAAACAGTGAGATAATTTAGTTCAAAATACACAATTACTGAGCTTTTTGGTAAGGACACACAATAAATACCTTCAAAAGAAAAGATGTTTTTATCTTGATTTTCTTGATCTGGAGGTTAACCTGGTGCGAGTGTCCCGACCTGTCAGAGACGTGCTAACTTCTGTCTCTTCTGTCTTTTCTTTTGTTCAGCCTATCAGAAAGGACATAAAGGTGTGGAACCGGGGCATTTAAAATAAAAAATAACAAATAATCAGTTTAAAACCAAAATAATAATTTGACCATGGTGAAAAGAACTGTTTACATGAAACAATTTCATTTGGAATAATGTGTCTGGACACATAAAATGCTTCTTAAATGTAAATTAAATGTAAAAGTAAATCTTAAATGTAAGTAAATTACATTATTTGTTGTGTCAAAATGTAACACTGTCTTTATCAGGAACCATTTTAACAAATCCAAATTTTCACTATTGAGGCTTAAAATTGTCCGCAGGCGCAGAAACACACATTTTCTGATTTTTTGAGGACAAATAGTTAAAGGGTCATTCTTCAACTATGCTCAGTTTTGGTCTGAAAAGTTTTAGAAAATCTAAAACATTATTTAGAGAAATGTATTCATGTTTTATTTCTCCATCATGTGTAAAAACACTTCCTGATAGTAGCTGTGCTGAATTTTTTAAATTATTTTTTAAAATTTTTTTTAAACAATATAATTTTTTAGCCATTTTCTAGTAACATTCAGAGGAAATCCCCCCCCCCCCCCCCAAAAAAAAGTGTTTTTTTAAACAAAATTATGAACATATTTTGTGTTTTCAATGTGTTTAATAATATTAAACAGATAGATGAGCAAATATATAAAATCAAAGTTAGTTAAAATAGATGATAAAATACATTTTAAATTTGATTTTTAAAACACAATGTAAAACTAAAATATATGAAACATTGAAACTGATCACCCCTGTTTTACAATACAAATACTGAAACATTTAAAAAGCAGGCTGTCATTTCCATCATAATATTTCTTTTCCATCAACAAAGTGTTGAAAATGACTGTTGTGGAAATGACATTTTGTCCCATTTTTCAAATAGCCGCTGATATATTGGCATGCTAATGTCTTTTTTTAAATTTAGCTAAAAAGTACATATAAAAACATCATTCAAAGCAGTCAGTAGGCTGACTCTCGTGGCTTTATAAGTACAACAAATACAAAACTTTAGTGCTTCAATCAGTCTGTGTTGTTGGATGAAATTGGTTTAAAAAAGCACAATGAAGTATTCCCTCTTCTGCGCACTTTGACAAAGGTTTAGTCTTAATATCGCGTCTTTATTCAATTTAACACACAAACATATTTGTTCCTGAGTGGCATCATCAACATCAGTCATGATGACGACACATTTTAAACTCACTAGGTGGCAGCACCTCTCAGCGAAAGACAAAAGTCATCAGAGGACTGAAACAACTTTTTCTAATGATGTAAAACTACTAGTCTGCAGAAAACTAAATGCAGTGGTTACATGAAAAAAAAGTTAATATAATAAGATTCATTGATCTGAGTGATAATATGATCTTTAGAATGTTGTGACATGCAAACATTTTATACAGTCAAATGTTAACTTACACACTAAATATCTCCTTAGGCCTCATTCAAGAAACTATGTAAAAAGAACACTAGATGGCGATGTGAGATTATGATATGACTGATTTAGCCTCTTTAAGCTACAGTATTTAGCTCTAATTGTGGACTCAGATAATGAAAAGGCACTTGTGGTTGTAATTCAGCGGATAAAATATATTTTTAAATACATTTCATATGTTCCTGTGTGGAAGCTTCTGGAGGTTTCCTCTGTGGTTACACTTCCTGAATTCAGAACCACTGATTTAAAAAACCTCCCAATTGCCTTTCCCAGCTGTTTAATTCCTTTAGATACTAGTGGATTAAACTCCTCAGCTTCCTCTGTGGGCTCATCTGCTCATATGCCTGGACTCTGTCATGCTCTTCCTTCAGTTTATTCATCATGTTTGTCATCTCTCTCTCTTTCTCCTCTCTTTCTCTCTGTCTCTCTGCTTCTCTCTCTTCTCTCTCCCTCCGTCTCTCCTCATTCATCTCCTGCTTCTCCCTCATCCTCTCCTCCTCTCTTTCTTTCCTCTCCCTCTCTCTCTCAACCTGGAGTTGCTCATTAATTTTCCTCATCTCTTTTTCATATTTTTCCTGAATTTTTCTCTCCATCTCCTCTCTTTCTTTGCGTATTTTTTCCTCTTTCTCTTTGAGGATGCATTGTTTCTCCTCTTCAATTGCCCCTCTCGGCCTCTTGGAACATCTCGTTGGTGTAGTGGCTTCCTCCATTCTTCTGGACTATATATCTGATCTTCTGGAGCAGCTCAGTGACCTGAGTGCGATCTGTCAGCTTGTTGTTAAAGACGTGGTACTGGCCGTTACACCTGGAAACGAGTTCCTGCAGGGGTCTGTGCTTCCACTCAAGAACTCTTCTATGGTGGCGTCCTCAAGAAGGTCACCACCAGTAAAGAGAACCATGCTGTATCTGTCTGCTGCCTGGGCAAAGATTTCTTGAATCCTCTGCACCGTCTGCTTTTCTTCCTCTGTGTATCTGCCCAGCCTGATGACCACCAGGAATACATGGGGTCCAGGAGCAGCATAAGAGATACACTGGCATATATCTTGGGTGGTTTTGTCCATGCCAAACCTGGTGTCAAACAGGCCTGGAGTGTCAATGACAGCGACCTGTTGCCCGTCCACTGTTGCTTTGCCCTTAGAACAGTCGACAGTCATAGACTTGGCACTGAACTTTGATTCAAAGCACTGTCGTCCCAGAATGGTGTTTTCCTGTGGCACTCTTCCCAATATTAGTCTTCCCCACCATCACTATCCTCAGCTTCTCATTATTTATTCTGCTACTTCCTCAGTAGACAAAAGAGCAACATAAACCTTAATGCAACTTATACAAAGATGGGAGAAAACAAACATCTACTCAGCTGCTTTGAGAGAGAGACAAAAATTTGGGTTAAAGTTTTTACAGTGTGGGAAATTGACTTTTCTTTTGCAGACTCTTGATTTAAGACAAACTGATTTACTTATGCACTTCTCTGGCTTTAAAGGGATAGTTCACTTGAAAATGAAATTTCAGTCATTAGTCACCCTCATGCTGATTGAAGGTCGGGTTAAGTTTTTTAGTCCACAAAACACACACAGGAAAACAGCACTGCAAAATCTCCCAAACAATGTAAGTGAATGGTGACCAGATGTTAAAAAAATAAATAAAAAATAAAAAAACATAAAATGTCATATTGCTCATCTGGTGTAATCCAAGTTTTCTTAAGTCCCAACATGCCAAATTGACTAAAAAATGTTATTTACATCATGTTTTTTAGTCTGAATCTTCACTGTAGCTCCTTAGCTTGGAGCCACTTTCATGTGTACATGCACACCGTCTGAACTGGGTGTGTGTGTTATGATGGTGCACAAACAGCATGTTGGGGCTTTAGGAGACTTGAATTACACCAGACGAGCAGTATGAAAAAAGTATTTGAAAACTAGGTCACCATTTACACTGTTTCAGAGATTCTGCAACGCCGTTTTCCTGTGAAACTTTAGAACAAAAATGACATTCACCAGACTTGAAATACTCTAAATCAGTGGTTCCCTAACTGGGGGGTGGCAGAGCCTCTGCAAGGGGTGTGTGAGTGACTAGGGGAGAAATACAGAGTGAAATAAATTTATATGAATATGATTTATAGGTGAAATAAACAAACAAACTTGAATCCCTTTTTATCTGTTGTCTCCCCAAATATTGTTAATGATTGATAATAATTGTGGGGTAGGGGGATACTGATTTTTTTCAGCTTTTGGAGGGGCATGAGCCACAAAAAATTTAGGAACCACTGCTCTAAGTCATGATTTTTAACTGAAAAAATGATAAATCAAATGTATAAAAGTGTTCCAGAATGTGTAGTCAGATTATGATCTTTGAACAAAAGGTTAGGACAGAAATACAAAATAATAAGCATGTCTTTGCAGTTCCTTACAGTTTAAGTATATAGAAGTATTAGTGTATAGAAACTACAGCAGTACATAGTGTTGTGTAAAGTCACTGTTATGCCTAGTGCTTAATTTGTAAATGAGGGTTTAGTTCTGTCAGATCCACAGTGCCTTGAGCACATGGACAGCTTCACTTATAGGTGCTCCCTGTTAAAACTAAACAAAACTCTCATCACAAACAGGGAATTATTTATTTACATATTGATCAGAGCATCTACAAATAATCAGTCAAAATCAGCAGGGAAGGTGCACAGAAATAGTTTGCAGCTTTCTCTACCAGCAGGATCTGGTACAGATCCTGCAAGTCCTGGTTATAAGACTGCAGAATAATTGTACTTTAAAACAAATATAGTGTCACGACTTATTGAAGTCATGACACTATATTTGAGTTGAAGAAGTTGCCGGCAGTGTTTGAGTTAAACCATATGGTGCAGATCATGCAGCTCAAGTTCAGAGTGTGTCTGCTGCAGCTTCTTTTAAATTGGCCCCATGCACAAAAACACCCACAAACTGTTGCACTGGTCTACCAGTGAAAGTGAAACTAAAGTTTTATGTGGTTGTTTCTGTTTCAGAATGGTGTTTAATAAATGGGGTGTATATATAGGAATATATTTAAAACACAATTAACACGGCCTCAGTAAATTTGAGTAATATATCTAACATCGGCTTAACAAGGAGAGCAACAAAGAGTTTTATCTGAACAATGGTTAGGGTTACTTTGTTCTGAGGCTTTAAGGAATAGTTAATGAATAAAGAAAAAAGAGTATCATTAAAATGACCCTTCACAGAGCGCTGTCCTTAAAATTATGAACTGTTTGTCCCCTGATTGTCTCAGTTCTCTATCTGCCCTTGTTTTGAATCCCTGTGTTAACTGCAAATCTCAAACCTTGCTCTCTCCTCCCTCACCGCTGACATGAAACAGCTGCACAGAGCAGCACTGAGCTCTCCACTCCTCCCTCCTCCTTCATTTACAGGAAATGCCAGCAGTTCCTTTAAGCTCCTATACTGTTCACGGTTACCCTCATCAGATACAAACAGAACAGCATTGTTAAACTGTGTCTGGGTTTAGATACAGTTGGTTGACAGTTTTAAGGGAACTCAACAGCTTTCAAGCTGTTTAATGTTCTTATAGAACTTATTAAGTGCTTTCCTGTATTTACAGATGTCATATGAACATTTTTGCTGAGACTGTTATTATATTTTAAATTAGTCCACAAAGGACAAAAGTCTTACTATTTGGTTAACCGTTCACTTATTAATCATAATCCTCTCAAATCAGCAAATCCCACAATGCAATGCTGTGGTGAGGACATCAGCAACAACAACATCAATTATCTACAAGGCCATCCATGGAAGACTTCTTACTCTTTATCCACACTGCATCCACATTTTACTTGTATTACTTACATGGGTCTTTGATTTGAGTTATTCTGTAATATGGATTGCAGTTTATGTGCTATATGAATAAAAATTACACAGGGCACATCATGCTGAAACTAGGCGAGTTTTATTACAACAGGGATTGTTACAGTCTCTGCAGATAAGTACAGCCAGACTTTGAACGATATTTACAACTCTCTGTAGTTTATGGCCTCAAAGATATCATTTTCATTTAAAATAATCTGCCCATAATAGGCTTGCTCACATACACACAACTGTTTGTATAGTGACAAATGTAACTTTTTATTTTTACTTGCAGTGAGAATTGCACTTCAGTGAGTGTTCACTCTCTGTCTGTTGTGTTATGTCGTAACTGCAGTGTAGCACTGTGCAGTAAGAATTCCCTGTTGACACTGTTGGTATCTGGTGTTTCTGACAAAGTGTTGGGGGGATTCCTGCCTCAGTGTGCTGTCACTGTATGGAAGACCAACTGTGACTTGTTGGCATTGTGATTTTTTTTTTCATTAATAGGATTACAATTTTTTTTATCACCAGAATTACCAGAATTTATGTAGAACTTATGTGTTATGTAATCATTCCATTAAAGACAAAAACACTGCTGAGACCATGGTGATTGACATGATTTAATCCCAACAAAATCTTCATATTGTAACATGTTCTTACTTGTCCAATACAGCAGTTTGTTCAGTGGTTCAACACATCTGCACACGCAGGACTCCATGGTCACGTTAACAGCAATGAGGAAAGGGTGCAACAACCAGCTCTGAACAGTCCATGCAAAACTGCTCCTGTGGATAGTAAAAATGTTTTCAGCCACTGTCAAATTGAGAAATCTAGTGGTATCAGTCTGAAAAACTGCTACAGATCAAACAATAAAAAAAATCCAGTTACAGTGTTCTTTACTCTGAAAACTCTGGCTCCAGGCCGTCCCCAGAGACGATCAAAAGTTTTAAGTTGTGGGACGCAGCCAGTCATGCACATGAACGTCTGTGGCAAACGTTTCATCACAGTTAAGTTAATGATGTCAACAGTTATAAACTAGTGAATGTTGGTGCATTGAAAGAGCAGCAGTGAAAAGACAAGGGAACCCCAATTTAATGTTCGCCTGTGATCTGACAAAAGGGTTCAGTTAGTTAGTCATGGATTAAATTAAACACTACATTTAATTGTCCTGCACAAACTATTGCAGCAATACATGACGCATGACTCATTTGTGAGATATGACTAATTTAACAGTTCACAATTAGATTTGGTGATTATTGATTTAAGTATAAGCTGTATCAGCTGTTTGGTGAGTATTAGTAAAAAGTAAACAAAAGTAAACATAAAAACATCATTCAAAGCAGTCAGGAGGCTGACTCTCATGGCTTTATAAGTACAACAAATACAAAGCTTTAGTGCTTCAATCAGTCTGTGTAGTAGGATGAAATTTCTTTATAAAAGCACAACGAAGTAACAATTTTCCCTCCTCTGCGCACAACACAGAAATTAATTACAACTTTGACAAAGGTTTAGTCTTAATGTAGCATCTTTATTCAATTAAACACACAAACGTATTTATTCTTGAGTGGCATCATCAACATCAGTCATGATGACAACAAGTTTTGATCAAATGAACAGTTGTAGACACATTTTAAACTCACTAGGTGGCAGCACCTCTCAGCAGAAGACAAAAGTCATCAGAGGACTGAGACAACTTTTTCTAATGATGTAAAACTACTAGTCTGCAGAAAACTTAATGCAGTGGTTACATGAAAAAAAAGTTAATATAATAAGATTCATTGATCTGAGTGATAATATGATCTTTAGAATGTTGTGACATGCAAACATTTTATACAGTCAAATGTTAACTTACACACTAAATATCTCCTTAGGCCTCATTCAAGAAACTATGTAAAAAGAACACTAGATGGCGATGTGAGATTATGATATGACTGATTTAGCCTCTTTAAGCTACAGTATTTAGCTCTAATTGTGGACTCAGATAATGAAAAGGCACTTGTGGTTGTAATTCAGTGGATGAAATATATTTTTAAATACAGTTCAAAAGCTTCTGGAGGTTTCCTCTGTGGTTACACTTCCTCAATTCAGAACCACTCATTTAAACAACCTCCCTATTGCCTTTCCCAGCTGTCTAATTCCTCCAACTATTCTTCTGCCACCCTCAACTACTAGTTCACCAGCTTTTACCAGAGGAAATAATGGATTAAACTCCTCAGCTTCCTCTCTGGCCTCATCTTCTTGCCTGGACTGCAACCTTCTTCTTTCCTCTCTCAGTTCTCTCTCTTGCTCTTCCTTCAGTTTATTCATCATGTTTGTCATCTCCTCTCTTTCTCCTCTCTTTCTCTCTGTCTCTCTGCTTCTCTCTCTTCTCTCTCCCTCCGTCTCTCCTCATTCATCTCCTGCTTCTCCCTCATCCTCTCCTCCTCTCTTTCTTTCCTCTCCCTCTCTCTCTCAGCCTGGAGTTCCTCATTAATTTTCCTCATCTCTTTTTCATATTTTTCCTGAATTTTTCTCTCCATCTCCTCTCTTTCTTTGCGTATTTTTTCCTCTTTCTCTTTGAGGATGCGCTGTTTCTCCTCTTCGATTGCCCTCTTCGGCCTCTTGGAACATCTCATTGGAGTAGTGGCTTCCTCCATTCTTCTGGACTATATATCTGATCTTCTGGAACAGCTCAGTGACCTGAGTGCGATCTGTTAGCTTATTGTTGAAGACGTGGTACTGGCCGTTACACCTGCCAACGAGTTCCTGCAGGTCTGCGCTTCCACTCAAGAACTCTTCTATGGTGGCGTCCTCAAGAAGGTCACCACCAGTAAAGAGAACCATGCTGTATCTGTCTGCTGCTTGGCCAAAGATTTCTTGAATCCTCTGCACCGTCTGCTTTTCTTCCTCTGTGTATCTGCCCAGCCTGATGACCACCAGGAATACATGGGGTCCAGGAGCAGCATAAGAGATACACTGGCATATATCTTGGGTGGTTTTGTCCATGCCAAACCTGGTGTCAAACAGGCCCGGAGTGTCGATGACAGCGACCTGTTGCCCGTCCACCGTTGCTTTGCCCTTAGAACAGTCTACAGTCATAGACTTGGCACTGAACTTTGATTCAAAGCACGGTCGTCCCAGAATGGTGTTTCCTGTGGCACTCTTCCCAATTCCAGTCTTCCCCACCATCACTATCCTCAGCTCCTCATTATTTATTCTGCTACTTCCTGTGTAAAAGAAAGAGTGACATCAACCTTAACAGGCTTCCTGTGAAACTCCAGCAGTGTCGTGTGGACTAAAAAAAAACAGTTTTAAAAAAGAGTTTTAATTTCTGCGTGAACTATTCCTTAAATTTCCATGATCTAAAATGGATTCAGTGTTCTGTTCAGCTCAACATTTACAAAAAAAAGGCTGCAGTTCTTTTAAACTCCCCCACTGTCAGCTGAAAGTGGAACTACATGATGCCCACTTGACCGACACCTTTGTTTAAAGATTTATTATAGTCCAAAAATTTACCTTTTCTCAACAAAATAATATGGTTAAACCTTTAACTGTTTCTGTGAAATCATCAGAAAAAATGTTTAACTGATAGCACATCTTGATTTAAAAGCACATCTTCTGAACCTCGCTCTACAGAGGACTTTTCTTTAGAACAAAAATGCCATTCACCAGACCTGAAATACTCCCATTGTCTCCCCAAATATTGTTAATGATTGATAATAATTGTGGGGTAGGGGGATACTAAATTTTTTCAGCTTTTGGAGGGGCATGAGCCACAAAACGTTTAGGAACCACTGCTCTAAATCACAATTTTTAACTGAAAAAATGATAAATCAAATGTACAAAAGTGTTCCAGAATGTGTAGTCAGATTATGATCTTTGAACAAAAGGTTAGGACAGAAATACAAAATAATAAGCATGTCTTTGCAGTTCCTTACAGTTTAAGTATATAGAAGTATTAGTGTATAGAAACTACAGCAGTACATTAGTGTTGTGTAAAGTCACTGTTATGCCAGTGCTTAATTTGTAAATGAGGGTTTAGTTCTGTCAGATCCACAGTGCCTTGAGCACATGGACAGCTTCACTTATAGGTGCTCCCTGTTAAAACTAAACAAAACTCTCATCACAAACAGGGAATTATTTATTTACATATTGATCAGAGCATCTACAAATAATCAGTCAAAATCAGCAGGGGAAGGTGCACAGAAATAGTTTGCAGCTTTCTCTACCAGCAGGATCTGGTACAGATCCTGCAAGTCCTGGTTATAAGACTGCACAAACAAATACAGTATCATGACTTACCGAAGTTGCTGGCCATGTTTGGGTTGAAGAAGTTGCTGGCCATGTTTGGGTTGAAGAAGTTGCCAGCCATGTTTGGGTTGAAGAAGTTGCCAGCCATGTTTGGGTTGAAGAAGTTGCCGTCCATGTTTGAGTTAAACCGTATGGTGCAGATCGTGCAGCTCAAGTTCAGAGTGTGTCTGCTGCAGCTTCTTTTAAATTGGCCCTGTGAACCAAAACACACCCACAAACTGTTGTACTGGTCTACCAGTGAAAGTGAAACTAAAACTTTATGTGGTTGTTTCTGTTTCAGAATGTTTTTTTTTTAAATAAATTGGGTATATGTATATACATACATACATACATATATATATATATATATATATATATATATATATATACTATATGTGTGTGTGTGTGTGTGTGTGTGGTATATATATATATATATATATTTATATATATATATATACATATATATGAATATATTTAAAGCACAATAAACAGGTTTCAGTAAATTTAAATAATATATCTAGCATTGGCTTTACAAGTAGAATTATAGCTGCTGCGCAGCAATGGTCGGGCCAGGCAATTTTAGGCAAAATTAGGAAATTCTGAGCAACAAGCAGAGTGTAGGAAGATGAAAAAAAGGTGGCATTCTAATGTGCATTTTACATCAGTTGAGGCTTGAACTCACAATTTCTGGCACAAGAGACTCTGCATATTGACTGATAGCTAAGCCAAATAAACAGGGAAAAGAGACAAGGGATAACAGGGAAACGTGTTGATAAAGAGTATTTGTCTCTTCCCAAAACTCCCTGAATCATAATTATTTTAATCTTAGTAGTCTCTAATCCACATAGCATGATACCTGAACATAAGACTTTCACATTTGAAAGTCCATCCTGCCTTAGCTGAGGCTCAAACTCACGACTTCTGAGACTGAGGTCCGTCTTTTATCTCACTGAACTAATTGGCAAGTGACAGTTCATGTGTGGCTTCACAAAGTGACTAAGCCAAGGATCAGGGTGCCAGGCAGCAGCCATCCATGCCATGGAAAAGCAAATTTCAAAGTGAAAGTTCCAAAGCTGTAGCACATATGGTTGATTTGTTGTGAATTTTCAAAGTTTTGAAATTTAGAGGCTTGCTGTAGCGCCACCATCAGGACTATTGTCTTGTGTTTCCAGTTGAGGACATCTGGCATGGGACTGGACCTTTGTGAAAAGTTTGGGTAGATTTCTCATATGGAAATGTTGTACAAGCTGAGGCTTGAACTCACAACCTTCAACACCAAGAACCATCCTCTATCTCACTGAGCTAACTGACAATGGAAACACCATTTGTAGCTTCACAAATTGACTAAGCCAGTCACCTGTGTGCAAGACAGCAGCTGTTAGCATGTAAAGGCAGATTTCAAATGGCTGTCAAAAATTCAGTTATTGAGACAAAAATCCCAAAATACACAAATTGCATCTAGACAGCATGGAGATGTTGGTCATTAGTTTTTAACAATGATTTATTGGCTCCAAAAGTGAAAAACTGATGTTTAAAAATGCCATTTTTGCATTGACTCCAATTGTTCACATGAGAGTGAAATTCAAAATGCTGTAAAAAATTCAGTTTTTGAGATAAAATTCTGATATTTTCCAAACATCATCTACCATGACTCCAACATTTTGTCATTTTTTTCCATGAACATTGAAAATGTATTTAGCAAGAATTTGCAAGTATATGTTTATAATACCGTTTACAGTCAGACATTTTGATGCACTGTAGGCTCAATTTTTGATAAATCAAAAATCTGTGTGGATCGTTTGTGTAGGACAGTCTGAAGATGCTCTGTAGCAAGTTTGGTGCCAATTGAGCAAAAATTGTGGGAGGAGATAGGTTTAATAAGTTTTACAGTTTTTGAAAAAAACAGAGTGATGGACTTCATAATTTGCAATAGGTTTAAATGAACAAAGGTTTCTTCAGTATTGGGGCTAATTTTGGTGAAAGTTGTAAATCTGTAGCACATATGGTTGATTTGTTATGAATTTTCAAAATTTTGAACTTTAGAGGCTTGCTGTAGCCCACCATCAGGACTATTGGCCTGTTTTTGCAGCTGAGGCAATCTGACATGGGACTGGACCTTTGTGCAAAGTTTGGTCATTTTTCGTGCATGGGAAGTAGGATTTCCTCGGAAGAAGAAGAAAAGAAAGAAAGAAGAAAGAAAAGAAAGAAAGAAAGAAGAAACATGCAGGATTACAATAGGGTCCTGGCAGCTTAGGCTGCCCGACCCCTAACAAGAAAGGGTTTTATCTGAACGGGGGTTAGGGTTCTGAACCGTAAAAATTAAAAAAAAAAAACAAAAAAAAAACAAAAATCGTATCATTAAAATACCAAATGACCCTTCACAGAGCTCCTTAAAATTATGAACTGTTTGTCCCCTGATTGTCTCAGTTCTCTATCTGCCCTTGTTTTGAATCCCTGTGTTAACTGCAAATCTCAAACCTTGCTCTCTCCTCCCTCACCGCTGACATGAAACAGCTGCACAGAGCAGCGCTGAGCTCTCCACTCCTCCCTCCTCCTTCATTTACAGGAAATCCCAGCAGCTCTTTGAAGCTCCACATAATACTGCTTAACAGTTCCCCCCATCAGATACAAACAGAACAGCATTGTTAAACTGTGTCTGGGTTTAGATACAGTTGGTTGACAGTTTTAAGGGAACTCAATAGCTTTCAAGCTGTTTAATGTTCTTATTAGTGCTGTCATCGATTAAATATTTAAGTAGTAATCGAGATTAATTGCAAATTACACATATGTATTGGTTCAAAATGTACCTTAAAGGGGTAATTCAAATGTAACTTTATTAAATAAAATACATTAACCAAAAACAATCACAAATATTGTCCAGAAACCCTCAAAAGCACTGCATTTGTCATAAAAAATATGCTATAATATAAAAAAAAAAAAATGAACATATTTTCTATCAGAAATTAAAGTGTAAATATTGAAGTTGAAGGGTGTGTGTCGCGCTTGGCTGAGGTGCTCACACACATCTCCACAAACACGTTCGTTTATGTTTAACAGCCATGCGGGTGTGTCTTTAAAGTTAATGTGATGTCTGCCTGACATTCATTAAGATGAAGAACAACTCACAAAGTCCTGAACACTTGTGGCTTTATTTATTTGAAGTGCTGCGGCCATGTTATCAACATGATGGAACATACACAGCTCTTCTTGTTCACCGAACTCATGTAAAACATCGCGGCAACTGATGCATTCGAGGTGACATCTCCTGTCACCAGATTCATCACAATCTTTATAAGTCGCAGCTCATATCTACTGCGGCAAAAATTAGCAGCACTACATGACAAACAGCTGTGAAAACACCAGTTTAAGAAAATATTTAAAATATTTGCAAGATCGCGCTGTGCTGGGTTCAGTCTCACCAGTCTAACAGGTGTAGCACGCTCTGCCAGGAGCTTAAAGGAACTGCTGGCATTTCTTGTAAATGAAGGGTGGGGTGAGAGCTCAGTGCTGCTCTGTGCAGCAGTTTCATGTCAGTGAGGGAGGAAGAGCAAGGTTTGAGATTTGCAGATAAAACAAGGGCAGATAGAGAACTGTAACCCTCTTTTCTTGACTGTTAGTGTTCCCCAGTTCTTCCAGGCTGTGGGTAATGAGCGGGCTACAATATTTCTTTCTTTCTCTCTTTTAATGATCACCAACACGCACAGGCGCAGTTCATCTCAAACGCACAAAAAAACTCTGCTTACACTGCACATGAACATACAAATGAAACAATATACAAAGCACTATAAATGTCAAAAAAAAAAAATTAAAGTAAGTAAATGATGCTGTAAAAATATTATTACTTCATGAAGCCTCAAAAGGTCGACTTTTTTTTCTCGACATTATATTTCGACTTTTCTCGAGTGTTATAAAAAAACATCTCCTCTCATTTTTTTTTCTCATGAGTGGCCCTAATTCTGTCGTACAATAAGCCCCCCTCATCGCTGAAAGACGTCAAAATATCCTGAAGAATTCAACCAAAGCCTCACACCAAGTAACTGGGAGCTATTTTTTTAGAGTTTTGCATTTTAACTTTGAGTGATCATTAACTTTAAACCGACTATCAAACAATGAAGCGCGCAGACTGTTCCCCCCATCAGATACAAACAGAACAGCGTTGTTAAACTGTGTCTGGGTTTAGATACAGTTGGTTGACAGTTTTAAGGGAACTCAACAGCTTTCAAGCTGTTTAATGTTCTTATAGAACTTATTCAGTGCTTTCCATGTATTTACAGATGTCATATGAACATTTTTGCTGAGACTGTTATTATATTTTAAATTAGTCCACAAAGGACAAAAGTCTTACTATTTGGTTAACCGTTCACTTATTAATCATAATCCTCTCAAATCAGCAAATCCCACAATGCAATGCTGTGGATGAGGACATCAGCAACAACAACATCAATTATCTACAAGGCCATCCATGGAAGACTTCTTACTCTTTATCCACACTGCATCCACATTTTACTTGTATTACTTACATGGGTCTTTGATTTTAGTTATTCTGTAATATGGATTGCAGTTTATGTGCTATATGAATAAAAATTACACAGGGCACATCATGCTGAAACTAGGCGAGTTTTATTACAACAGGGATTGTTACAGTCTCTGCAGATAAGTACAGCCAGACTTTGAACGATATTTACAACTCTCTGTAGTTTATGGCCTCAAAGATATCATTTTCATTTAAAATAATCTGCCCAAATAGGCTCACTCACATACACACAACTGTTTGTATAGTGACAAATGTAACTTTTTATTTTTACTTGCAGTGAGAATTGCACTTCAGTGAGTGTTCACTCTCTGTCTGTTGTGTTATGTAGTAACTGCAGTGTAGCACTGTGCAGTAAGAATTCCCTGTTGACACTGTTAGTATCTGGTGTTTCTGACAAAGTGTTGGGGGGATTCCTGCCTTTGTCTTCACTGTATGGAAGAACCAACTGTGACTTGTTGGCATTGTGATTTTTTTTTTCATTAATAGGATTGGGGGGGGGGGGGGGGGGGGGATTAAAAGTGAAAGAATTACAAATAATTAATTAATTAAAATTAAATATTGATATATATATATATATATTATATATAATATGTATAGATAGATAGATAGATAGATAGATAGATAGATGGATATAAGGCAGTGCAAAGGACACATTGAGAGTAAGCGTGTTCGTGTGTATGTTTATATGTGTTGTGTGTTGTGTGTGTGTGTGTGTGTGTGTGTTCATGGGGTGGGGGTGGAGTGGGGGTGAGGGGCAGATGCTAGACCCAACCATCACAGGAGCAGACCTAAGGCACTGCTATGGCAGTAGTGTAATACAAGAGGGTTCCGGGTTGTTAGTGATCGAATGAGATCTGGATGGGTCTGATCCGGCATGTAGTTTTATGTCTTAAAATGAACTTTGTTTTGTTTCGCTGTTGTTGTGCTTCTTAGCAACTGGGCGCCGCCATGTTGGATCTCACCTCAGAGGTCCGACTCTCACGATATGCTCAGTCACTCTGCCATGCTCTGCCCAAAGCAAAATATGCTTTAAATGTACTACTCAGAGAATTAGTTACTTTTAACTACTGATATCACAGTCACCTCTCCAAACTAGAACTGCAAATTTTGTGCATTATCCTTAACCAATACTTGAAATCAATTATTAATCATTAATAATTCAGAAAATACAAAACACATCATTTTTTCTTCATTTTCCTTTTTTCCTGTTTTTTTCTCATTCCTTTCTCATTTATTAAAGTCTAAGTTTAATTTTCCTCAAAGTTTATTTTTCCTAAATATCAATGAATACATTTTTAATTGGCAATTAATAGGTTAATGATTAATCATTAATACTAAATGTGTTCTGCTGCAGTGTTTTGTTCTGTCTCAGTTGTATGTCTTTTGTTTTCATCGTCCAGTTTGTGATCAGATAAACTTATTGGCTTCTAAAATGCAGAAGAAAGATTTGGATATTAATTCAAATTGCACTCAGTACTCAACTATGATTTTATTAAAAGTAACTAAGTAGATTACATCTTGTAATGCATGTTTGTGAGTGTGAGTTAAGTGCGAGTAAAAGTACAGACTTGAAAATCAACTCATAAATGTTCATCAAAAACTACTTAATTACAGTAATTTGAATATTTGTAATCAGTTACTTCCACCCCTGATGAAACCACATGGCTGTCTGAGATGAGTTTCCCTCTGTGGGTTTTCCCCTAGAAAATCAGCTTACTTCAGGGCTGACTCACATGCCTGTTTGAACCAGGTCATGTGGCATTTTTTGCATGAACTGAAACAAAAACACTTTCTCTTTCATTTGTTAAAAACGGACAGGTATTAGATTTCCCCATCATTTGGTACTTGCTGTAGGGCCTAGTTTGTGTGTTCTTACAGAAAGTGAAACAAATTTTCACCTCACCCAGGCAGGGAGGGTGTGTGTTTGTCTTCAGTTCAGCCTCTGACTGAACTGCAGGAGGCTCTGGTTCTTCCTGTTATTTCCCTCCAGCCTCCCTTTTCCCCCCTCTCCTGTCTACATCTGCATGTTCATGAAGTAAAGAATCAGAGAATATGGCTCCATCCTCCTGGCACACAGAAAAGTCCTGAATGTGTGGGACCGGGTAGCAGTTATGGGTTGTTGTGTTGTTGAGCCAGCGATAATCGCCGCATGGATGCCGCCCTCCTTCCTGCTTTGGAGCCATATGGAGGGGTGAAATCCACGCACTGCTGGAGCAGCAACTGATGGCGAAGGGCTCCATGTTCTTGAACACAGATGTGGTCATGGTGAGTTGGCCAAGTCTAAGCACCAGGCTCGGGCATGGATAATGTGCTAGTGGTGGAGATGGCGTTCTCAGCCCGTGTGTAGTGGTGTAAGATGTGGTGGCTGTGTGAGATCCAGGAATTTGGTGAGGAGGCAGAGAAACGCATCATCAGCCGAGAGCATGCAGACTGTCTGATGTTATCTAGACAGCCATGTGTACACAGATTGGAACAGAAAGTCCCAGTGACAGCCCTGTAAATCCACCAGCAGTCAATAGACACACTGAAAATCCACAACTAGGAGGTGGACTGCCACCTTCACTGTAAGAAAGTCCCAATTGAAATGTAACCCCCCGAAACTGAGCTCAACATACCTTTCTTATAAGTACAGCTGGGGCTGCTATTGGCGGCTTCCAGGGGCACCATGACCACCAGCCAGCATGCCCACACAGGATGCAGGCAGAACACCCCTCTGCATGAGTCACAAAGAAAAATGCCTCCAAGAAATGGTGTGCTGGATAAACTGGAAACTGTCTTGCTCGTGGCAGCTCAGGGCCCTTGGGTCTGCAAGGCGAGAGGCACCTCTTGGGCCTGAATTGCTCATGGTAGAAGTACAGTCTGATCTTAAATTCAAGTAAAGTGCAATGGATCAGAGCAGAATCCAATATGGCTCAAGGTGTTTATTCCACCAGAGGCTCTGGCTCCACCCCAGGCTCTCTCCTCCAGTGCTGCCTGGAGTTCAGCAGCTGTCTGTGAGCGAAGCAGTGACTCTGTCCCTCCACTCCACCTGATCCTCCCTGCACAAAACTCTGCAAAGCCCTGCAATATACATGATTGTATGATATACTTTGAACTCACACTTAATACATGTTGCCAGTGACATGGTGGAATGGTTTTAAAAATAGTTAAATCATTATATAACATATGGCTACCAGTCCTAGCTATATGTCAGTTTTAAACTATGGTGACTCTGTAGTGTCAGACTGAACAGTAGTAAAAAAGGTACACATGACAGTGCCTATAGTGAACATAATAAAGCTAAACAAAAGTGATCAGGTCGACGGAGTAACGTTTTAGTGGAAATATCCAGTTGGTAGAATCATGGTTTGTAGATTTGGAACTATTGATAGAATAATACACAGGCAATAGATTGACAATTTTCCCTCAAACCTTGTTATATTAAAATGAAAAAGATTCATTGTATCATGGTTTGCAACTGCATATTGTCCAGGGTTAACCATTATGAATAGATAATTTCTGGTGAGCACAGGAACCTGTATACCTGAATGACAGGATCTCCATTCCCTCAAACCGAGTACTGCAGCGGCCCACTTGATGATGGAACAGCCCATCTGTTTTGGGTCCAAAATTGGATAAAGTGGATCAGCCCATCCATGTCAGAGGTCCAGTGGGAAGTAATGAAATTAAATAAAAGAAAGAACAGGAAAAAAAGAAAAAAGGAAAAAAGATGGAGCTGAAAAGGTCAGAGATAGACACCTTTAGCTATTACCATGGACACAAAGTTATGTGAATTTGTTTGCATGTTATGACTGTTTGACCCAGGTAAAAGCAGCTGTATACAAACTGGGTGATACGAGCAGCTTTTTGCAGGACGATCACTTGAGGATTGAGGAATAATATGACACTGAAATACCTCAAGACACTTGAGGCAAACTCTCATGGCAATAGGTGAACTGATCAGTAATTGGACTTTGATGTTTAGGGGTACAGTGGATTGCAGTTTTGTCCCGTGTCCCGTGTGGACTTACCCCCCACAGTTTGGCACACATGTGATACATGTAACCATTGTAGTGTTGTAGTGCACTGTTTTACTGTTGCTGTTACTTTTGTATAAGTTATAATACCCAAAATCTCAATGCAGAGTTGCAGTGAGAAGACAGGACAGATGCTGCTGTGTTTTACTCTGCAGCACATCTCTGTGAAGAGCGACTGATTTAAAAGCCATCACATCACCAGTGTAATCTTGTATATGACTTCAGGTGGGAGAGTGGGCATGCTTTAGTCAAAAAAACAAGATTGTAATATTCATTGTCTATGACACAGTGTGTCTGTGTTGATTGGCTATTGTTTGTGACTTCTAACCAATCAGATAGTGCTGTGAGTGGGACATTGGGCGTGAGTACAGAGTGTAGTTCTGTATTATACTGTACAGTATATCATTATCTATGCATCTTGTTGGATGCTGGTGTGCGGTGCGGTGCTGAAAATTTCGATGAATCACCATGAAACAGGGAGTTGTTGCAACTTGGAATGATGTGACCTGTTCTCTGGTACTGCATTGTGGACCCAATATTGGAAGCAATATTTGACTCCTTTGTTAGTGTCCAATATAGAGTATATATTATTATAAATATATATATATATATATATATATATATATATATATATATATATTATATATATATATATATATATATATAATATATATATATATATATAATGACATGGTTTCTTATCTATATCTTGAAGATCTGTGGACCCTTTCTTGATCATATTGGGTAGGTGGAGGAATCTGGGAATGAACTGTATTGGACTGTACTGTATTCTGTTGTGTGCTTTGATCCAACTCTTTCTGACCCTCTGTCCACTTGTGGACATTTTAGCCACACATTTTCTGTGAGCTGACAGTCTGTATATAAACATGTGAATCATTAATAACAATGCCACTGAAAGAGCCCCAGTGGCCACTTTGCATACAGTTAGAAACTAATTTGCCACCAAATCAACTCATATAGACAACAATATAGATATTGCATTCACAGTACACACAAATATGTGAAGACACCATAAAGTCATTTGAGACATGATTAGTAGCTGAAGGGTGGAAAAGACCACATCTAAAAGTGCTGATTTAAAAAATCTGACTGCTGCTGCTCCTGGAACAAAAGACCTTTTGAGTCACTCAGTAGAACAATGAAGCATCACTAGTTGCTCATTGAATAAACTTCCATGAAAACAATCTGTCATGGATGGACTTCAAAACAGAGAACTGTTTGTAGTTTGATTCCTATTTTCTTTTCCTTCCTCAAGCAGGACAGTCCTGACTGAGCCTTCTTCTGTACAAAATCACAGTTTACTTTGACAGAAAAAGTTTGGGAACCACTGCATTAAGCAGACCCATGAGGGCGGTGTCATCTGAAATCCTCGTGAATTTAACAAGATAACTATTACATTTAGTCACTCATATAGAGCATGAATAAAAGGGGGATAAAACCTCACCCTGTGAGGCTCTTGTATGTAATGTCAGACTTGATCAGGCCTGACCCAAGTGAGAGTTGTGCAGTTTAAAATTCAATAATTTTTTAGCTAAAAAGTGTGGTTGAACTGTGACACTGTAAATATAAAGATGTGTAACGGGGGTAGTTTTGGACCCAATTGCAGTACACCATACAACAGATAGGTGGGTAATGACCTTTATCCAGGGCAGACAATGAAACAACAAGTCCAGATAGTTCTGAGCTCAGAGCCCACAAAGTCTCTGGGGTCCAGGCTTGAGGAATGGGTAGAGCCGAACTGAGGGACAGAGGGAGCAGACTGACCAGACAGATGAGCAGATGACGGATGAGCCACAGGGTAGTGAGGACCAGACGGAGAAGTCGGGACCAGGCGGGTAGACAGACCAGGCGGGTAGGACACGGGAGACCAGGCGGGTAGACAGACCAGGCGAGTAGACAGACCAGGCAGTGAAGTTGGGACCAGGTGAGCAGAGGCAGACCAGGCGAGCAGAGGCAGACCGCCAGGCCAGGGGCCAGCCAGAGGAGTTGGGACGCAGGTGGAGGGCAGACAGACCAGACAGGCGAAGTTGGGACCAGGTGAGCAGAAGACGGGAAACCAGACACAACAGCACACTGCCACGTCACAGGAGGGAAACACCAAACAGCCACAGGGACAGGCAAACGAATACCAGGAACACAGAGGCAGATCACAGGGTCAGGGACAGAAGGCTGTGGTGGTTTCCCAGAGAACAGATGAGGCAGGTGAGTCCAATGTAGGCAGGGTAGGCAACCGGAGATCAGACAGGACAGGAGTGTAGCAAAGTACTCCATGAAGGTAGGGAACGATCCTGACAAAGAGTGAGTGTGCTGGAGAGCCTGATATGCTGGGCTGATTGGGGATGAGCTGCAGCTGGGCTTGCAGGTGAGTGGAGTTGGGCTGATTAGGTGGGAGTGGCTGGCAGGTAGAGTAGAGCAGAGAGAGGGAGAGTGGAAAATTACTGTGACAGAGGGACAGGAGGGAAACTGGGAGAATGAGAGAACTCTGGGGCAGAGGGATAGGAGGGGAGACAGGGAGAATGAAAGAACTCTGGGGCAGAGGGATAGGAGGGGAGACAGGGAGGATGAAACTGTGACAAGATGTTGCTGTTGAATCAGAGACATTCTGAAGGACCCTCTGTACACATCAATTCACTCACTCAACTTCAGAAATGACCATAAGCAGCTTGCTCATGAAACTTTTAATGTACTTTTAGCTTAAGATATTAAGTTAAACCAACAACTCTTCAGTCACAGAGACAAATTTGATTTCCTTTTACAATTTCTCAGTTTGAAGAGTCAGTTCTTCATTTCACACAGAGAACATCCATCTGCAGCTTTGTTCCTTCATGGACACAAAGACAACATGAGAAACTGCTTCCAGTGAAATGATTCAGTTTTAAGTGTAAGAGACTGAAGTCAATACTAAACTTCATCATGGCTTTTATTATTGTGAAAACAAACAACCAGGACTTTGACTTTCACACAATGCATGCTGGGAGGCAAATGAATGTTGCTTTGAGTGTTAAGAAAGCAAAGTATTTTTGTGTTCAGCATAACACTGCAATACTTTTTGTAATAATGTGTTTTTGTTATGTGCAGTGAACACAAATTATTTGCTTTATTGAACAAGAAATTGACTACATGACTACTATGTATATAAAAACATGAACAATATTGCAACAATTGTTTAGTCATTCAGCATCAAATGTGAACACAATGATGGTGTCATTTGTCTTTGAATTATCAGAAATACATCTTTAGTAATTGTTAGGAAAACAAAGAATGTTGACATTAACAAAAATAGTCAAGTGTAAGTTAACATTTTATTTCAATGTATCATGCTGCCATAAATGAAGGAAAGGTGTCATAACATTTGGTTGTGCAAACATTATTACATCCACTTTATTCCAGTAACTTAGGTTGTTCATTTGGTTCAGACTATCTAAAATGTACAATCAAAAAAAAATAAATACAATCATAAATAAATATAAATAATAATAATTAAAAATAAAATAATAAGTAGTTATATAATAATTAATTAAAGTATTTTGCCTGAACCTACCTGTCTTTTAGAAAAATTTCAAAAAAACCCAACAATATCTTATCCAACAATCAAGGAAAAACATCAATATTTTGGTGTAAACCAATGCAGGATTTTTAACAGACAGCAGGCCCATTACCAGTCAGCCATTTAAAACCTCTGTGCATTTAACCCATCTCTATGTCTGCTTTGGTTTTTCCGCGTTTTCCTTTTTCCTTTCCCGGTTCCGCAACAGCCAGCGCTATTCTCCTTCTTCTTCTTCTGTTTGAAACAGCGGCTGGGCTGGCAGCCAGCTCATTGGCGCATTATCGCCACCTACTGTTCCACAGTGTGAGTCAAACCCCTACACCGCAGCAGCCAGCAACAGACTTTCACAAAATAAAAGCATGTGAGCAACATGCTTTAATGCGCGATAAAGTAAATATCGGCGTTAATAGTCTAATGAATTAACGTGAAAATAACGCGTTAACTTGCCCAGCCCTAATAAAAACAATGAACACATATTGCAACAATTGTTTTAGGTCATTCAGCTATCAAAATGTGAACACAATGTATGTGTTGTCATTTGGTCTTGTGATATTTAGGAAATATCAGTCTTTATAAATTGTTGGAAAAAAAAGGAAACTTGTTGACATAACAAAAAATTATGTCAATCTTAAGTTAACATTTTTTTTTATGATGGTTCATATCATGTATGTATCATGTATCTGCATTAAACTTTGTGTCATGGATGAATTGGGGTTTACAGTGAGTTTCAGTCTTGTTGTATTGTTGATGTGCAGGATTTAGGCCATTATTTCTGCCTCACTTTATTTTTTTCCACTTGCTAACATTTTAGCCAGGTGTGTTCAGTTTGGTTCAGAGGCCTCCATCTGTACCTCAATGCTACAAGTCTTCAAGGGTACAAACAAATGCTGTAAATGTGCATGTGTTTCTAGATCATTTAGATTTCAGGGCCTTATTGAATGTGATGGGCTGAAATCTAGGTTGAAGTAGATTCAAGAAGATTTGGTGCCTAAAACTAATCAAGTAGTTATGATACATGAATCTAATTAAAGTAGGTTTGGTGCCTGAACCTACCTAGGTAAGTTTGGAGCATCAAGCTAATCAAGTAGGTTTGGTACGTACCCCTAATCAAGTAGCTCTTTATCTAAATCTAATCAAGTAGTTTTGGTGATTAAATTTAATCAAGTAGGTTTGGTGCCTAAACCGAATCAAGTGGTTTTGGTGCTTAAACAGAACCAAACAGTGCCCATTTCACAGCGTCAACCATGTGTAAAAAGTCTGTCTGGCAGAAACATCTCAGGTGCTAACAGCTAACTTGTGCATCTGTATGAGATGCTGAATGGTGACTATAGACGCCAGTCTTTGAATGTGTTGGTAGTCCATAGCACCGAATTTTGTCAAGTTTAACATAATCTTTCCTTGTTATTGTTGGAATCTTTATGTTGTAATGACAAATCTAATACCTTGAATTATTATTACTAAAGAGGGTTGTAAATTCATAGTCATTTCAAGAAATTTTAGCTTGAAGATCAGTTTTAGAGGCATTCTGTAAAATAATGTTATTGTAGTACATTATTGGTGATAAGTTGTGAAACAATTCTTTTTAACATCAAATGGAAAACAATGTCTGGAAAGATACAAAACACAAACACCAAAGTTTACTTTTTCCAAGTTATGATCAATGTGCTTTATTAAAGATTAGTTCAGAACCGATGCACACAACTAGATTTTTTTTTTTTTAATAATTACAAGTTAAAACCAAGGAGTTGGATTTGGAGTTGAGGTTCTGCCTTGCCCCAAGAAGCATTCAATAGTTTTTTTGTTGTTGTTGTTGTTGTTGTTGTTGTTGTTTTTTGCTTTATTAAGCCATAATTTGTCAGCTGACAACAAAGTTTGTACAATATTAAAATCAGATTGCAGAGACTCTTGAATTTGTGATATATAATTGTTGTACACATATAAAATAGAATCATCTGCATAGAGTTGTACATATCAATCAGGAAAAAGAGTGGAATTTATTAATAAAAACAGAGAAAAGAAACGTTCCTAAAATGGAACCCTGTGGCATCCCTATCTGCAAGCAAATGTAAACAAAACAAATGACACATTGCTTTCTGTTGTGAGGATAAAAATGAAACCACAGCAATGTATGTTGGGAAAGACCAATAGCATGAAGCTTGTCAGCTCATCAATGATAGCAAACAGTGTAAAATTGTTGCTGGTGGTTCTGGTGCTGGTGATGTAAAGTAAAACAGTATCTTAACATGAGGTAACAACAGCTGATAAATTTCCATTATCTTCTTGTGCTATATTGAGAAGATGGACTGTTTCTTCCTGCTATGAATTTAAATAGTTCATTCAGAACAGCACACACACAAAAAGACAAGAAAACAACATCAGAGAATTGTACAGTCATCATTCGCCACATGTTGCGGCTGTGCTACAATTCTGTATCTCTCTCTTTCCTCTTCAAGTTGTCTTTGACGCTGTTCCTCTAAACGTCTCATCATATCTTCATGCTGCCTCTGTCTTTCCTCTTCCTCTCTCCTCCTTTCTTCTTCTACTCTTATCCTCTCCATCGTTCTCTCACACTCCATCCTCTCTCTTTCCCTCTGTCTTTCTACCTCCCACTGTATTCTCTCCATCTCTCTTTCAGCCTCCAATTGTGCGTTAATTTTCCTCAACCTTTCTTGATGCTCTTCCTGATGTTTCCTCTCTATCGCCTCTCTTTCTTTTCGTTTTTGCTCTTCCTGCTCTCTGAGGATGCGTTGTTTCTCCTCTTCAATTGCCCTCTCAGCCTCTTGGAACATCTCGTTGGTGTAGTGGCTTCCTCCGTTCTTCTGGACTATATTTCTGATCTTCTGGAGCAGCTCAGTGACCTGGGAGCCGTTCTTCAGCTTATTGTTAAAGACGTGGTACTGGCCGTTACATCTGGCTACAAGTTCCTGCAGGTCTGCACTTTCATCCAAGAGCTCCTCAATAGTGGTGTCCTCAAGAAGGTCACCACCAGTAAAGAGAACCATGCTGTATCTGTCTGCTGCCTGGCCAAAGATTTCTTGAATCCTCTGCACCGTCTGCTTTTCTTCCTTTGTGTATCTGCCCAGCCTGATGACCACCAGGAATACATGGGGTCCAGGAAGAGCAAATGAGATGCACTGGCGTAAATCTTTAGCTGTTTTGTCCATGCCAAACCTGGTGTCATACAGGCCTGGGGTGTCGATTACAGCAACCTGTTGCCCATCCACCACACCTCTGCCCTCAGCACAGTCGAACAGTCATAGACTTGGCACTGAACTTTGATTCAAAGCACGGTCGTCCCAGAATGGTGTTTCCAGTGGCACTCTTCCCATTCCCAGTCTTCCCCAACATCACTATCCTCATTGCCACATCATTTTGTCCTGTTTGGGAGAATAAATAACATTAGATACAGATGAAAAGCTCAAATTATTATTGATAAGATTTTGTAAATTCCATCAACACCATGGAAGCTTTTACAGTCTGTGTAGAACTCTAGTGAAGACATTAAGATCCATAATTCCACATACAACTTTTAATCTTCATTGAAATCTTTCATTTAAAACTTACTTATATCAGAGATGCTCTGATAAGCTTTTTAGGGTTGATACTTTTATTCTCTGAGTCAAATTTAGATATAGAAACATAAAAAAGTACATCGGACTCCAAAATATTCTACATTGCTCAATACCTGTTTCACGTTTCCTGTTTCATATTTAATTTTCCCAGGAGCAGTAATTGGTTGCATACTGTGCCTAGTAGATAACATTCACAAAAATGACTCCATTCTGAGAAATGATATTCCATTTTGTTTTGATTCAAATGGAGCAGAGATTTTCAGTAAATCCTAAGACCTAACCAGGGATGGATCTAGAGGAATGGCATGGCGAGGCATTGCCACCTCTAAAAGATGCTTTGCCACCCCAGCTGCCACCCTAACTTTGGACAGTTCGAGTTCAAAATACATACATGAAAAGTTGGGTTGGATGGAAATTTACAAGACTGAAACTCCAAGTACATGACGCTCTAATACACATAATTTAATGATGTTCAATGAAAAAAGGCAGGTATTTTGGAACATTGATTGTTTGCGATTCAATCTGTACCCCTTAAAGTCTCCATACCACCCTCTGGCCACCCCATGAATATTTCTCTGGATCCGCCCCGTCCTAACAGACTTCAAATGACTGTTGCCTCAAGCACACCTGTTGCACTGGCACAGTGATACTACACTATTAGCTACATGAGGAAACACGAGGATGATTGACGTGATTGGTCACCCAGTAACTCGGTCATGTGTGCTAAAAAAACAAATTCATTGAAAGCGAAATTTTTCAAAATGCAAAGATGGTGTGGGTCTGGGTCCACGGAACTTTACATTATTATTTTTCATTCTAGTGAATTTCATGATGCAATCTGCATCATTCCTACCACAATCACAAATATACTCTTAAATAACCCGATTTAAGACTGAAATATGTTAAGATAAATGTAATGGGGAAATTGAGATATATGGGGGTTTTATGTTTTCACCTGCTCCCATTATAATTGCTTGTGTATTGCAGTTATGAGAAAGTGAGCGCTTGCCAAATGCTTCTAAAATTAAAATTATTGTGATGACCATGGACTGTGCAAACTGTCCTATGCAAATGCAGTCAAAGATTTATTAATGACAATGTTATTAAATCTTTGATTGCAAGTGCAGAAGACAGTGTGCAAGAGTCTTTTTGCTTTTTAAGAATCTTTTTAAGAATCTAAAATATAAAACACATTTTATATTTTAAAACATATTATTCCCAGGCTGGGTGTTCTCAGCTCAGTTGGTAGAGCATCTGACCCATGTATGGAGGCTGTTAGTCCTCTGCAGTGGCTGCTGGTTCGACTCCTTGTTTTCACATTTTCGCTTACTACATAATTCCATATAATTCCATGGTGTCATAGTTTAGATGTCTCCAGTATGAATCTACAGTGTAGAAAAGTAATAAAAATGAGAAGATGTGTCCAAACTTTGGAATGGTGCAGACAGGGGAAAAATTAGTTAAAGGAAAAGCCTGAATAAATAAGTAGAGATACATAATGAATGCAGATGTTTCCACAGAGGTGCACATGGTACAATCAACATCCAAACATGCTCTGTGGCATACATGTACAAGAACGCTAAGGAGGCCCAGGCCACTCTGTGAGAGGACTCAGGTACAATAAAAGAACACATCAAAATGTGTAGTTTTATCTTGAAAAAAGACATTTAATGGGAACTGAACTATGGCCATTTCACACTGGACTACAAGTTGCACTTTCTTCCACAAGGAGAGCATGTCATGACCCACCCCACTCTGCTTCTGACTGGCTTACCCTGGTAATCCTACCTAAACACTAACCAATCACTCCTTATGGCCAAACCTAGCCAACCCAACCAATGGAGGCAGAAAATACTATCCAATCAGAGGCAGAGTAGGGCAGGTCATTACTTTGCTGTCCTGGTAAAAAAAACAAAATGTGGTATCTGTAGCTCTGCGTGCAATAAGCATAGTTCAATGCCAAATAAATGTTTTTTCTTAAGATCAAGCATCACATGTTAAAGTGTCCTTTTATTGTTATTGTTATTAGACTTTTTTTACTTCAAATCATGAAAAATGGAAACAAAAACAAAAACAGTGCATTTATATTTTTTTCATATTCTGTCAGTAGATCCCCTTAAATCTTACACACTAGACCTTCGACAACATAAGTTGGAATGTATCTTAAATAAAATGAGTGCAGTAGTATTATAACTTACCCAAATAGTTACTGCTGGACATCTTTGGGTGACAGAGTTCAGGCACTGCTCGTCAGTTCAGAGTTCAGAGAGTTTCTGCTGCTCCTCCTTTTTGTCAGATGGCTCCATGCAGCAAACCACACCTATAAACAGTTACACAGTGACATCACAAGGAAACTGAAACTAGGGAAGTCGGATTAAAGCAGGAATTATTACAGTCTGTCCAGACGACTGGACTTTTGACAGTATTCACAGTTCTGTATTTTGTTGCCTCAGAGACATCATTTTAACTGAATTACTATTCTTACTACACAGTAAGAATTTCCTGTTGAGGCTGTTGGAATATTTAGCGCCCCTGACAAATTGCTGGGGGGATTCCTGCCTCAGTGTGCTGTCACTGTAAGGAAGAGCAAATGTGACCTGTTAGGCAGTAAATAAATACATGATTTAAAAAAAAAACAAACTACCTGCTAAAGGTAGGAAAACGAAGCTAATGTAGCTAAAGGAAAATTAGACATCATTGCTGATATCCTTAATCACATGGGCCTGTTATTAACAGAAGTATTTTCCTCATTCTCCTCCCTGTTGCTTTTGCTTTTCCCTGAAAGACCAAACATTCATTTGCTCATTCAAGCAAAAGCAACAGGGAAAACAAATAAACATGTGAAAATAAATTTGAATACTGATAATTATTATTTCATGTTACTTTTGGTTTTATTTCCATGTTTTTATTTAGTTATTCTGCTGTTTGTTTTGTTGTTATTTTAAAGATTTATTCTTTTTTATGGCACTTCTATGACTTCATAGTTTAGGGGGTGAAAGACTCATTCATCAGAGAGCCAGTGTTTAAATTAGCATGACATAAGCAACTGATAAGTGAGAAAACAGCAGACAGTTGTACAAAGTCATTTGCATGAATGTGCCAAAGAATTTGCAATTTGTGCAAAAGAATGAGAGATTTTTATGATGTGCACAAAAGACTAGAGGGTGTGGAGGTTAAAGTAGCTGTAAATACTTGAACTGTATATCTGTATAGTTCAGCTGTGCTCCTCTGATCCCCCCACACTCACCCCTCCCTTCACCATTTACAAGAAATGGCAGCGGTTCTCTCAAACACCAGGGAACACTGCACATCTGCGCCCCCTGTAGAATGAACACATGCAACAGCACGTGTTCTGTGGTTCTATAAACAGAACATACTGTTCCACTGACAGTGCCGTGTCCACACAGAGCTGAGTTTGACCAGCCTTAAATAGTTGTTAAAACCAAGTTCCATTAACATCAAATAGACCAGTGGGTCCCAGCCTTTTTCCCTCAGAGCCCCCCCCCCCCCCCCCCCCCCCAGCCTGCATGCGCCCAAATATGTCAAAAGAATAAGTGATTAATTCCAAAGTTTTAACATCAGTTTAAAGTATTTCCATTCTTAGAACATTTACCTTTTAATAAGTGTCTCTATTCTAGTTTAAGCTTTATGTTTTTTTCTTTTAACAACACAACAGAGTCGGCTTTTACACACTCAGAGTGATTAATTGTCACAGGTGTGGCCCACTAAATGGCCAACATTGACTGGACAAAAACATGGATCTTTTAAATAGATTGGTATAGACAGACCTTTGTATTTGTAATTGTAAGATTTACAAGTTAAGTTAATTCATGTATTTTAGTGATTTGCTATAAATATATATATATATATGTATATATATATATATATATAACATATATATATTAACACTGCTTGTACAGTTAACTATTTACACATTTTATTATTTACATATTTACATGTTAAAATATTCATAGCAGCATTGTTAAAAACAGTTAAATAATAGGTAACACTTTACAATAAGGTACACAAAAAAAGAGTAGTTACTGAGGAACTAATGAAGAACTAATGAGGAACTAATGAGTAGTTACTCAGGAACTGAGGTACACAAAATTAGAGTTGTTACTGAGTAACTAATGATGAACTAACTATTAGTTAATGATCAGTTCTTCAGTAACCTCAGATGAAGTTCAGAGAAGTGGTTAGTGAGGAAATAATGATAAACTATCTACAGTAGGTACTGAGGAACTAATGATGAACTAATGTGTAGTTACTGAGGAAACATTAGAGAGTTACTGAGGACAAAAAATTTGAGTAGTTAATGAGGAAATAATGGTTAATGATCAGAAGTTCTTTAGTAACCCCTGATCAAATTTCAGAGGAGTAGGTAATGAAAACCTAATGATGAACTAACTATTAGTTAATGATCAGTTCTTCAGTAAAGTGACACGTCATGAGGGGTTATTTTATAATCATCATCATCATCATCATCATCATCTTTACAAATAGTTGCTTAAGAAAATCACAGATGGCAGGATTCTTGAGAGGAGTTTTATTCATTAATTTCAGACCACATACAAATGAATATGACAATCCATGTTAATCTGTACAGTCACATTTCTAGTAGGCTAATATATATATACATATATATATATATATTATCAACCAAAAACCAATATATATATATACCACATTATATTATATATATATATACATATATATACTTAGGTAATCAGTACTGAATCATTACTTTACTCACTCACTTTACTTTAGGGTACAAAAAAAGGGGTAACTAATGAGTAGGTAATGATTCAGTACTGATTACCTACTCTTTTTGATGCCTCACTTTACAATAAGGTACACAAAAAGAGTAACTAATGATTATGTAGCATCCCCGATTGAATGATGGTCTTACTCTCCAACTGATGGTTCACAAGATCTTTATTTATGACACTGTAGCTCCAAAACATTGCTGTGAACACACTGTAAGAGCTAGGAAGAAAACAAAAACAACAAAAAATTACTTTACTTCTATCCTTTTGAGCCTTAACAATATTCCAATAACATTTAACCACAATTCAATACAATTTTACTGTAATTTAAAGCTTAAATCTGAAAATGAATTAACTTTGCTATTTAAGTAAAATTATGAAATGACCCTTTTTAAACCGTTTTTAACAATTAGTGACAATCTCCAATAGAGTGCTATGATGTAGCAAGCATATTTAACCTGAAATATTTATTTACACTTTGTGCTACAATAATAGAACATAAATCATACAAAAAATGTGCAAATTACACATAAACTGCAGTTTCATAAGCTTTCTCCCACATTCAGATTTACTGCAGTTATTGCAAAACAAATCTTAACCATGAATTTCCTTTTAGTAGCAAACTTAATTCAACCAAGGAATAGCAATGAAAAGGCATTATAATGTGACTCAATGCTGCACACAAATGACATATAAACAGACAAACCCTGTGCCCTTTTCAACCAGGTGCTAAGTAACAAAAGCGTGACATTTTCCTTCGTCTGGAAGAAGCCCTTGTAAAGATCTACTGTCGTGCACGTCTTTTACTTCCTACCGCATTAAGCCTTCAAAATAAAAGCACCCATTTTTATAATTTAAACAAATGAGACCAAATCAACATAGGTCACAAGAAAGCATTAATAAACTGAACAAACATCGTAATTTAGGTCATTTACAGATTAAGTAATAGTTAGTTCCTCAGTAACTACTCCTCTGAAACTTCATCAGAGGTTACTGAGGAACTAACCTTTTACTAGTAGTTAGTTATCATTAGTTCCTCATTAACTACTCCGCTGAAATTTGATCAGGGGTTACTTAAGAGCTAATCATTACCCAATAGTTGGTTTATCATTAGTTCCTCAGTAACTACTGTAATTTTGTGTACCTATGTTCCTCAGTAACTACACATTAGTTCCTCATTAGTTCCTCATTAACTACTCTAATTTTGTGTACCTTAGTTCCTCAGTAACTACTCATTAGTTTATCATTAGTTCCTCAGTAACTGCTCTAATTTTGTGTTCCTCAGTAACTACTCATTAGTTCTTCCTTAGTTCCTCAGTAACTACTCTAATTTTGTGTACCTCAGTTCCTGAGTAACTACTCATTAGTTCCTCATTAGTTCTTCATTAGTTCCTCAGTAACTACTCTTTTTTTGTGTACCTTATTGTAAAGTGTTACCAAATAATTTACTGGATCTGTCTTTGTAATCCTCACACAAATTTACCTCAGTCTGTCCTTCTAGCTTCTCATTGGTTAGATAGGGGACATATGACCCATAACAAGGACGTGTAACCAGGGAAATGTTGTTGTGAAGCTGCTGAAGTGTGGAGATCAGTAAAGTGCTGCCTAAGAAAATATCTGTCTCCATCCTGCTGTTTATTCTCAACAAGAGTGATCCAACCACCACACATCAAACCCTCATGTTACATAATTAATTAACAAATCTAGTTTTGGTGACCTCAGAGCAGACTAAGCCTTGGGGACACTGATTTTTGGCACCCACCTTGGGGGGACCCAGACCCCAGGTGGGGAACCAGCGCAATAGACAACAAATTACAGCCATCAGTATGCTCTTGCTCTTGCGTGGGGCTCACCTTTACTCCTGTCTGACACATGTCAGACGGGGACAGTCTTTGCTCTCACAGTTAATGAGAGCAACAGATCTGCACTGCAGACGCTTTTTTTTTCTTTTTTGGTTTCTTTCTGTTGTTTGTTCACAGAACTCGTATGGAATCAGATTTGTGTCAAAAATAATCAAACAACACTTCTTCAATATAAAACAAAAATAAGAATTTGAGAGAGAATAAAACTCACTGAAGCAAAAAAATGTCATCTCAAAAGTAAAACTTGTGACTTGCAAACAAATTATTTGTGCAACTGAGTAAACTACTGGTCTTTTACTTTTTGTCATATATTCTTTTGTTTACAGTTCCCTCTGTTTCTTTCTCACTGCTCAGACTTTTGCTCTCACCGTCAGTTTTGCAGTTATGCTGCCAGCTTTCTCGTTTGCGCTCCGAGTTTTTGTTTGCGATTCTGACACTGACTTAAAGTAGATTTGCATCAAAATAATCAAACAAAACTTCTTCAGTATCAAACAAAAATAAGAATTTGAGAGAGAATAAAAATCTTTGAAGAAAAAAATGTCATCTCAAAAGTAAAACTTATAACTTGCAAATAAATTATTTTTACAATTGTGTAAACTATTGGTCTTTAACTGTTTTGTTAATATATCGTTTTATTTACAGTTCCCTCTGTTTCTTTCTCACTGCTCAGATTTTTGCTTTCACCGTCAGCTTTGCAGTCTCGCTGCCAGCTCTCTCGTTTGCGCTCCCTGAGTTTTTGTTTGCGATTCTGACACAAACCTCTCGCGTGGGCGGGCTTTTTCAGGGGTGCGTCGCCATTGGCTAATGAGTTTTTGAGTGACAGCTCAGTGCCGGGTAGTTGCTCAGTGCAGCACGCGCCACGGTTACACAGTACCTGAACTTCTTATTTGGGTTTGGCAGACTAGGTGTAACAACAGCGTATTGCTGCAGGCTGCCTGAACTTTACTGGACTCCTATTAGATTAGTAAAGTGTAAACTGCGGTCGAGCCAACCGGCCAAGTGCTCCCGTATTGCAGACTTTACCGCAAATACACGGAGGCGGTTGAGAAAGTCAGCACTAGGACGCTACAGCATGGACCAACTTCCGGTTTTCAAAATAAAATGTGGGTTATTGAAAGGCAATAAAAAGAGATGTGTGAGTGTGATCCTGCACACTCACATGACACCCACATGTCACATGACCTAGAGGCTACTGGCAAAAATTATTATATAATGATTATATATACAATCAATCATTTATATCATATACAAACACATATATCAAGAGTATAAATCTATGATAAAATGGCTGTATCTCAACCAGCCAGTGTAGTACTATGATCCTGCGCTGATTTTGAGTCAATAGGTCACATGGCCTGGAAGCTATTGAGCTAAAATGCTAATATTTACATTTAAAAAATAATGATTACTACTCATCTAATAGGAGTCCAGTAAAGTTCAGGCAGCCTGCAGCAATACGCTGTTGTTACACTGAGCAGTGAGAAAGAAACAGAGGGAACTGTAAACAAAAGAATATATGACAAAAAGTAAAAGACCAGTAGTTTACTCAGTTGCACAAATAATTTGTTTGCAAGTCACAAGTTTTACTTTTGAGATGACACTTTTTTTGCTTCAGTGAGTTTTATTCTCTCTCAAATTCTTATTTTTGTTTGATATTGAAGAAGTGTTGTTTGATTATTTTTGACACAAATCTGATTCCATACACTCGCTAATGTGAGGGCGGATAAGGAGGAAAGAGCCCTCTGTGTGAGTATGTGAAACTAAGCTTACTCACCGTGAGCTGTAAAAGAGGGAAGAAATGTTCACTGACAGATCGTATTTGAGGAAGAGGCCTCTGTGATATCTGTACCTGTGACAGTAAAACCCACAGCAGACCTCATGATTCTTCTGACTGATAAGTATTTTACGCGCAGAAAAGTCAAGGGTTAAAGGTGACACAAGAAACAGTTCAAACTGAATTTTGTTGTCATGGTAACATCATTACTTTGGTTATTTCAATCATGTTAGTGGTATTTTCATTATTAGAGGAGCCAAATAAGGCGTGGTGCTGTGTTCTTTAATGAACCACTCAAATATTATTTCAGTTAGTGAAAGTGTCACTCCTGTCTGACCCTGATGAAGACCTGTGTTGGTTGATGCACGCTGGTCATTTTTTAACTCTTGACTCCACATAAAGTAAAGGCATTCTAATTTTATACAAACTTTACAGTGTGCCTTGGTGTGTTTTTGAAGGAGCCTTGCATTTTTGATTTTTTACTGAGACTGTCTGACCCATGCAATGAGCCCTTCACCTGAGGAACAAGTCATCATTCTTTATATTGTTTAATTGATAGAAATGTAGCTTTTAACTGCAGAATGAGTATGATGATGGACAAAATGATTTAGAATAAATGTTTCCAAAAATTTGTCACGACGCAAATGACTTCTGATCATTTCCCATTCACAGTTTCTTGTTTCACTCCTAATCCTTCCCTTATTTGCCCTCAAGTCAACTTAAAGGGATAGTTCACCAAAACATGAAAATTCAGCCTTTATCTACTCACCCTCATGCTGACTGACAGTCGAGTATATTTTCTTACTCTGCTAAACACTGCTGGAGTTTCACAGAAAAACAGTGCTGCAGAATCTGCCAATCAATGTTAGTGAATGATTACCAGTTTTCAAATGTAAAACAAAAAAAAAAAAAAAAAACTGGAAAGAAACCATAAAATAACTCCAGTTAACTCCAGTTCAGACAGTGTGCATGTGCATGTGAACATGGCTCCTAGCTAAGGATCTACAGTGAAGATTCAGACTAAAAACATGGTGTAAATAATGTTGGGGCTTTAGGAGACTTGGATTACACCAGACAAGCAGTGTGGAGGCATTCTATGTTTTTATTCTATTGCTTTTTTATGTTTAAAAACTGGTCACCATTCACTTCCATTGTTTGGGAGATTCTGCCAACCAACTTTCCTGTGAAACTCCAGCAGTGATTTGTGGACTACAAAACTAAACCCGACCTTCAACCGGCATGAGGGTGAGTAGTTAATGACTGAATTTTCATTTTTGGGTGAACTATCCCTTTAATGCGCAATATATTTTGTGTTAAGTTTCAGCCTAAAGTATTTTAGTGAGGAAATGAGGGGGAGGGTCACTCTCTCCCTGCGGGTGAGTGTGGGGAGGGATTCCCACGTACCTGATGACTGATGACTCTCACCTGTGCTCGGACTAGGCGGAGGAGCACGCTGACTCAAATGTGAGCAGTGACCGGCTGGACGGCGCGTGAGAGAGACTGAACTATTTGGCTGTGGCACGGTGGCTGCAATCTTCCTGCTCCAACAAGACTCCTCATGCCGATTTATGCAAGTTGTCTGCCGTCACTGCCTTTGACGACCTGGCTGCATTAAGCATTGTTCCCACGTGCGCTTCCTGACTCTACATGCTTGCACCCCACGGGGAGTTGTTGTCACCAGGCTGGGCGAGATAAGTTTAAAAACTTCATTCTTTAATGTTATGTGTTGTCTTAGAGTTCTGTCCTAGTCTACTTATGATTTGTTTTATGGTAGATTGTAGAGATTTGACACCCTGCCAGGGCCCCATTTAGAAGCAGTAATTGTGACTCTGTTAGCCCTCTGCCTCCCCTATTGGTTGAAGTGGGTTTGACCTGCCTACAGTTTGGAGCAGTCCTTACTGTTTGCTATGCACTCTGATATTGTGTTCTAGTAGTGTGTAGAGTGCTATGTTGTTGTACTCTTAGTGCTGTGTGCAGTGGTCCTTGTAAGGTGTGAGCAAAGTTATCGTAAAAGGATATTCCACTTTACATGATAACCCACTCAATATGTACTCACCCCTATGCTGATGTGAGGATGGGTGAAGATCTTCAGTTCACAAAACAATCCTGGAGTTTCAGCAGAAAACAGGGTTGCAGCCAAATCCGGTATAATGGCAGTGAATGGTGACCATCGACGATCTCGCGAGACTTTGTATATCTCTTAATGGATGGACATGTGAAAATACCACAAGATCAACGCCATGTTTACATCCTACCTGCTACATGCTACAGTTGACATTTCGGCTAAAAACATGGTGTAAATGGCGTCTTTTGTGGTTAAATTTCAATGTCGCGGCTCACAGACAACTTGGATTACAACACACGAGCAGGATGGAGACATTTTGTGTTTGTTTTGTGTTCTTTTTTTACATTTTATCCGTGGTCACCATTCACTGCCATTGTACTGGATTTGGCTGCAACCCTGTTTTCTGCTGAAACTCCAGGATTGTTTTGTGAACTGAAGATCTTCACCCATCTTCACATCGGCATAGAGGTGAGTACATACTGAATGGGTTATGTAAAGGTGGAATATCATTTTAATTCACTTGCAGTGTTGTGTGCTTAAGAGTTGGGGGCTGTCTGAGTTTTAGTGATTGACTCTTGTGGGGCTTCCTATGTGGGGGTATATTTTAGCTTTTATGAATTTGTATTTCCAATAAAGGTTATTTTTGTATTACATACCTGTCTCATTGGGGTGAATGTTCTCTTGCCTCTGACACCGGACCCAACTGGGTTAACAAAGGTGGTGGCAGCTTTACGCTAGAGCATGACACGGGAGCGGATTTTCACTCCTGTCCCGTCCCAATCCCGGGCCGGAGTAAAAAAATTAATCCTGTCCTGTCCCACTCCCGTAGAATGACTCCCACTCCTGTCCCGCTCCCGTTTGAATGTCCCCGACTCGCTGGAGTATTTCACGAGCACTGCGCAAGTTTTACACGCTGCAAATACGGTGTTTTTTCCGTCACGTTCCACTCTCATAAAACTCTTCAGTACATCCGACTTCCCAACAAGATCTCTAAGCTTCACCGATGGATCATTATTTTTAACTTTGTGCTGTAGCTCTACTTTCGACGCATCGTCTCCCTCCATGTTGTTTTGTTATGTGTGTCACCGGCAGCCGCTCCGAGTCGCTTTTCACTTCCGGAGGTGACAGGAAGTCAAACCACTGTTGTAGTTCTTTTGTGTTGCTAGCGCGGTCAAAAGAGTGTTGGCTCTCACTGAAAGATGACTACAAAAATGGACGCATCTGTTCATCTGGTTGTTTAACACGGCTGAAAATGATCATCTATTAATGTCGTTCCCGCTCCTGCCCGCTCCCGTTGCTTTTTTTCCCGTCCCGATCACGGGATTAATTAAAAAATGACTCCCATCCCGTGGGATTCCCGCGGGAATCACGTGACCCACGGGAATTCCCGAAAAATGTCATCCTCTACTTTACGCCACTCTTATTCTTTAACAGCTAAAATTATTTCAGTATTTAATAAATGATTTCTGGACAGAAAACTTTAAACCTGTTTAGATATTCTGATATTCTGTTTCCCAGATTAGAAAACTTGTTTTGGAAGGAAAATGTACACTAATTACATAAGTTCCAGTAAATGACCATGAATATGTTCCCAGTTTCAGGTTGAGTTCCTTCCTTTCAGTGTGACTGCTCTGAAGTGACAGTCTGATGAACAGCAGCCAGCCTGATTATCCAGTCAGCTGTCAGACAGATTTCTTTTTTCCCTCCAGAATGTCACACAGAGACAGGCTTAGTGCTTTGCTGCCATCCTGTGGTGACTTAGTGTCACTGTAATTTCTTCTTCTCCTTCAAGGAAATCTGCCTTCCCATGCATGAAAATAAATCTAACTTTGCACAGAGGTCCAGTCCTGTGGCAAACTTCCTCAACTGGCATTGTGGGCTAATAGTCCTGATGGTGGTGTTTAAAACTCTGACAATTCAACTGTAACTTTTACCACAATGTAGGCCCAGTGAGCAGGAATGATAGGATGCTTTGAGCCAGCAGGAATTATGAAGTCTATCGCTGTTTTTCTCATAAACTTTAAAGTTAATTAAACCTGGAGTTTTTGTTCAATTGACACCAGACTTGCTGTGATGCATCTGCAGACTGTCCTCCACAAACCTTCTAGAAAGACTTTGGTTTCATCAAAAATTGATCTCATCAAAATGTTTTACTGTAAACAGCCAGTGGTGGAAAGTAAAGAAGTACATTTACTTGAGTAAAGTACAGATGCTCAAAAAATGTAAAATGTACTTATGTACAATACTCAAGTATTTATTTTTTGGAGACTTCTGACTTTCACTCCACTACATTTCAAAGACAAATATTGTACTTTTGACTACACTACATTTGTACAAAGGTTGTTGTTACTCGTTACTTTTAGATGAAGCAGAGCTTTGAAGTCAGCTAACCAAGCTAACCCAACTAGGCATAAGTTTGTTTGTTACCTTGCAGACATGACAACAATGACAACTGTGCTGCTGTAAGATAGCAATGCCACCTGTGCCACTGGCGCATCCGCTTTGCGCCAGGTGTAAGATCAGGCCCTCAGTGGTTTGCATGTCACCTCTTCTAGTTTACTGCAGTTATACAAGGCATCAGGTAGTTGTGTGTAATCAGTGAGTTGCTCCATTTTCTTCCCTGTTAAAATTGGTCAACAGACATCATTTACTTCCCTCTTCTTTCGGCAACAGTATGGTGACATAAATGCTGAAATACTGGATGACTGGCACAAACAGAACAGAGTACACCCAAGTTGAAGTAAGAGCACAGTATGTCTGAGGATATCTATGCCAAGCCAGACCTCAGCAAAAAAGTTCGATTTCAGACAGGTGAGAAGAAAGACGAGGAAGATGAGGAGGAAGAAGGTAGAAAGGAAGGCATCTGTGATACCACTGAGAATGGAGTAATTTATTACAACTGCTGGACAGAGAAGAGTACTCCACCGAAAACACAGGACAACACCACTGATGACCAACAGAGAAGTATATATCTATCTATCTATAACATGACATTTTTTATTGAGGTATTTTGTTTTTTCAGTTATGAGTTACTATAAAAATTGAACATTGTCATCATGTTCGTATTTGTTACAGTAAATTTGTAAATGTAGGATCACAGGATGCTTGATATCAAATGCCACATTATGTCTACATGAGATGTACTCTAATTATTTAGGTCACTTAACTAATTCATTTTAAAATAAACTCTCATCAGCAGTGTTTATTTGTGTCCACAGCCACTTCAGTCAGTCAGTCTGAGGATATCTATGCCAAACCAGACCTCAGCAAAAAAGTTCGATTTCAGATGAGTGAGAAGAAAGAAGAAGAAGATGAAGAAAGAAGAAACACAGACATCTATCAGAACATCAATAATGTCGTGACTGCGGTCGATCCAGGTCCTCTAAAGAGGCCTGTACCCAGAGCTGCTGGACTGTTTCTGGGGCTGCTGTGTCTTGTCCTCCTGGCTGCTGTCATTGTCCTGTTGGTCCTCTGTAAGTTTGACAAATTCATCAAACCAACAGTTATCATACATCACACATACATATGATTTTTAAAAAAAAATTATTTATTTTGCATAAACATATCATTAAAATAGTATGAACAATTATTGTGATTGAGATGTGCGAAGGGGAGGTATGAAACCCAAAAGGGCTTATATAGAAACCTCACACATGAAGAACATGCTCAAAAACCGAGTTTGTTATAAAAATGTAAAATCTAAGTGATGTCTGTTGAACCTTTGCTGTTACAGGGATTCAAGACCAAAACAACTGGAACACACAAAGAAAACTACTGACAGAGGACAACAACAACCTGACCGCTGAGAGAGATGAACTACAAAAACAGCTCGGTGAGTGAAGATAATGATTTTAATTAGAGGAATGGTTTGATATTTTGGAAATTACATTTAAATGGCACAAACTCAATGTAAGATTTTTTGGACATAAGGACAAAAAAATCAGAGGAGAAGGTGGTCTGTTAGAGCAAGGCTCTTAAAAACACTTTTTTTCAAATGTTGGGTCATATTACTATAAAAAGGAAGAGGCTGTGTCTGAGTCTGCCTCTGACTAACGTGCACAAGTAGGTGGTATTGAGTCTGAGCGGTCATATTTCACTGATTATGCTACGGGTGCACAAACTCCTGCCTGTCAGGACATCAGGACACTGTTTCCTGACAGTAGAAGAGCGCTACTATGATCTGAAATAATGTTGTGATGTGAACACAGGATTAGCTGTTAGCTAACATGGTTCACTCACCATGACACCTGCCTGGTTCTCCACTGACTCTCCTCACACCACAACTCAATGTCTGTCCAATATTTCTCCTAACCCTGTTCCGTTCCTCGTCTCTTTGACCCCTTGTAGGCTCATAATCATGAGCTTGTGTTCTATCATATTCATATGAAGATACATTTTCAACCTCTTCTAAACTAGAGTCTAAACTAGCATAATATATAACTATACAACTATGAAAATATATATGTGTATATGTGTATATATATTCATTTATGTGTGTATGTATGTATATACACACACACACACACACACACATACACTATAATATATATATATATAATATATATATTTTTTTAATAAAGTTTCTACAACATTTGACTAAACATTGATTCACTTGGGGCTCCAACCTGCAAGTTTCAACTTTAACATCCTCTAAACTGTAAGTGCTGTTGCCACAACTGTTTGATGAGACTCTGTTGCATGTTTCATTCTTGCTTCAAAACCTGAGTGATGGTGTCAGTTAATTGGCCACCAAAATGAGATGTTTTACAAGTTTTATGCACAAATCTCTGTTTTGTTCTACTTTTTTGTTGACATGCTGACTGCTACTATACAAGAATATTCCTTTTTTCTGGCTGAATTATGACGAGAATCAGAGGTTTTTGGATTCAAATTATTCAATTATTTGTGTTACATGGTAGATTTATTTGTGTGGTAATATGTTATATACAGTAGTGGTAAACACAGAGGTGGTTAAACTGTAGTTGACCTTTTATCCCTCATTGATTGGTACGGTTGATGTGAAAATAGATGAATAAACTCTCAGCCTCATTTCAAAGAGGTGATGAACTGAGTTTACTTGGGTTTACCCTCTACTACACCCCTGGTTACATTTACTGTGAACAGAAAATTCACCTTTGATCTTCCATGTAAAATGATATATCGACAAATTAGCCACAAAATGACGTCCATGTGATTCCTTGTTCATTGCTTTCAACCAGGAGGTCATTTGCCAATTCAGCAGACATCTCAAACATCTCATATATATTTATGCAATACAGACGTACGTCTGACAGATTCTGATAAAGAGAACAATGTCAGAGAATTAACTCAAGTTTTGATCAGCGAACCATGTGCAAGTGGTTATTGTGCAAATTGTGAAAATTATACGTATGCAACAACATGTGCAATTAGCAATTAGCTTGTATGAATGAGAAATTCAAATCTGCTGTGAAAAAACACACCAGTTGTTCAGAGATTTGTACTTCATATTTTGAAAAAAGTCATTCTGATTCAAGAATTGAGCCAAAGCAAATGAGAAAAACTTTAATGGATGCAGTTGCCAGGCAACAGGTGGAGACTTTGGGCAGGGCCAAGCTGTTTCTCCGGTCCTGTTTAGAAGGGAACCCTGGATTTGCAAGAGTAGTGAAACTCTCACAAGATTTCTCTGTGTTGATTCGTCATTGTGCGTGCCTTTCCTCAGGCTGTAGGTGCATCCAAGTCTGTTGGTGCACTCTGCTGTAAAAAAGTTAATTTTTATGACTTATTTATTCATCTGCTTATATAATTTGTGTTTTGTGAGTAGCATAAAGGGACTACAACCATGTTTGTCTTTATGTACAGTCTAAGAAGACATTAAATGTTTAGACTACATTAGCAAAGTCCTTTGAAGTGATTTACACACAGACAGTAAAATTAGTCTTGGTGGTATCTTTGTACAACTGCCACTACGCCTCAAACTCGGTGAGACAAGAATGTTGAGAAGCAGCTCCGGGACTAAACCCACCCAATCCAACGACCCAAACCAACAAAGGCAACAAGTATTAGCCAATCAGAGTCAGAGTAGGGTGGGTCATGTCTTCGATATATCTGTGCTGAGTCCAGCACTATTGTGCTGAGTCAAGTGTTAAAGTGCAGGAGTTCTGAAAATCTAGGGTTCCCTTCTAGACATGATTCTGTTTCTCCTTGTGCACAGTCTTTATGCTAAACTAAGCTAGCTGTGAAATTATGTGCACGTAACCAGTGCTGGGTTAGATTTCAAGCTGTTATAAACCACTGGAGAGGATGCACAGCACAAGAGAGAGCACAAGGAGCATGTGAATATGGACAGAAGTGTTGATGTGCCTCTTGTTATTCTACAATTCTGAGCTTTACCCTGCAGACTGGAGTCTCTGTTAACAGTGACAAACAGCTGGATTTGTCTTATATACGTCCCTCTCCTCTATGAAATATCTGTGCGGTCCAGGCACGCTGTTCTCTGTGGAGGCCCAGAACTGCCACTTTGATTACAAGAAAAGATCCTGTAAGTCATTAAAATGAGAATCTTTATCAAAATGACTTATTATCTCAAAAAAACAAGTTAGTATTTCAAAATAATGAATTACTATCTAAAAGAATTACTTAATATCTCATAATGCTGAGTTAGTTTCTCAAAATACTGAGTTATTACCTCATAATACTGAGCTGTTATCTCAGACTATTGAGTTAGTAGCTCAGAATAATTACATATAATTCAAAATAACGAGTTAATATTTTAAAAAAATGAATCAGTATCTCAAATGAATTACTTATTATCTCTAAATAATGAGTTAATATTTTAAAATAATGAATTAGTATCTCAGAAGAATGAGTTAAACTTTAAAAAAAACTCAAACTTATTATTCAATGACTTATTTTCACTATGTTAAAGTTTCTCATCAATAGATACTAACTCACTAATTATTAGAGATGAGCCATTATCCTGATATTTGACACACTTTAGTATGATGTCATTATTTAGACTGACCTCTGACTGACTTCCAGTGTCTCTTTACCCCTGTGTTAACAAATTAAGAAAAAAAAAGACAAAAATAAAATCATACTTAACCTTTAAGTTTAATTCATTATTCCCTTGGACTTCAAATCATTGTTTTATTTGATGGCCTTGCTGCCCTGACATTTGGCTTTTCTGATTAAAAAAACAAAAAAACTTGACAACACAAAGTGGCCTCTCCCCATAATATATGCTGATCAAGACTCATCAGTCATAGGAGTTAACACTACTTTCTGCTAACCTCTGCTTGGTATTTTTCAATTTTGCACTTTTCACAGATATAAAAGCTCCACCAGACTGTAACAGCAGAGCTACTACAACTAATACGACTCTGTACTGACACTTCCTGCAGACAGACAGACACACACACACACCAGCAGAGGGGAGGGCAGCCTCTCTGAGCCGCTAGTGTTAGCTCAGCTAGCTGTGACACAGATAAAACACAGAAAGGTAGGTTAGAAGATAGGTTAACTCTGATTACTAGCAGAGCGGTGATCGCTCTCTCTCCAGTAGCTGTTGTAGCCACGCCCCCTACTGTGCTTGTCCTGTTCAGCCCCTGCACACACTCCTCCTCAACATTTTCCCTCTTTTTAGCATTTTTTAAAATGATGCTGTGGCTGGACTGAGGCTCAGACCTGGGGATGCAGTTCCACTTCACTGTTTAGACATCGAGAGCTTTTTATCTGATTGAGACAGAACAGTGATAACATACAGCACAGCTTCTACAAGCTGAGAGTGGTGTTTCTGCTTGATGCTCTGAATTGTGTTGGTCTTTGACTGTATCATGGGGTTATATAAAGTATTGTTTCTAAAGGCATGTCATTAATTTTATCATTTTGTGTCATTAAATAGAGACGCATTACTGTCCGGACTATTGGATATCGTTTGGCAAGAGCTGTTATTTAATTTCCGACAAGAATCAACCAACAACAATTCCAATGAAAACCTGGGCTGGCAGCAAAAAGTTCTGTGAGGATCAGGGTGCACACCTGGTGATCATATCTAATGAGAAGGAACAGGTGAGTGGACGGTTCTTCCTGAACCTGTTGTTTTGACTTTGTTTCTATTTTATTCTCTGCAAAGCTTTGAAAATGATAAATGCGACCAAAGTACAAAACACGCTTCCCTTCCCAAACTGGTCATTTGAATATTAAGACTTTTTGTTATCTGTGTTTTATGATGCTGTTAAAGGACCAGTGTGTAGAATTTAGTGGCATCTAGTGGTGAGCTTGCAGATTACAAACACCTCATCTCACCCTCCTGCGCTTACAGCAGCCACAAAACTAATGCAAATGCTAGAGCCAGTGAATATTATATTCCATGTTCGCCATATTCTGTTTATAAAGCCCTGTAAATTTTACACACTGGATCTTTAAAGGGTTGCATCAAAATTATATGTAAACACAAGAACTAAGCAAACCCGTGTTTGTTACTGTGTTTAGTATGAAGTTAAAAAAAAATAAAATAGGCATTTGGCCTTTTAAGAACATGAGGAAATAAAGGTCAGAGAGAAGAAAAGGTTGTTAAAATGTATCTTTAAAAAAAGGAAGATAAATCCACAATGACTTGTACAAAGCTGCAGAAATGAATAGCCTTGTTCAGACCAAGTATTAACATGTGTCCTGGCTGATCTGATCACAGGTGGTTTCCTGTCTGTTTGGACATTTATTCATTCCTTTATTTTCAGTTCATTGTCACACTAAACTCCTCTATCAGCCAACACAAGCCTCATATTATATCTGCACTGTCAGCAGCCCAGCACAACAGCTGCATCGTGTGTGTGAGGACACACACTTTAACTTTTTGTGACTGTGTGACAATCTGATGTTTTCACATCACAGATGACAAAGACAGACATTAATGACAGAGTCAGACAGAAGTAAAAGTGTGTGTCCCAGCGCACCACGGAGCGCCTCTCCTGTCTGCTCTTCTCAAAAACACAATGTTTTTCACAAGGAAAGAAACAATTTACTGTTTTGTATTTAATGCTGAATTTACATGAAGAGTCACCGTAAGCTGTTTTACTCTCTGTGCTCTGTATGCAAATAAACACACTTACAAAGTGCACTGTTGTTTTTAACCAGCGACCTGCTGGGACAAACTGACACAATGTTTTCTACACAAAGAAAGAAATAACTTAACATGTAACATTTACAGAATTTACAAGATGGCGCAAATAGTAAAAATTTTTCATAGACAACATTTCACAAAGTTGCTTAAGTTTCTCCTCCATCAACAACTCACAAAATAGCATGATTTTTTTAAGGCAGTCTGAGACTACTAGTGTGTTCACAAATATCTGCAGGTAAGAGAGGCCATATGTATAACAATGAAACAAATGATGGACTTTCAGGATGTCACTTGAGCAGGCGATCTCACTGGCAGGCTGCAGTGTGTTCACACTGTGGAAAGAATACCCTCCAAACATGTTCTGAGCGATCGGATCTCAGATCGGATCTCAGATCGGATCTGGGCCCTAACCCTCCTATTTCATAACAATATGGCAGCCTGAATCTGAGGCAACTAAATGGAATTCAGCCATCATTAATTTTGTCAAAGGGGGGCTGTTTAAGTGATCTCTTTAGAAAGACAGTGAATAAAAATGAAAAATAACTGACTATTATTGTGATCCACTTGATTGTCTCTTTAAAATCTAGGAATTTGTCAACTCATTTAACCTGCGTGTCTGGATTGGTCTGACTGATGAAGAGACAGAGGAAGTCTGGAAATGGGTAGATGGAACACAAGTTACCAGAAAGTAAGACATTCTCCATTTTCTCATTTATTGACTGTCTACATTCTAAATGTGTGTCAGATCAGGGAGACATTGATCAACAATAAAGTCCAGGGTGGTCTTAATGTGGCTCTGGAGACAAAGTCTGCACAGACTTGAATTCAAAGATTAAAGAACACAGATGATACAGAGATGAGCTCTGCTGAGCTTTATATAATGACAATAAAGAAGTGTGTTTGTGCAGGTTCTGCCTACAGATTGTGTGATTGTGAACATCCATGATGTGACTCCCAAATGAAACACCTGACATTTCTGTTTCTTTATATTCAGTTTGATTTATGTGGGACCTCATAATATCATGCACTGAAAGTACAATTCACAGATGTCAACTGTATTGATTTCTAATATTTTTACATTGTTGGCTGATCAGTTTTTGTTCATCTCTAGGTACTGGGGACAAGGACAGCCAGATAATCATGGCCCAGGTGAAGACTGTGTTGAAATTTATCATGCTGTTCAAAAATCTCTTTTGGAAACCTGGAATGATATGAAATGCAGCTATTCATCATATTTTATCTGTGAGAAGATGCTTCAGTAAAATCAAAAGATTATGATATGCTCTTGGACTGATTCAATATCTGTTTTGTGCTCACACATGTGAAACATGCACAGGTGTGGATTCGAGACTTGGACTTAAGTCAGACTTGAGTCATTAATTTGATGACTTTAACTCAACTTGACAAAATCAAAAACAATTTGTAACTTGAGCCTTGGGACTTGAAAATACTTGACACCTTCTCCCAAACCCAGAGACTAAAAAGTCTGTTGTTTAAAAAGTATGAATGCATGAATCACTTCATTTCTTGAATCAACTAACAGGGTCCCAAATTAACATCCTGCCAAGCACCAGATGCAGGTGGATTTTCTGTTTGGTGAGTAAATCTATAAATTCCCCAAATTGGGGTGGAGCGCCCCAAATGTAATGTCATTAAAGACAGGAAAGTTTAGAAGTTTAGGACTTGGGACTTGACTCAAGGCCTGCCCGTCTTGACTTGGAACTTGAGACCTGACATGCAGAACAATGACTCGGTCCCACCTCTGGAAATAATTCACTGTACATTCTCCTCCTGTGAAAACAAAGGAGTGCATCTCTGCTGTATTTTTTATGTATAAATCAACTGCTGAGCTCAAACACTTCAGTAATGCTGTATTCATTAAAGCTCCAAGGAACTTTCATATTGTGTTGATCTTGGAGGCCCCTGTGGAGAAAAGCAAAAGGATTTCCACAGTAATAACCACAGAATGTAACATCAAAAATAAATATGTGTGGCCTCATAATAACATGTACTGGAAGTATAATTCACAGATGTCATGATTTGTAATATTTTAGTGATGGTTTCTTGGCTGATGAGTTTGTGTTCATCTCCAGGTACTGGGGACATAAACAGCCTGATAATTATCCCCCAAATGAAAACTGTGTTGTGATTTTAAGCCCGTCTCCTGATTTAAATAACTGGAATGATTTAATCTTGCAGTGTTTTATCAAACTTTATCTTTTTAGGAAAGTACTTCATTAAAATCAAATTATTATGATGCTCTTGGGCTGGTTCCACATCTGATTTTCTGTTTTGTTTTGCTCTCACACATGTGAAATAACAGTAACATGCTGTACATTCTCCTCCTCTGAGAGCAGAGGAGTACATCTCTGTGCTCTGTTGTTTAATGCAGAAATAAACTGCTGAGCTGATACTTCACTAAGACTATATTCATTCATTTGTTTTTGTGTTTGTGATGTAATAAAATAAACAACTAAAAAATAATTTGTCACTATCAAGATTGACAAAATAGTACTCACAATCTGAATAATGAATTCATCACAGGGCTGACACACAGAGACATACAACCACTCACTCTCACATTCACACCTACGGGCAATTTAGAGTCACCAATTAACCTATTATGCTGCATGTCTTTGGACTGTGGGAGGAAGCCGGAGTACCTGGAGAGAACCCACGCTGACACGAGGAGAACATGCAAACTCTACACAGAGAGACCCTGCCGGCTCGGGGAGTCGAACTGAGGACCTTCTTGTTGTGCGGCAGCAGTGCTAACCACTGCGCACTGGCCACTGTGCCGCCCCTACCTGTAATTGTATATATATAAATAAGTGCACATTGTTTTATTTTGACTTATATTTGATCTTATTCTACTCTGAATTTAATTTCCTGTATTGTAGCATTATTAAACTGTTCTATATTTGTTGTACACTCTTGTATTGTGCAGTGTAATAAATGACCTTGATTGGTAATTGATAGTGTTGTGCATTATTAATAAAGTTATGGGAGCTGTTGCTCTGTCTTCATTATTTTAGAAGCAGTTTAAGGCTTAGGACCGGTTTCAACCTGTGTTGTGTGGGTCATAGTCACATGATCACTCAACATCCTCAGTGCTGCTGAACACAGAAACACAGGAGTCTCCCTCATGGCAAAACAAACGGGGGCTTATCTCATTACCACCAATTTTAATTATGTTTATGTCATTTTGGCTCTGATGCCCATGAGCCTCAGCTGCTCATTACTACGATACCCATGAGCCCCTGCCACCGTTGCCTGTCAAAAGTCTAAATCAGCACAAATTCAGAACACTTTGTTGTTAAATTTGTGAATGAAACATGGCACCAAAGTTGTTGAATTAATCCAAAATTGACCCAGAATCCAAAATTCTGCTGCGGGGCCCTTCTAACTAACCGGAGAGCCGTGAAAATCATTTGCCACATGGTCACACTGACAGTCCAGTGCTCCCACTACAGTCCTCCCTCCTTTAAAACAGTTTGATCCATCTGTCACAAAACAAGTAGATCTATATAGAACAGAATGAGGTACAAAAACAAATTTTGCATTGATTGGAATATTTTGTGTAGAATCTTAAGATAAGTGAATATTGACATTAACATAAATAAGAAATTGTAGAACATATAAAATGTAGAAAATACTAAAACATAACACTGAGCTTTGGCTCTGATGCCTGCTAATTAGTCGGTTAATTGATTTTAAATTCAATATTTAATCAATCATTGGTCACTATCAATCCATTCTTTTCATTCAGAGTTGTAATCAGTGGTAGACAGTAACTAAGTACATTTACATCAAGTACTGTACTTACAGTATTTTGTACTTTAGTTCCATTTTATCCAAATTTATGCTTCTACACTACATCCCAGAGGCAAATACTGAACTTTTTAATCCACAAAGCTGAAAAAAGGCTGTTTTCTGACTTTTTAGAGATACGTGGTTCTCACAGGACAGTCATGCTACAGATGTTTGATGGTCTTATAGACCATGATGCATTGCTGTGGATTAAACTGGCCAACAGTGGCCTCTAAAGTAATTCAGTCAGATAACTCACGATTTAGAATGCTTATTTCAGCAGCAGAACATAGAGTTTGCCGTCTCCCCACAGGTTCAGTTACATAGAGATATCAGGGGAGTGATGAGCAAATTATTCAACCCCCCGTCAGAGCCTGCAGGTGGATGCTGGGGTGGTGGTGGGGCTAAAAGAGCAGGTAGTGACACTAGTGCAGGGCAGCAATGTATTGGCAGGCAGAGGGAGAGATGGGAGGTTTTAGCAATTTAAATAAACTGCCAGATTGGAAGGGTGCGTTTGGTATGAACCACTGAGAGTGAGGCATGTCACATGTGATGTGTTGACTGCCTGAACTGGCTCGCAGGCATCACCACGTTTAAAATGAGCTCAACCTTAAACATCTACAGCAGTAAACAGCAGTAACATTAATGTAATAATATTAATCCAAAAACATCAGACATAACAACACTGACGGGAACATTTTACTGCAACATGAATACTTCTACTTTAAGTACATTTATCTGATAATATTTACTTTTACATCAGTAAGGTTTTGTGAATGCAGAACTTTAACTTGTAGTGAAGTATTTTTACAGTGTGATATCAGTACTTTTGCTTCAGTAAAGGACCTGAATACTTTTTACCCTCCTGGCCACCTCAGAGGAGTAACATCATGTCCTTATATGGTCTGGACAGACAGACAGACAGACAGACAGACAGACAGACAGAGCTTCTTCTCTGACCCAATCTTCTCTGAGCTACAGATTATAAACAGCGCTGCATGTTGGCGCTCATCAAACATGATAAATAGTTGTAAGTTGTTCTCACTTCTGTCAGACACAAAGTCACTGGATGTGTCTGTAAGCTTGACACAGACAGACACACAGACAAGACAGACAGACAGACAGACAGACAGACAGAGGGAGGAGCATCAATTGAACGTTACTGTGAATGAATGATATCAAACTTAGAGAGGAGGAAACAGATACACATAGTTCCACATGTTTGCATGTTTTCAGATAGTGAAGTAATTAAGTCAGTGGGTGTAGTTTGACATGTTTGGTGGAAGGAACAAAACGTGTTTGCTGTAAATGATAAAGGTCAGTTGGGTATTGTAAATGATGAATGGTAGACTGTAATGCAGCCCAGCTGATTATCACAATAACACTGTCAAACAAAATGTCAGTGAAATTCATCAACTGAGAATTTATCACTTTATTTCTAAATTCACATACATTTAATCACAGGCCATTATTATTCATAAGAATTTACATCACAGCCCAACACTTCCACTATTTCTTCCCTTTATTCAAAATAAAAGACCTGTATTTACTTCCCTGTTCCCTCAGTTATGCTCCTTTATGTTGACATAAATGCAAATATATTGTGGAACTGGCTGAAGCAGAACAGAGGACATCTGTGTTGAGGTGAAGTGAGAATCAGCATGTCTGAGCTTATCTATGCCAAGATAGATCTTACCAAAAAGTTCAATTTCAGAGAGGTGAGAAGACAGAAGAAGAAGAAGAAAAAGAAAAAGAAGAAGAAGAAGAAAAAGAAAAAGAAGAAGAAGAAGAAAAAAAAAGAAGAAACGTAGATGTCTGTGATGACTTTGAGAATGTAGTGATTTATGACAACTGCTGGACAGAGGAGAGTACTCATCCACCAAAACCACCGGACAAGACCACTGATGACCAACAGAAAAGTTTATATCTATCTATCTATCTATCTATCTATCTGTCCTGTCTGTCGTCTGTCTGTCTGTCTGTCTGCCTGTCTAATTTGTGCAAAACTCGTACAACACTTGGTTATTAAACCTTGTAACTGGTCTGCCTGCAAGTGATTACATTTTTTATTAAATGTAGACATCAGATGGAAAATCTGATGGAGTTGCCATCTCAGGGACAAAATGTTACATTTTCACAGCATACTTGTATTTACTCAGAGTTCTGTTAATGTGAATCAAAATACACATTTTTAAACCATAATTCTTATTTAGCTTTGATTTAGAGGGACTACAGAGTCGAACATGGTTGAGACACGTCTGATAGAAATATTATTTCATGAATGTTGAAAAATAGAAAGGTTACCAGTGTTTGAACCAAGGGAGTGTGTTTGATTTTGACATTGGTGGGGACACAAAAGCGCTCCACCTGCCTATCCTTTCGAATTCTGAGAGTTCGAACTGCCACTAACTGCCATAAACGACCGTGTAAACCCAATCAGTAAGAGCCATTGTTATGTCACTCTTAATACTGAGAGAATGTTGGTAAAATGTGTGTTTAAAAGCCACAAAAACAGTCAGTTTATCACATTAAAATCCCATGTAAGGGCAATTACTGTTCAGAACACATTAATTTAAGGTTAGACTGATATTATAATCATAATATTCATGTTGATTTCCGGAAATAAATTTTTCGGTTGCCCTCCCTACTTACACTCGCGGATGCAGATACATTCACTGTCTGCTGTCCTGTCCAACTAACAGGTTGCAAGTAGCTTTTACAAGCAGATGGAGTGACAGCGGGGACGGCCAATCACATGTACGTTAGTGAGAAACCGGCAGAGCCAATCGGAGAGCGATATTTAGGTTAGAGGCGGGACTTCTAGCAGAGACCGACTGTTAACCCTTTGTGTGCCATAATCATTGACTAAACAGTACGGACAGCGGTTGTATTGATAGCGACTACACATTAGTGGCTGGATATTGGTAGGGACGTGTCCCTAGCATCCCTACCCAATTCTACGCCCCTGGTTTGAACAGTATTCCTGACTTTTTTAAACCAGGAAGTGAGACAGGGGTTCTTAGGGTACAGCTAACAGCTAATCTAAGTTGACAGAAATTTAGAAGACAACTTTAAAGGGCCAACATTATCATACAAAAGTATATTTTAAAACAAGGATGATTATAATAGCACATTTTTATTCCCGTGTCATGAGTGTGTATTGTTAGTTTTAGATTTTGTGAATTCTTGTCTGAATCTTGTTTGAAAATTAAAGCAAACCAGATCATTTCATGAAAACACTATCAATAATCAACAATTTGGGACATGATTTGTCACTGGTCTCAAGACTGTTTTTTTCTGTGTTTTTTCTGTGTGTTTTCTGTCCATCCATCCATCTGTCTATTCTGTCCATCTGTCTGTCTGTGTCTGCTTGTCTCATATGTCCTACATACATGTTACACTGTATTTAATATTACCTGATGTGAACATTAGAAACATTACATTTGTTATTCAGGTATTTTGTTTCTTCAGTTATGAGTTATTATAAAAATTGAACATTGTCATCCTGTTCGTATTTGTTACAGTAAATTTGTAAATGTAGGATCACAGGATGCTTGATATCAAATGCCACATTATGTCTACATGAGATGTACTCTAATTATTTAGGTCACTTAACTAATTCATTTTAAAATAAACTCATCAGCAGTGTTTATTTGTGTCCACAGCCACTTCAGTCAGTCAGTCTGAGGATATCTATGTCAAGCCAGACCTCAGCAAAAAAGTTCGATTTCAGATGAGTGAGAAGAAAGAAGAAGAAGATGAAGAAAGAAGAAACACAGACGTCTATCAGAACATCAATAATGTCTGACTGCGGTCGATCCAGGTCCTCTAAAGAGGACTGTACCCAGAGCTGCTGGAGTGTTTCTGGGGCTGCTGTGTCTTGTCCTCCTGGCTGCTGTCATCGTCCTGTTGGTCCTCTGTAAGTTTGACAAATTCATCAAGCCAACATTATCATACATCACACATACATATGATGTAAGTGATGTCTGTTGAACCTTTGCTGTTACAGGGATTCAAGATCAAAACAACTGGAACACACAAAGAAAACGACTGACAGAGGACAACACCTACCTGACCAGAGAGAGAGATGAACTACAGACAAATTACAGCCTGGTAGAGAACCAGAAAAACCTTCTGAGGCCAGAAAACAACAACCTGACCGCTGAGAGAGATGAACTACAGACAAATTACAGCCTGGTAGAGAACCAGAAAAACCTTTGACCGCTGAAGAGAGAACTACAACAATTACAGCCTGTAGAAACCAGAAACCTTTGACGCGAGAGAGATGAACTACAGACAAATTACAGCCTGTTAGAGAACCAGAAAAACCTTCTGACGGCCAAAAACAACAACCTGACCACTGAGAGAGATGAACTACAAAAACAGCTCGGTGAGTGAAGATATGTATAATGATTTTAATTAGGGGAGTAGTTTGATATTTTGGAAACTATATTGAATTTTTACAAAGACTCTCAGTTGTTTTCAGCTCATTATTCAAAACGGTCTCAAAACTGTAAGTGCCATTGCCACAACTGTTTGATGGGACACCATATTGCATGTTTGTAAAAGATAGTAAATTACCCATAACATTTCACTTTTGCTTCAAAACCTGAGTTATTGTGTTGATAAACTAGCAAAATGTCAAAATGAAAAGCTGTTTTGTCATCATATGAGCCTTCCTGCTCAAAAGGTTTAGGTGTTTTTTCACCATGACAGTCAACCCTGGACTGTACTTATGTTTTTGCTCACATGCTAAAAACATGTCCAGTGTGGCTGAATGGATGAGAAATTCAAATCTATTGTGAAATGCATACAAGTTGTTCAAAGATTTGTACTTAAAGGGATAGTTCACCCAAAAATTAAAAAATTATTCACTCACCGTGATGCTGAATGAAAGGTCGGGTTTAGTTTTTTAGTCCACAAAATGCTGCTGGCGTTTCACAGGAAAACAGTGTGTAAAAAAAACCAACTGGGGAAACAATAAATTAATTAATTAATAATTAAAAAAAAAAAAAAAAAAACAAGAAAAGAAAACAAAAAAAGAATAAAAACACAAAATGCCTCCATACTGCTCATCTGGTGAAATCCAAGTGTCATGCCAAGTTGACTAAAAAATGTTATTTACACCATGTTTTTAGCCTGAATCTTCACCGTAGATCCTTCACTCGGAGCCACGTTCACGAGCACATGCACACTGTGTATGTGTGTGCTGATACGTCTCAAACTCGGCGAGACATTTTATTTTTTTTATTTTTACCTGAACCATACCCAATCAGTCTCCATATGTCTAAATAAATTAGCACATTTCCTAAAATTTTGAACTGTTCCTCCAACAAGGTTTCAAGTATCTGCAAAATGCCTTATTATCCCAAAATAATAAGTTATTATATATCAAATGACATTTTATCTCAAAATAATGAGATAATTATTGCAAAATAATCATTTGATATCTCTATAAGAGTTACATATTAACTCAGAATAATGATTTAGTATCTCAGAATAATGAGTTAAACAAAAAAATTATTATTAATTACTTATTATTCAGTGACCATTTTGATAAAGTTTCTAAAGATCCTAACTCATTATTTTGAGATATTTAGTCATATCACACAATTTAGAGAAAAAAAGAAGGAACATTTTTAATTTGTAAATCTAATTTAATCTGTAAATTTAATTCATTGCTTCCCTGAACTCAAAATCACTGGTTTATTTTATGGCCCTGCTGCTCTGGTGTTTGGCCTTTGTGACCTCAAAAAACTGACAGTTCAAAGAAGCCTTTTTAGTAACCCTCTGCATGGTATTTTTCAGTTTTGACACTTTTGACAGCTATAGAAGCGCCACTAAATTTCAACAGCGGGGCTACGACTCTGTACTGACACTCCCTGCAGACAGACACACACACACACACACACACCCAGCAAAGGGGAGGGCAGCCTCTCTGAGCCGCTAGTGTTAGCTCAGCTAGCTGTGACACAGATAAAACACAGAAAAAAAGGGCCACAAATGTGCTCCAGAGGACTCTCAGTGTTTCCAGTGTGAGTCTGACAGCAGCCGCCCATGATAGGTTAACTCTGATTACTAGCAGAGCGGTGATCGCTCTCTCCAGTAGCTGTTGTAGCCACGCCCCCTACTGTGCTTGTCCTGTTCAGCCCCTGCACACACTCCTAAACATTTTCCCTCTTTTTAGCATTTTTTAAAATGATGCTGTGGCTGGACTGAGGCTCAGACCTGGGGATGCAGTTCCACTTCACTGTTTAGACATCGAGAGCTTTTTATCTGATTGAGACAGAACAGATAACATACAGCACAGCTTCTACAAGCTGAGCGTGGTGTTTCTGCTTGATGCTCTGAACTGTGTTGGTCTTTCATAGGATTATATAAAGTATTGTTGTTGAAGGCATGTCATTAATTTGATCATTTTGTGTCATTAAATAGAGACGCATTACTGTCCGGACTATTGGATATCGTTTGGCAGGAGCTGTTATTTAATTTCCGACAAGAATCAACCAACAACAATTCCAATGAAAACTGGGCTGGCAGCAAAAAGTTCTGTGAGGATCAGGGTGCACACCTGGTGATCATATCTAATGAGGAGGAACAGGTGAGTGGATGAAAAAAATTTTGTCTTGAACCTGTTGTGTTGTTGACTTTGTTTCTATTTTATTCTCTGCAAACTTTTCTAAGTTATAAATGCTACCAAATTACAAAACATGCTTCCTGTCTGAAGCTCATCATTTGAATATTAGGATATTTTGCTATTTTATGATGCTGTTAAAGGACGAGTGTGCAGGATTTAGTGGAATCTGGTGGTGAGGTTGCAAATGACAAATATCTCATTTCATCCTCCTGCATCTACAGTGGCCACGAAGCTCAAACAAAACATGAAAGGCCATATTGAGAGTCAGTGTTTGGTTTTGGCCTAAACATGGCGGTGCAGCATGGTGGCCTCTGTGGACAAGGATCTGCACCCCCTGTATATGTAAAGGGCTCATTCTAAAGTAATGAAAACCCCCAAATTCTTCCAGGTTATTATACACTAATAAAAACAGACTTAAATATTATATGCCAATTTTGCCATGTTCTACAAATAAATGCCTTACGCACTCGACCTTTAAATGATTGCATCAGAGTGTAAACATGAGTTAAACAAGCCTTTGTTTGTTACTGTGTTTTGTATGAGGAAGAAAAAATTAGGCATTTGGCCTTTTGAAAAGATGGATAAAGGGAAAACAGGTTGCTAAAATGTTTGAAATGGGAGGAGAAAGGTCCTTAGTCCTGTTCAAGACCTGGTATTATGATCCAATCACATGTGGATAGCTATAAGTATGTGAGTTCACCCCTGGCATTATAATGCATCTCCAGATGCATCCTGATGTGTCCTTGTGATCGGGTTAGGGTTAAGGTGTGTCCAAATCGGCCACTATCATCTTGCACAATGGGCCTATGGGTATCCCACCCTGTGCACCCATGGCAGAACAGGATGCACCTTATCAGCTGTACACAAGAGCCTTGATTAATTCATTGGTGTGTTTTGAGCGTAACATGCAATAAACCAATCGGAAAGTCAGCTCTCATCACCTTTAAGAAGCAGCTGCGCCCAGAGTGCAAGTGTCGGTAGAATGATGGCAGAATTACGAGGAGGAATCAAAGAGATGAGATTTTCAAGCGAGGTGACAGGTCTGCTAGTTCAAGAAGTGAAAGTGCTCAGTACAAGTTTAAAGGAAGTGATGCGCAATTAAGCATGGATCATCCAGCAGGTACGTACAACCTGCTGGTCTCATGGGGTCAGATATAATTTCTTGTTCATTTTGTGTTATAGACCATAATTGTTTAATCTTTGTTTTTCAGGCAGACACAAATGCTACAGTTACTCCAGCAGTCATGCTGACTTATCTGTTAGAGACAATCTGACAGCTGTGATCCCGTCCTGTGAGCACTTTGCAGGTCTATGGAGATTTATTAGGCTTTATAATCATAAGTGAAAGGTGTTGAATGAAAATGACAACTGCACTGGTGTAAGATAGCAATGCCACTGCATCACCTACACCATCTGCTGTGCGCCGGATGTAAGATAGGGCCCTTGAACGATTTTGTCACTTGAATGTCCATTTCTGTCCTTTCGCCGTTACTCGTCCCTTAATTTTCAGTTCAGCGCTACACTAAACTCCTCTATCAGCCTACACAAGCCTCATATTTTATTTGCATTGTCAGCAGCCAACAACAGCACAAGAGCTTCATGGTGCAATGTGACTTTATAACTGAACTATGTGAAGGACGCACACTTTTGCTTTTTCCTTCTGTGTGGGAATATGATGTTTCACAGACGATGAAGAAAGACATTGTGAATGACAGAGAGGGAGTAAAAGTGTGTATCTCAGTGCACCATGGAGCGCCTCCCCTGCCTGCTCTTCTCAGAAACACAATGTTTTTTTACAAGGAAATAAACAACTTAATGCTTTGCATTTAATACCGAATTTCCCCTCGCTTTCTTCATAAGTGGTGTGTACAAATCATTTAAGAGAAGTTGTGGCATTCACCAGTTTTCTCGTATTTTGAATTTTCTTTCAGATATGAAGACAATTTATGAGTGTCCTGTCTACCTGTCGTAGAGTCATGTGCAGTCACTCTGCTGTAGTGTTGTCACAATACCAACATTTTGGTATCGATACCGGCACCAACATGTATTTGATACTTTTTGATACTTTTCGATACTTTTCCAAATAAAAAGAGAACACAAAAAATGTCATTATTGACTTTGTTTTAATAGAAAATCTTAGAACTATAACAGTAAATAAAATAAAATACCACAAAGACAGGCTTTTCTAATGCACAGACAGCACAATTTTAAAATAATATAAATAGGATATTTAAACCAGAGAAAGTGGTAGCTAATTGCAGTGCAGCTTTAATTTTTTTCCAGAGCTACTTTTGTGGAGAGTGAAGGGGGCTGGCGTTGCTTGCTTTTAGCACTGAATGTGGCTTTTTTTCATGAGTATATAAGTTATTACCTGTCGTTCTCTGAACTCCTTATGCAGGTCTGGGTGCTTGTCCTTCAAGTGTTTTGCCAAGTTGGAAGTGTTTCCACCTTGGCCAGACATGTTTTGTAACACCGTTTGCACAGTGGTGCTTCGGTGTTAATGGCTTCACCGTGCTCATTTGTTTTAAAGCCGAAGTAATTCCATACAGCACTTCGCACACCTGGTTTATCTACGAGTTGCGGCGTGGTGAAGGTTGCAGCAGCTGCCATTCTCTCCCTGCTCCTGTCTCTCTCTCTCTTTCTCTCCTTTATCTCTCTCTGTCACCAGACTCCTGCTCCTTTTGTTGCCCCACGCTGCTCGCTCACTCGCTCGCCTGCTCCTCCGGCTTGCTCGCCTCGGCGCAAATTACAATGCAGTGACGTCACGCAGCGACGTAAAAAAAAAAAAAAAAAAAAAGTACCGGTCTCATCCAAGTGCAGTATAGTACTGTTTTAAATGAAGTTTTTCACTCATGACTTTATTTTCATTAGTTTGAAGACATTTTGAGTTTGATAAATAAATTACGCTTCATAATTATGTTGACATTATCCTGTCTGACTGCATTTCAAATTAGAATTTAATATAAATTTACATATAAAGCCTCTCATCCTTGATGCGCTGATTATACTAATTTACAAGTCTCATGCACGTGCGCTCAAATACACACAGGTGGATCATTTACACAGTTTTCTTAAGTTACATATGTTTGTTGGATCTGACACGGTGTGTTCATACGAGCCCTTTGTACAAAAAAGTAAGAGATAGTTTAAGACAAGAATACAGAAATGTTCTTGTATTGTTTTTTACACAAAGAAGAAATAACGTTACTACAAGAAGGCCCAAATACTTAGCATTTCACCAAGTTGATAAAGTTTCTCCTCGCTCAAGTACTCACAAAATAGTGTGATTTTTTTTTCAAGGAGTCTGAGACTACTAGTGTGTTCACAAATATCTGCAGGTAAGAGAGGCCATATGTATAACAATGAAACAAATGATGGACTTTCAGGATGTCACTTGAGCAGGCGATCTTTCAGTGTGACCCAGGCTGCAGTGTGTTCACACTGGGAAAGAATACCCTCCAAACATGTTCTGAGCGATCGGATCTCAGATCGGATCTCGTGGCTGGGCCCTAACCCTCCTATTTCATAACAATATGGCAGCCTGAATCTGAGGCAACTAAAATGGAATTCAGCCATCATTAATTTTGTCAAAGGGGGGCTGTTTAAGTGATCTCTTTAGAAAGACAGTGAATAAAAATGAAAAATAACTGACTATTATTGTGATCCACTTGATTGTCTCTTTAAAATCTAGAAATTTGTCAACTCATTTAACCTGCGTGTCTGGATTGGTCTGACTGATGAAGAGACAGAGGAAGTCTGGAAATGGGTAGATGGAACACAAGTTACCAGAACGTAAGACATTCTCCATTTTCTCATTTATTGACTGTCTACATTCTAAATGTGTGTCAGATCAGGGAGACATTGATCAACAATAAAGTCCAGGGTGGTCTTAATGTGGCTCTGGAGACAAAGTCTGCACAGACTTGAATTCAAAGATTAAAGAACACAGATGATACAGAGATGAGCTCTGCTGAGCTTTATATAATGACAATAAAGAAGTGTGTTTGTGCAGGTTCTGCCTACAGATTGTGTGATTGTGAACATCCATGATGTGACTCCCAATGAAACACCTGACATTTCTGTTTCTTTATATTCAGTTTGATTATGTGGGACCTCATAATATCATGCACTGAAAGTACAATTCACAGATGTCAACTGTATTGATTTCTAATATTTTTACATTGTTGGCTGATCAGTTTTTGTTCATCTCTAGGTACTGGGGAGCAGACAGCCAGATAATCATGGCCCAGGTGAAGACTGTGTTGAAATTTATCATGCTGTTCAAAAAATCTCTTTTGGAAACCTGGAATGATATGAATGCAGCTATTCATCATATTTTATCTGTGAGAAGATGCTTCAGTAAAATCAAAAGATTATGATATGCTCTTGGACTGATTCAATATCTGTTTTGTGCTCACACATGTGAAACATGCACAGGTGTGGATTCGAGACTTGGACTTAAGTCAGACTTGAGTCATTAATTTGATGACTTTAACTCAACTTGACAAAATCAAAAACAATTTGTAACTTGAGCCTTGTGACTTGAAAATACTTGACACCTTCTCCCAAACCCAGAGATTAAAAGGTCTGTTGTTTAAAAAGTATGAATGCATGAATCACTTCATTTCTTGAATCAACTAACAGGGTCCCAAATTAACATCTGCCAAGCACCAGATGCAGGTGGATTTTCTGTTTGGTGAGTAAATCTATAAATTCCCCAAATTGGGGTGGAGTGCCCCAAATGTAATGTCATTAAAGACAGGAAAGTTTAGAAGTTTAGGACTTGGGACTTGACTCAAGGCCTGCCCGTCTTGACTTGGAACTTGAGACCTGACATGCAGAACAATGACTCGTCCCACCTCTGGAAATAATTCACTGTACATTCTCCTCCTGTGAAAACAAAGGAGTGCATCTCTGCTGTATTTTTTATGTATAAATCAACTGCTGAGCTCAAACACTTCAGTAATGCTGTATTCATTAAAGCTCCAAGGAGCTTTCATATTGTGTTGATCTTGGAGGCCCCTGTGGAGAAAAACAAAAGGATTTCCACAGTAATAACCACAGAATGTAACATCAAAAATAAATATGTGTGGCCTCATAATAACATGTACTGGAAGTATAATTCACAGATGTCATGATTTGTAATATTTTAGTGATGGTTTCTTGGCTGATGAGTTTGTGTTCATCTCCAGGTACTGGGGACATAAACAGCCTGATAATTATCCCCCAAATGAAAACTGTGTTGTGATTTTAAGCCTGTCTCCTGATTTAAATAACTGGAATGATTTAATTTGCAGTGTTTTACCAAACTTTATCTTTTTAGGAAAGTACTTTATTAAAATCAAATTATTATGATGCTCTTGGACTGGTTCCACATCTGATTTTCTGTTTTGTTTTGCTCTCACACGTGTGAAATAACAGTAACATGCTGTACATTCTCCTCCTCTGAGAGCAGAGGAGTACATCTCTGTGCTCTGTTGTTTAATGCAGAAATAAACTGCTGAGCTGATACTTCACTAAGACTATATTCATTCATTTGTTTTTGTGTTTGTGATGTAATAATAAATAAACAACTAAAAAATAATTTGTCACTATCAAGATTGACAAAATAGTACTCACAGTCTGAATAATGAATTCAGTGTGATAAATGACATTTCTGGTAAAAGAAGATAGATAGATCGATTTCTCAGCTTTGTATGGTTTTTATGGTTCATAGGTTCATATTCACTTGTGTGTGTGTGTGTGTGGTGTGTGTGTGTGTGTGTGGTTGTGTGTGTGTGTGTGTGTCTGTGTGTGTGTGTCTGTGTGTGTGTGTGTGTGTGTAACTAGGATGACCAGGTATCCCACTTTATGTGGAACGGCACAGCATTTTTATCCTTCTTCCCACGTCCTAATTTTCACAATCAACTTTAAGTCTCTTTAGCTTTGAGACATTTTGTAGCTTGTTCTGATTATACAGTCAGTTCACATGTCTCAAAGAGGTGCGGCTTTGGTAGTAAGAGAATATCTGGTCTAGTTTTGGCCATGCATTTTTACAGTGCAATTAAAAAAGTGTCTGCTTTTATCACAGGAAAAATCATGAGTTTGGATGGGTTGTTCAAACACAAAGCAAGTTCTGAGTAAGTTCTTAAAATGTAAGAAACCTGAGTCTCTTCTCTTCTCTTCCCTCTGGCTCTCTCTAACATACACACATGCTGGCTACAACAGAGCTGCGCATCCATGTGCTTTGACAGTCCAGCAGCAGTCCCACTGGAAGAAGCAGAAACTTCAAGGCAAGTTGAAACAGACCTACAGAACACCAGCAGCATGAGCAGCCAGTGGGGAAAAAATATATATATTTTTATGGACAGTGGAACACTAATAGTTGTCTATTACAATGACTACAAGTGAAGCTCTGAATCATTTGGTACAGTCATAGACTTACAGGTAGCCTCTTTTGGGCCTTTGAAAAATTCAAAAGGTCTGTATACAACCCACTGGCCACTAAGCCCATTTTCTATTCTTTCTTAATCTCTAAATTTCTATTTTAGAATGATGTAACAAATAAGTAATAACTTGCACTGAACTTGTATTTGTCTACTTATGTAAAACAATTATTGTACCATGTATATATATATATATATATTATATACATATACATATATATATATGTGTGTCTGTCTGTCTGTCTGTCTGTGTAGACCTATTTCACTTCAGCCATTTTCACATGAATTAGTAGTGTAAGTGCATGTTGTCTAAATGGAAAGGCTCTACTCCACTAAATGGAATGAGACCTTAATTGGTGTAATCATTTTTCCAACCCTTCTATTTCATATCAGTTCTTTTGTACTGTGAAAAAGGAGAGTGCTATAGAATTCCATGGCCAGTGAACACCTCAGCCACTGTCAAGAAGGCACAGCAGTAGCTCTGTTTTATCAGGTCAGTGAAGGAAGCTGGTCTGAGTCATCAGCCTCTTACCCACAACTTTTGGAGAGCGTCCCCAGTAAAGGTTCCACTGCTCCAGAGGAATATTAAAACCATATAGAGGATCATTGGCACACAGCTCCCCTCCATGAACACTATGTTCAATTACAGCCGTTCTTAGACAATGAAAACCAACATCACTTGGACACTGTCTTTTAAGGCTTCATCATTTCCTTCCCATTGGCTCTCTTGTGCAAGACATTAATCTTGAAATGAAATACCCTTCCCCAGTAAACACTCCTCCAACACTGTGATACCAGACTGGCAACCCCAAACCAACTTTTTAATTGTATAGATTTTAACATGCATCTTTTGTATTTTTGTTAGCTGACCGGTGTATATATAAGACTTTCAAATTCTCCAGCACACGCCTTTAATTTGTTTATAATAACTTTATAACCAGTGATAATACTATTGGTACAAACACAAGGAATTATTGTATAATAGTCTAATGACCACTTCAATATGTTACTGTAAAGCAACAGTCAAAACCAGGAATTCAACTCTTTGCAGTGTGTGGCACTTAAAAGGACCTTTGGGTTTTCAGAGAGGACAAATATGCAAAATGAAAACATAGGGGCCCTCTGGTCTTCATGGCAGCTGATGATTAATTCTTTGGTGCTTTAGCACCACCTACTGGACAACAGCATGAATCAGGGACAACGTGTCTCCAGGAAGACTTTTAAGTAAAGAGAGAAGGAAAGGTCTTGTCTTCATTAAAGTACAAGTACTTTTACATTGTTTTAAATGACAGTTTCAACAGTCCTGGTGTGACTCTGTGCAGATAAATCAGTAGAGATTCATTCAATAAATGATTACTGTCCTCATTTATATACTGTGTACACTAAAAAAGAATATACTGGCTCAACTTTAAAAAAAATTAAGGTAAAAATTTGCATATATCTTTTTAAGTAATTCCAACTTACTGAGTAAATCCCACAATACCTTTATAGTTAGACCATCTCAAGTAGTTCAGTACAACCAACATAATTACTACACTCAAGTTAGTCTAACTTGCAGGAACAGAGGAAAGAGATCTGGAAGGTTTCAAATTTAAAATCATACTGAGATTTGGTGAAGAGGGGGGAATTTCTTCATTGAATACGATGAAGTTGACAATTGTCTTGTGAAATCAGGTGGGGGATATACCCTTAGCTAAGGTTTTAAAAGATGGAAATCTGTTGATTGTTTGCAAGAGTGAGGAACAAGAGAGCGAGCAGGCAGGGTGAAAGAGATAGGGCAGTTTAAAGCGGTGAGTGTAAGGCGTATTGACAGAGGACGTAAGTGGAGTAAAGGAGTCATCTGGGGCGTGCCAGTTGGAGTCACAGTTGACGAAATTAATGCAAACCTTAAAGGGGGGACTCTGAAAGGGGTTCGGCAGCTGCAGGTAACTCAAGAGGAGTAAGGAAAGACAACAAGAGTGTTGTGCTTGAATTTGAGGAGGAAGTTCTCCCAAAAAAAAGTCACTCTGTGCTTCTTCAGTTTTAGTGTGAGAGAGTTTGTTCCAAAGCCAATGAGGTGTTACAACTGTCAAAGGCTTGGCCCCCACAGCTAAGACATATAATGGCAAAAGAAGATGTGCTAGATGTGGAGAGGATCATGAGTATGTAAATATGAACAACCAAAATGTTGTAACTGTGGTGGCGGTCACATTGTGGTTTATGGGGGTTGTGAAGTGATGAAAAGGGAAGTGGAAATACAACAGGTTAGAGTCCAGAGCAAGATCACATATGCAGAGGCTGTGAGGAGAGTGACTCAGAGAGGAGGAGCCGAGGAAAGAACAAAGTGCAAAGAAACAAACCATTAAAGAACAGATCAGGTTAATGAAGGCAAAGCAATGACTGACATAAGGAAACTTATCACATTCATTGCAGGAGTAGTCACTGCAACAATGGAGGTAAAACAAAGAGGATACAAATAATTGTAAATGCAGCAGTACATCATCTTAATATCAGTGGGCTGTCATTGAAGGAAGTGAGGAATAATCTCTGTAATCAAGCGAGCCAGGAGCAGTCATGGGCTGGATAGTACTGACGAATGATCCTCCTGCTACAATGGAATGCTAGAAGTTTGTTGGCCAATGGACAGGAGTTTAAGAAGTACTTAGATGATTTATCCAATAAGTCAGATGTTATTTGTGTACAAGAAACATAGCTAAGACCAAATTTGGATTTCAGAATAGTTGATTATACATCTGTTAGGTGTGATAGGAAGGATGGAGTAGGAGGAGGATGTGCAACATTTATCAAAGAAGGTATTTCATTTAGAGAGGTGAGTAAAGGGAATGAACGGTGACGGTGGAGGTATGACCAAGGGAGGGCGAGTTTGTAATGATTAATTACTATAATCCTTGTAGGAAACTAGATTTAAATCTGTTGACACAAACTGAAGAGCTGGATGGTACTAGGGTGTTGGTATGTGGAGACTTTAACGCACATAGCACATTATGAGGAGGCGGTACGACTGATGCACATGGTGAGGTTATTGAGGAGCTGCTAGAGGGAAAGAGTATGGTTTGTTTAAATGATGGGAAAGGGACAAGATTAGATGTGCATAAAGGAAATACCTCAGCACTTGATTTAACCTTAGTATTTAGGAATTTAGCAGGGTTATGTGAGTGGGATGTATTAGGAGAAACATCAATAGGTAGAGATCATTTTCCAGTGTCATGTAGTCTACCACCACAAAGTCACAGCAAGCAAAGGGAAATACTGGGGAAATGGGTATTTAGCACTGCAAAGTTGGAATTTTTTAAATTATATATGAGACTGAATTGATAAAAAGTTTAGAACTATATTATTAGAAGCTGCTTATCAGTCTATTTCTAGAAGTAAGGGACGAGTGAAGAGGAAGGCAGTTCCCTGGTGGTTAGATGAGTGTAGTACAGCAGTGAAAGAGAGGAATAAAGCTCTCAGGGTATTAAGTAGGCTTGGGAACGATAAACCGATATGACCGGATATCCGGTTTTACAGGCGAGAGATACGGCTGTGTCGGTAGCAGACTCCCCAATCGATAGTAATCAGCCACAAATCCTTAGATGAATTGATTGTAGAGCTATGGATCGGCTATCGCGAGACTAGGAGTCGGTTGCCTGAGGCTTTACAGTTTTCATCTCTAAAATAACGCGAGAGCTGACGAAACGACTGTTGCGCATGCTCCCTAACATTATCTTCGCAACCCAAAGCTAAAAGTACTAACGTCGATGAAAGAACATGCGAAAACATAATGGATGTAAATATTGTTAACAGCACGAGCTCCGACGCCAGTGACAGCGCCAGCTTGACCGGTGGAAGTGGTGATTCACAGCAACAGATTTTCAACGCACCAGGAAAACAAAAGTCAAAAGTTTGGAGCGTGTTTGGATTTTTCAAGAAAGATGGACAACTTGATAAAAGCCATGCTATTTGCAAGTTGTGCCGAGCAGCTCTGAAGTACACTGGTAGTACAACAAGTCTTGACTTTCATGCAACGAGAAAACACAGAGACGAGTATCGTGAGTTAAAGACGAGCAACGAGCGGGAGCATGCTAACAGTGCTAGCACACAGTGGAAAACGTATTTTTGACAGTGCCAGAAAGCAAAAATGCTTGTGGAAATGTGGTCTTTTATCTGTTTAAAATAATGCAAGAATGTCATTTTATAGACATGACAAATTTATAGCTTAGATTAAAGTCGACATCAACAAATGTTAACTATCGTATTGTTTTCACACTGTATCGAACTGTATCGTTCTTAAACTGTATCGAATCGTATTGAAACGCTCTGCCTTAAAAAATATATCGTTTTTGAATTGAATCGTAACCTGTGTATCTAGATACATATCGAATCGGCTTCATGCCAGAGATTCCCAACCCTAGTATTAAGAAGAACTCATTTTCAGGATGTAATTAAATATAAACAGGCGCAAGCAAAGGTAAGGAGAACAATTCGTAAAGCTAAAAGGCAAAGCAGGCAGAGTTTTTGTAATAAAATTGGTAGATCAACACCAGTCGGAGATGTGTGAAACATGATTATTGGTATGAGAGAAGTCAGAAGGGAATGGTGTATCCAGTATTGAAGAAGGGGGTGGAGACAGCAGTGTCTGATGAAGAGAAGGCAGAGATGATAGCAAAAACTTTTACTCACATCCGTAGCTCTGATAATTTGTCTGAGGAGGGTAAAAGAGGAAGAGAAATGACAAGGTCAGCTTATCCCGGTATCCTAGAGAGAAGGGAAGATACACAGTGCAATGGATGCTCCATTTGCATTGGAAGAAATGAAGAGGGCAATGTAAGACCTGGATTAACATCTCCTGGGAAGGATGAAATCTGCTGTGTAATGCTAAAACATTTAGGAGTTTTAGGATCCAAGAAGCTGCTAGGTTTTTATAACAAAGTATGGGAGATAGGAAAGTTACCAGCCAGTTGGAAAGCAGCTGTGATTATTCCTATCAAGAAACCAGGCAAGGATCCATCAAGTCCAATGAGCTGTAGACCAAAAGCACTGGCATCACACATAGGAAAGATAATGGAACAAATGATTACAGAAAGGGTGTTATGTTACATGGAAAAGCAGGGGAATTCTGTCACCTCATCACCTCATGTTTGTTTTCAGTTTCATGAGTCTTTCAGTCAGCTGTGTCTTTCCTGACATTCATTGCTACATTACATCCATTGCTTCTTTTGCTATGTTGCTGCCATCTTTGGCTCATTGCTTATGGAAATTCATGAAGCAGTTCTTCTCAGCAGAGAACAAAGCGATAGCAATTAAAACTTTAAAACAGTTACAAATATGGGTAAAACGGTCAGTAATCATGGATGTATACCTAAATACACAATACCAAAATGTCATGGTGAATCCATAATGGTACAGTGTTGCCTCAAGGCAACATTTGCATTTTAACAATTTTCCATTACTTACTTATCGAATGAACTACATTAATTACTAGAAATTAAGCTTTACTCTCCTATTATTGTGAATCATTTTTTTCCAGACTGAAAAGGGTCAGGAAAAGTCGTTTTCAGACCATTTTTGTGGAGAAAAATGGCTGAGCTGATTTGTGTGAGGAAGTGTGCAAAAAAAGGATTCAGCATGGCTTCCAGAGAGTCATGTGACAAATTAAAACACTGTTACTGGTTAGAAGATCATACTGGTGCAAAGCATTCCATCAACTGGATCACTGGTTACACAGTTTGGAAATGGACTCGACATCCAGAGGGTGTGAATTTTTAAAACATTGAAAAGGACATTTTTCAATTTGTATTTTTAACATTACAAAGTTACCAGGTAAAGTACTGTATTTTTCCTATATACTGTGGTGATTAATGTAACTAAGACGGATTATGAAATAAATTGAATGTTTTCATGTTAAAAAAGAAGAAGAGTAAATGGTCAAATGTGTCAGCATGTCACTGATTGTTGTTGTTGTCAGTGTGACTTGTAGACAAAGTTCCTCTCAGTCAGGATCTTGGTTGCTGCTCCACAGAACTCAGCAGCAGCACAGGTTCAGCACCTGGATAAGGACAGTAGCTACCTGCTCTGATGGTGTCATTTCAGCACCTCAGACAGTGACAAGCACACAAGACTCCCAGGGGAGCTGAGACACAGCTGCAGCCAATCACAAAGCAGCATCCTGCTGCACTACAGAAGGAGCTCACCTGTTTCCAACAGAGCACCACCTAAACACTTAATTCTCTGATGAAATGTCACTCTGACACACACAGTATATCAGTGAGGACAGTAATCACACCTAATTTAACAAATGATGAATGAATCTCTACTGATTTATCTGTCACATCAGGACTGTTGAAACTGTCATTTAAAACAATGTAAAAGTACCTGAACTTTAATGAGGACAAGACTTTTCTTTTTCTCTTTTCTGAAGAATGAAAAGTATGACAGGAGACACGTTGTCCCTGATTCATGCTGTTGTCCAGTAGGTGGTGCTAAAGTACCAAAGACCTATTCATCAACCTTCATCAAAGTCCAAAGCAGAAGAAGAGACCCACATCTGTTTTCTATCACGTCCTCATAGAGGAGCTAAATAGACTGCACTTCGGAGCAGGAAGACTCAACAAACAAAAAAACAAATAAACAAAAATAACTACAATTATAAAAAGAGGGGAAAAAAAAAGTGATGGTGATTGTGAGCAAGTGGTGATTGTGACCTTTGTAACCTGTGACCTCCTTTTCCCACCATCTTTTTCCACACCGCCCTCTGGGAACTGCCCAAGCAGAGAACAGGGACTGAAAAGCATTGTTAGTCCTGAGCTGTCCCTTCAGGAACCATGCTATTTTACTTACTTACAGGAAGATCCTACGGGAAAGAACCGTCGTTCTGGCTTAAAAAGTATATACAAAGAGCTGAAAACAATCATCATTGCAACAAGTCATACAGGAGGAAAAGTCTGACCCGCCATGATACCTCTGCAGCACTCCCCTGTCTGTCTTAGTGAAATACTGACACAGTAACCTGACACTATTACACATGCAGTATTTTAAAGGACAACCATTTTTAGGGTTCTTGTCGTAACTTTTTATTTTATTTTTTTAATACTTTATTTATTTTAAATGATGGGGCAATGGTGATGTTCCTTTATTCTTTCTATCACTTTTATTATACTAAAGAAAAAGGGAGAGAAAAAAGAAAAAGATTTGAAAATGATGGTGAGTGAGATGAGGTGATGGTGAACTAATGGTGAACTTGGTAACCTCTTTTTCCCCACCCATCTCCCAGCCTGGACCTGCTCTGACTGGACAACAGGGACTGAAGAGGACTGCTAGTCCTGAGCTGTCCCTACAGGAACCAATCTATCTGCTGCTGCTGCGTGAAGACTTCTGAAGATATATTTTCTACTTCGCAACGATGTCTGGAAGAGGAAATGGAGGAAAACCTGGTCAAGCGAGACAAGGCCCTTTCTGTAAATTAATATATGGTGATACTATTGAATGTTACAAAACATATGCAAATAAATTGGGTAAATGATACCAGTAAAACATTACTTAATACAATTAATAAAATGCTATCATTGGTTCCTTATAATCCTGCCAGTCATACTTAGGGATGTACTATGAGAGTGAAAAAGACCAAAAATGGGTATGTTGCCTACAGGCAACATTGTGCCATAGAGGCTTAATTAACAAATTTAGCCCGTATTTTTTCGCTTGACTCACAATGTAGTGCAACCACTACATTCTGATACAGTTAGTGATATTCCTGATATCTCCTCACTTTATTGTAACCATGTGTACATTATTAATAAAGTTTTTATAATAAATTTACCCCCCATATGTATAATCACTAATTAACCCAGAATTTTTCAATGAGGGAATAAGAGAAGTACCACCAGCCCCTTTTCAGTTTTTTTTTCCTTTTCTTCACTTCAATGACGTGTCTGTCATCCTCTGCTCCAATCCAAACTGCTTTATCATGATTTAGTTTAGCAGCCAATGCATTTTCATACAGGTTCAAATCATCTGATTTAACCACAGCAGTCATTATCAGTCAAGGCAATGGATGTAAATTTGTGCCCATGTCCTATACATGTACCTGAAACAGCCAAAAGCTAAATAAATAAATTTGCCATGACATGCACCACAATAATAACAAAATAACAAATGTCAGCCTTAATTAATGAAACATGAAATATACTTATTTCTAATCGATTGCAGTGAAATACTGAGAGTAAGAGCTGGTTTCTTCTCAGCTGAAGCCCACAGTGAGCCTGGCCACTGGTCAGAGTATGGCTGCGGAGAACTGGACAGCACTGGAGAAGTGTAGAAAGAAAATACAGAAATCAACTTTGGAGAAATAATAATTAAAAAAAAAAAAAGAGTTGGAAAATGCAGAGGGAAAATAATACAAAAATAAATAAACTGGAAAATTTTAAATGAATAAATTAAGTAGAAAAGTGGACTCAAGTGCAGAGCTCAACACAGCAACAGATTTAAAGAAGTTAATAGTCGATATTGAAGTCTACAGATAGTTTCTGTCGGCCCAAAGTGATTCTTACTTTATGACATCACTGTGACAATGTATAATAACCTGCAGGTTAAAGATAATATTGGCAATTTAACAATGTTTCACAATCATTTCTGAAAGTCAGTCATAAATAATAATCTGAAAGTATATTAATAACCGGAAGAGTGTCTTCAGAGAGAGTGAGGTGGCTCTTAAAAGAGCCGTTGTGTTTGTGGAGGCGCAGCAGCAGCAGCAGAGATTTAAGCTCTCTCTCCGCGGATGCGACGGGCCAGCTGTATGTCTTTGGGCATGATGGTGACTCTCTTGGCGTGGATGGCGCACAGGTTGGTGTCCTCAAAGAGACCGACCAGGTAAGCCTCGCTGGCCTCCTGCAGAGCCATGACAGCCGAGCTCTGGAAGCGCAGGTCGGTCTTGAAATCCTGAGCGATCTCTCTGACCAGACGCTGGAAGGGCAGCTTGCGGATGAGCAGCTCGGTGGATTTCTGGTAGCGACGGATCTCTCTGAGAGCCACGGTACCGGGCCGTAACGGTGAGGCTTCTTAACGCCGCCGGTGGCCGGGGCGCTCTTACGAGCAGCCTTGGTGGCCAGCTGCTTTCTGGGGGCTTTGCCTCCGGTAGATTTACGAGCGGTCTGCTTGGTTCTTGCCATGGTTCCTTCTGTCCCTCAACAGAGTAGAGTAAAGCAAAGACAGGAGCCCCGCTACTCTTAAACTGTGGGACCGGCTGGGATCAGTGACGCTGCATCAGACCACCGCCTCCTGATTGGTGAGGGGCTCCTCTTGGAGCTCAGCACCGCCTGGAGGAGCGACCCACCTCCGCTGCTGATTGGAGAGAAACCTGTTCAAAAAGTCCGCCAGAAATCAGAGCGGTCGACCTCTGCTGGAGGCTCTGCTGTGGTTGGTCTGACGGGAAAACTTTGCGCGCGCTCCGCAGATATAAAATGAGGGTTGTGTCTGTCTTCACTTTAGTTTCTGTCAGCCTTCAGAAAGCATCTAAAAATGAGTGGACGAGGGAAAAACCACTGGTAAAGCCAGAGCTAAGGCAAAGACCCGCTCCTCCCGTGCTGGGCTCCAGTTCCCAGTCGGTCGTGTTCACAGGCTGTTGAGGAAGGGTAACTATGCGGAGCGTGTGGGTGCCGGCGCCCCCGTCTACCTGGCGGCTGTGCTGGAGTACCTGACCGCTGAGATCCTGGAGTTGGCTGGAAACGCTGCCCGCGACAACAAGAAGACCCGTATCATCCCCCGTCACCTGCAGCTGGCTGTGCGCAACGACGAGGAGCTCAACAAACTCCTGGGTGGAGTCACCATCGCTCAGGGCGGCGTGCTGCCTAACATCCAGGCTGTTCTGCTGCCCAAGAAGACCGAGAAGCCCGCTAAGAAGTAAAGCTGCTGGAAACAAAAGACCAGACCCCAAAAGGCTCTTTTAAGAGCCACACACTCTCTTCGTAAAGAGCAGTTTTGTTTTTGTTTTTTTGCTGCAGGGACTTCGAAACATGAACGCCACATGTTGTTTAAATATTTTTAAATTTTTTGCGTTTATTGACATTAAAAGTTATGTGGAGCTGTTAACCAGAAACAATAACAGCGCTGTTAAACAACTGCATATTTCTGATAAAGATGGGGGACACTTGGGTCTCTTTCTGCATTGCTCTCCAATTTCTCTGGAGCACACTAGACTCAAAAGGAGGGGGAGAAGTGACTATATTTAATGTTCCATGAAGTGAATCAAATGTGCCCTGAGAGTAGATAAAAGGCAGTAAACCAGCCATGTAGGCTGTCCTATATACTAATAAATGTTATAATAATATGATTTGGTCTTTACAGGCTTTCAAAATAGTTCCCTGTTTTACTATAGACAGAATTGTACTTTTTTTTTTTTTTTTTTTTTTTTTTTTTTTACACAGTTTAGTCAGATTGATTTAGGGTTTCTGTGTGTATTTATTTTACTTGCCTCACTGCCTTAGCATTATGTCAGGTGGTGTACCACTATTGTTGGCCTGTAGCTTTTAGTTTTGAACCATTTTAACAGGTTTGAGTTTCCCTCCCTTTCATCTGTTTGCATATCCCTACAAGAGATATTTATCATTCCTTTTCAACCATTTTGTTGCCAAACAATTACAACCTCTAATACTGTGTGAAGCAGTTTATCAACAGTTCTTTTTACATGTTGCATAGCAACCACCAACTTAAGCAGCTTGAAAAGTGTGCTTCATCAGGGCTGCCATTAGATATCAGGGCAAATTGTCACATGTCATGAGATAATGAGACAACTTGCCTCAGAGTGTTATGTGCAATTGTTCATTTTTACCACACTTCATTCAGGCAAAATACATCTTTACACTTTTTTCTTTTATGATTGGAAGTATGAAAGCCTTCTTCACCTCAGGTTACAGTGATATATATTGCATGTCAAGAGCAAAAGTACTTCAGAACACTGGTGATGAAGAGAGATGCAGTGTGAGAGCTTATTCATGTGACAAGATCTCCCCAATCCGAAAAAAGTGCTGCTAGGATACTCCCCCAGGTGCATTCACAGGATGAAAGTACAGTAGATAACCATTATCACTGATAACATATTGATTATCCTCTTCAAATATTTTCCCACAAGCTTCATAATTAAAGATATAAACTTTATGTATTTAATTACTTATTTATAGCCCAGAACTTGCACAAGTGTGGGAAGGGGTGCTGTGGGGAGTGTAACCCCCCATCCCGCTGGACAGTAGTTCAAATATACGGTAGAAGGATATCTACCATTGTAAATAAACTGAAAATATGTTCCAACGCACACAATAATGTACTCAATTAAGTGCTTCAAACCTTTTTATCCGTAATAACAGTCCTATAAGCAATATCCTTAAGGTAATGACAACAGTAAAAACAGGAAAAGACTCAAGGGTGACGTGGCCCTCAGAAGAGCCTTTTGTCAGGAAGGTTTCTTTTTGAGTGCTGCCTGCTTGAATTTAGACTTGGTAGCCTTCTTGGCTGCATGAGCCTTCTTGGGACTCTTAAAGCTATTTTTCCTCACATGGAGTATTGATCACTAATAATCATTGATGTTCAGGGCATGAGCAGCAGCAAGTGAAAGGTGTTTCTCTGAACTTCAGCACAAATTACAGCCAGCTTTCTCGCCATTGTGCTCAGTGATCACTATGAAGGAATGGTCTGATAATCTCAGCACTTGTAACCACAGACTAAATACTTGACTACAGCAAGTATTTGTTACTTGCGGCCCTGGGAGCCCTTCGGGCCACGCCAATCAAGTTTTTCCACTCTGAAAAAAAAAAAAAAAAAAAAAGTATTACCTCTTGAGTTTTGATACACTCGCAAATATGTTTTCAAAAATCATACGAAATTCACTGTAGTAACTTAACAGCTTTGTGTGTTTAATATGTACAATTTGTAACACCGAAGTAACAAAGTATGACATTTAATGCATCTAATACAGCTCCAGACTCTTGACTATGCCTACACTTAAAATTTAACAATTCGAAAGTACAAGGCACATATATTTAACATGCGCAATAGCAGGAACACAACTCTCAGTTGAAATGTGTGGTCCTGAAAAGGACCTTTGTGTTGTTGAATGGTTTGTAGCAGTTTTACTTGGAGCTGGTGTACTTGGTCACAGCCTTTGTCCCCTCAGACACGGCGTGCTTAGCCAGTTCACCAGGCAGCAACAGACGGACGGCGGTCTGGATCTCTCTGGAGGTGATGGTGGAGCGCTTGTTGTAGTGAGCCAGACGAGAGGCCTCACCGGCGATGCGTTCAAAGATGTCGCTGACAAACGAGTTCATGATGCCCATAGCCTTGGAAGAAATGCCGGTGTCGGGATGGACCTGCTTCAGCACCTTGTATACGTAGATCGCATAGCTCTCCTTCCTTGGTCTTCTCCTCTTCCTACCGCTCTTAGTGGCTTTGGAGGCGGCTTTCTTTGAGCCCTTCTTCGGTGCTTTCACTGGATCAGGCATTTTCGCTGCAGATGAGTTTCACTGAAACGAATGATCTCAGTGTCGTCGGGATACTCAATATATACGTGCCTGATGCAAATCGTCGTGTGCTGTTGCTCCCACAGTATTGGCTGAAATTTCTGCTTGCGACTGAGCATGCGCTATAACAAAGCGACCTTTGCTATTTTTTCAAAAATCTTTATTGAGTTGTAACAAGTAAATACTAATGGAATATAATGATTTGTTGTTTAATGTATTAAACAAATTCCAAAGCAACACATATTTAACTAATTGCAAATTGAATTTCTAGGTAATTATTTTTTTCTTGGTAATTTCTTAACGTGGCTGCTAAAACATTGGCTGCTGTAGAAACACACTTACAGTATGTAACACATTAATACAATGGAAGCAAGGCCAAGTATTTTAGTAATGTGTTTTTTCCCCCAGATAACAGAATGTAAACTTTGACACTGATCTCATGTGGCTTTGAAAGTATACGGTAATAACGTAACTGGTATCACTGCATATGGCTTCCTAATTAATATTTTCCTCTTGAGCCCCACTAGCAGATATATTTGTATTTTAATAGGAAAAGAATAATACGGCGATACCAGTTACCTTCATAAATTAAGCAAAAACCAGCATGCAATAAAACTGGACCGCATATATATTTTACTTTCTTTTACCTGCAGATGGTTATGGTGTTTCATTGTGATGAGCAAGAAAATCGCGCTCTATTACGCACCGAACAGATGCTAAGCAGAAATCTTCAACATGTCCAGAAATGTTAAATCAACTCAAGAGTGATCATCAGCTCCTGACGGGGACAGTTATGCTGCTGGTTCATTTTCAAACCACCGCACGTCACAGATAGTACGTTCTATTGAGGATCCTCAAACTGTAAGTGCGTCATGGCCTGCTTGACGATGTGTCACAGCCTCTAACGCACCCATCTACAATTTAATATTTCCACACAAGTTTCAGATTTATTTTCATGTATGTGTCATCTTTAAGCTGTTTATTCATTAGTACGTGCACACACTGAGTCACCCCCCTCCTGCTGAAAATACGTGTCTACCTGGTTTATCTACTGTTAATGATTGACTTAATCTTCCTCTTGAATCGTAATAACACTCCTGAGAGTTTTATCTTAATGTTTGCTGTTACTGGGGACAATAAAAACAGGAAGAGGCTCTTTAATGATGACGTGGTGGCTCTTAGAAGAGCCTTTTGAGAGAAAAGTTGAATAAGTGATGACAGCTCACTTCTTCTTGGTGCTGCCTTCTTGACCTTAGATTTGGTAACCTTCTTCGCAGGGGATTTCTTTGCTGCAGGGGCCTTCTTTGTTGCAGGGGCCTTCTTAGCCACTTTCTTGGTGGCTTTCTTGGGGCTCTGGGCTGTTTTCTTGGCCGCCGCAGACTTCTTGGGCTTCGGGGACTTCTTAGCAGCTGCAGGTTTCTTTGCCACTCTGGGCTTTTTAGCCGCAGGTTTCTTAGCGGTGGCCTTCTTCTTTACAGGTGCGGCTTTCTTAGCTGCAGGCTTCTTGGTTTTTTTGGGTTCAGTCGCCTTCTTGCTCATCTTAAAGGAGCCGGATGCTCCGGTCCCCTTGGTCTGAACCAGAGTCCCCTTAGCCACCAAAGCCTTGATAGCAGTCTTGATGCGAGAGTTGTTCTTCTCCACATCGTAGCCTCCGACAGCCAGAAACTTCTTGAGGGCGGCCGCGGACACGCCGCCCCGCTCCTTGGATGCAGACACAGCTTTAAGGAGCAGCTCACTGACACTGGGGCCGGTTTTCGGTTTGGAAGTCTTTTTCTTAGCTGGTTTCGCCGAAGCAGCCGCGGGTGGAACTGGAGCTACTTCTGCCATATTCTCTAAATATTCTATGTCTACTTACTACAGTGCGAGAGTCTGACTGAATTGTTGGGAGAGTCCAGAGCAGGAGGCTGTACTTAAACACACCATGAGAACCGTGGAGACTCAGCCCAGCCCGTGGCTCCTCTGTGCAGTGTGAATGTCGTGTCACTTGTGTTTTCTCTTCATCGATAAAAGAGTCCAAACTAAATGTGGAACAAGTGCTGAAGGCTGACAGTGAAGGAGCCGATAGCGGACTTGTGTCTCTTCATATTGAAGTCATGTAGAGCTCTGATGCTCTCTGCGTTTTGTTTGACGAGCCTCCAAAACTCACACATTCACCGCCACGACCAGCACTGCTCAGCCACTTTTCCCCCTCATTTCTCTCCTAAAATATTTGAAAATGCATCCGAGCTTCATCAAAAGCTGTTTTCAGCTGCTCCGCCTGTTTGTTCAGAGACTCAGAGCAAAAACAACCATCTGTTGATGATCAGTTTGTAAGAAACTCAAGTTCTTCTGGTAGCAGCAAACACACTGATGATGGCCGAGGCTGCTGGTGCCAGACTTGAATCAGAGCTGCTCACTGTGGCTGTTTTCTTCTGCTCAGGACGACTTTTCATTTAATTCAACTGTTAAGTTCTACTGTTAATGAACAAACATGTTTTTAAATGTAACAGTCACACTGATGACTGCTGAATGTAAAAAAAAAAAAAACTCCATTAATTCTCACACAACAGCTGTATTGTGATGATGTTGAAATTGGTAATTTGGACTTTCTTCAAAAATCTCATACTAACTCAGCAGTTCAGATTCTACAGAGCCGAGTTCAGTTCATTTGCTTGTTTGTTTTTCTGACAGCTTTATGAACAGGGTTTTTTTTATAAAAGAGTTTGATGAAAAATGACCTCCTCAGGCAAAAACAATGTGAGCAGCTAGTGAACACAAACTATTTTTAGGCAGGTCTTTTCATTCAACAAAGCCAAAGAACTAAAGGTCCCAGACTTTGAGCTGTTGTCTGAGCTCATCTACTAAACTATTCAACTCATTAGTGTTCAGCAGTGGTGGAACATAAATAAGTACATTTACTAAAGTACTGTACTGAAAAACAACAATGAGCTACTTGTACTTTACTTGACTAGTTTCTGCTACTTTATACTTCTACTCTACTTTGTAGATTGAGATGAACGATCCAAAACATGAACAACAAATAAATGATGGTATATCATTGAACTACCCAGAAACATACTGTATAAAATATTTCAGATCAGCTCCACATTTACCAGCTGTAAACTGGGTAACATACATGCATTAATGATGCATTAATAACTATAGTCCAATGATTATTCTTAAATGAATAATACTTCACAATCAAAGTATAATTTAAGTAATTTGACTTTTGATACTTCTGGTCATCCTTCTTCAAACCACATCAAAATAAAACGTAATGCATTAAAGATTAATTTAAAATGCATGTGTATACATGGCAACAATTTATGTCAAAAGAAATATGTGACAATACTGACTTATCTCAAAATAATGATTTAGTCTTTAAAACTAATTTATTGTCTTATGAGTGTGTGTATATAATATATATAAATGGAGAGAGAGAGAGAGAGAGAGAGATGGAGAATGTAAGAGAAGAGAAAATGAAAGAGAGAGAGTCAGGAATGTTTGCAAGACTAAAAGTACTTTAAACCCATAATGGACCTATTTCCAGACAGGCCTGCACCATTTTAAAGCTCCACCCACCTCCAGAAAGAGAATGTTTTCATTATTTTGAGACGCTAACTCAATATTTTTTTCAAGAAAAATTCACATTGCAGTGACTTACAAGATCTTTTTTTCCCATCATATTCAGAGAAATGTTCCTCCATAGATTCAGATGTATGGAGATGAGAGGATAGCGCCGATCTGTTTGTCTGTTTCTAACAGACTCCTGCAGTGTAGTTTATACCCGTCTCTGATACACCACAGTACTGCAGATAAACATAAGACTTTATGGTCAAAGAAAGTTTAAACTTCTGTCTATATTCACACGTTCTTTCTCTGTCACTCACCCTGAGCTCTCTTTCTCTCTCTCTGCTGTGGGGGGTAAATTCGCGCATCCATGAGGCTGTTCTGGCGTCTCCTCCAGCACTCAGACAGACAGACAGCGTGTGATGCAGTGTTGATGTAGCCACAAATTCACGAGGCCCCCCTGGCAGACAGGGCCCCAGTTGCCTACCTTTGCCATGTGGTGAAACCGCCTATGCCCATTCACCAAGTTATTAGAATAATATAAACTAAAATGAATCTACATTTGTAGGAGCAGGAATGCCACCTGTCAGTCTGCACAAGCACCCTGGACAGCTCCCTCCTCTGTTACCTGTTCTCCAATAAACCTGTTACACTGCACTCTGTTCCCATTTCTACCAGCAGTCCGTCACTCTGACTGCTTTTACAGCAAACATGTCGCTGTCCTTTTTTAAACGTTAAACTTTTTACCCTGAATTTAATTAGTTAAAGATTTTTTGTAAACACTGAACAAACAGGAAACTATTTGATAGAAAAAATGTCTCAGCTTAATGTTGGGCAGACAGCTGTGTCATCCTCCAGTAAAGCAATAAAGAGCAATAAAGACCTCATCCTCTGTTTAAATTTACATTTACATTTAAAGTTTACATCAACTTAAAATACAAAATTATTGAATGATTGAGTGAAAAATAATAATAACACATATTTGTGACAAATGAGGACAGAGCCAGTCCTGACCTCCATGGGGCCTAAGCAGAATTCACAGGTCACACCTGACAGCCCAGTGCTCCCACTATAGTCCTCCCTCCTTTCAAACAGTTTTCTCCATCTGTCCATCTGGGGGCCCTTGAGCAGCTTGTGTAGTGTACATAAAGGGCTGACTGGCTCTGAATGTGGATCACTGCTGTACATTTCTTTTTGATTGTTCTGTCACAGATCCGGCACCTCCCTGACCGCACACTCTGTACAGAACACTATATGTGAATGCTCATTCCCACAGTCGGTGGTCAGTAAATCCCTCGGCCACTGTCAAGACGGCTCAGCAGCAGTTGTTCTATTTTATCATTTCATCACATTTATCATCATATTTAAGAAAGCCGGACTGAGTTATCAGCCTCTTACCCAGAACTTCTGGAGAGCGTCCTCACCAGAGGTATGACTGTGTGGTAAAGAAACAACACAATGTGAAAGGAAGGACATCCAGATCACAAGTCCTCAAGTGTTTCTCCATCAAGGGCCCCTTACAAGACAGAAAATACAGCCACTGTCTCTTGGAATGATTAGATGCAGCTTATTCTTTACATATCTACTTAGTTTTGTTAAAGAAAAACACAAGAGAAATGTAGAGATGACACAAAAGCTGCAGCTATTGATTTTTTTAGTAAATGAGTAATCCATTGATTGTTCTGATTAATCGATTAATCAGTTAAGAAATATTGTGCATTCTGCTATTTTTTTCCATTACATTACTTTTGCTTTATTTAAGGTAATATACAAAAGAGAAAAAAAAACAGGTCTCTTAAATGCACAAATATAAATTGCTGAAGTAAAAGTACTAAGTAAAGTAACTTTACTTTTACTGTGGCACCTTACTTAGTACTCTTTACTGAAGTACTGAGGTAAAAGTAAAGGTAGTAATGTCTGCAGAAAACAGAAGATCTAGGTGACTCTTAACTGAAACAATATGCACCAGAATGCTTCGTTCACATGTTAAAATAAACATTTTTGTTCTGGAGGAGGACAGACGTCCCCAGACCCCCTACAGGGGACTGGTTTACCAACATGTCTCTTTTTTCTCATCGTATGATTGTGCAGGTCTGTAGTTAGTGATTAAAAATACCAAGAAGAGTACCATCAAAGTACAACAAAAGCAAGAAAAATCATTATTTTTTTTTTCAAAAAGGAAATCACGTGCAAGATTGTACTCGCAATCAAGTATTTGTATATTGTAGTATTAATGCTTTAGAAGTAAAGGATCTGAGTACTTTTTCCATCACAACAGGTCAGTGATCAGTGTTTCAGTGATTCAGTGACATTCTGTGACTCAGTGGATTCAGAGTTTTATTTATAGCGGCTTGCCACATTAAAAACATCAACACCACAACATAATTTTCTGTCGGTCGTGTCTAGAAGGGAACACTTGATTTGCAAAACTCTCGTGAGATTTGTCTTGATAAACTGATCAGACTTGCGCGATCTTTTGTGGGTCTAGGGTTCCCTTTTAGATAAAACCTTCTCTGTCTCACTGTCACAAACTAATGACAGCAGAGTGTCTGAACAGCATGATGTTCCACTCTGCAGTGTTTCACACACACAATTGTTTTAGTAGTCCGAGAGGACGAAAGCATCCACGAGGTTTGTTTTTGGGTGACTTTCTAAAATATCCTGCTGATGAATAAAGTCAACAGATCAGAGAGAGAAAGGAACTGTCTTCGCTATGTACAGTATTGTGTGTGTCTGTGTGGAGGAGCTGCACTGACACACAGAGGAGACACGCTGCAGCTGTGTGATAAATTACATCAAAACTTAACTTAAATCAAAACGTCAGACCATGTCAATACTCTGGTCCATTTAATACCAAGTTTCAGTACCCAGACGAGCAAAACAGTGCAGTGTATAGTTGTCCGGATTGAACGAAGCCTCAAAGCAAAACATTTGCCTCGAGGCATTTTAATAATCAAATTACTGGAATCATTTCAGCCCTGGAAGCAATATGCATGTACTTAATCATTAATCAATATGAAACATTTCATAGACCCAGATTTTGAAAACCTTGAGGAGCATTAAAACCACAAAGGATTATTGGTGCATCAGCTGCCCCACATGGACAGTATCTTCAACTACAGCAACACTTAACGTCAGCAAACGATCCCCAAAATTGTCATTACTAGTTTACGACATTCTTGTTTGACAGCTTATTATCCATGAACTAGTACTTGACTTTCGTGCAAAAACTTCTTATGCCACTAAAATTGACTTTAATTTCATATATTAGCCAATAGAGGATGTCAGCTCTTCACAAAGAGCGTGTGTGGCCCTTAAAAGGACCTTTGTTTTTTTTCCACTCATAGACAGAACGAAGCGGTTTAACCTCCGAAGCCGTACAGAGTGCGTCCCTGTCTCTTGAGAGCATACACCACATCCATGGCGGTCACCGTCTTTCTTTTGGCGTGCTCGGTGTAGGTGACGGCATCACGGATGACGTTCTCCAGAAAGACCTTCAACACACCGCGGGTCTCCTCATAGATGAGACCGGAGATGCGCTTCACTCCACCGCGGCGAGCCAGACGGCGGATAGCGGGCTTGGTGATTCCCTGAATGTTATCACGGAGAACTTTACGGTGACGCTTAGCGCCTCCTTTACCCAGTCCTTTTCCTCCCTTTCCTCTTCCAGACATTGTTACTTTTTCAGTAATAAATCGATAGTAATCTCAGCTATCGTTAGACCCGGCTATTTAATCTTCTCTGAGGACGTGATAGAAAACAGAGGCGGGTCTATTCTTTTTCTTTGGTCATCATGAAGGTTGATGAACTCTTTGGTGCTTTAGCACCACCTACTGAACAACAGCATGAATCAGAGGCAACATGTGTCCTGGAAGACTTTTTAACTTTCTTTCAGAATTCTTTGCTGATATTTTTGTGTTAAATTGGGTATCATTATTTACCTCATTAATATTCAGTGTGTTAAAGTGTCAGGAGTAGAAACTATCTGTATTGACCTATGTCCCACATGGACTGAAAAACAAGTATTAAACTTTTAAACTCTCTGAGGAAGCATTAGTCTTGCAACACATAGCTACATCCTTAGTGACAGACTTATGAACCACCGAAACTGCCAAGGTGAACTCCAGATCACGCTTGTCCTCAGTGATGAACTTACGACCTAATGAAACTCCACAGATACTCGAGACGAACCCCAGATCACACTTCCCCCTTTTTCGCAACATTCTTGAAGTAAATGGACAATTGGGCAATAGGCCAGTCAAATTTGGCATTAAGACTGGGATATGAAACTCTACAGACAGTCACGTACAGAATATTAAATTTAGGCAAAACATTAGGCACCTAGCTGTTTTACATTTCAGGGCGCTGTCACCCTGGATTGGAAGAAACAAGTGTCAAGAAACTCGGACCAGGCCATGGACCAACGAAGGGAGAGCTAAGTCTAAACCGCGGCTCCTCCCCATCACTATAGACCAATTAGATAATCGCACATTTTCAATTAAAATACTGTGTAACGTTAAGTTAGACACTCTTTCTTTGTGAGGTGGCTACAGCTAACTGCTAACGCGGACTGTTGGTTTCTGAACAAAGAAAGATCCATGTACATGTATTTCTATTCTGCCAATGTCAATTAAATACTTTGAATCAGAAAGAGATTGTCTCCTGGTTCCTTGCAACAAAAGAACACGACTCAACAAAAGTAACATTTGATCACAGAGACTAAAGAGTGTTAGTAGTTCTCTTTTGTACATATGGACGTGTTCAGTCCTGTCAAAAAGTAGCACAACATTTATTTAAGAATATTCTGTTGTATACACACTGCACTGCAACACCTTTTTAATACAACATTGTTTATACAGGTTGCTGCTGATTTGGTGTTGGAAAAGTATGATTTTATACTTTATATATGTATATCATTGTGCAGGCGTGCGAAGAAGGTTCAACATGACCATACAAATGTGTGATAAAGAAATCTCTTGTTGTGTTATCAAGGACACCATGTTCATCTGTAAGATACACAATTCAGCTCACAGAATCACAATGTCAACAGGAACGTCAAATCTCCGCCCGTTTCACTCTATAAAAACCTTGTGTTTACACTGTATCTTTGAACAATTACATTGCAGACTCTGTGTGTAACTTGTTCCCTTGCATGCAAGTTTTCATTAAATATCCTACTCTTTTGAATCTCAGACTTTGTTCCTGTGTCTTTTTTAGAATTTCTCTATCATTGGGTCACACCTGAGACACACCTACCAAACAAGAGGAAACATCTCAAAGCTAGTTCCACCCTGTTTTGAGGAAATGTGTGGTTCAATACTAACTTGACATACCAGATGGTTTGTTACACAGAACCATAATGGAAGTCGTCATTAGAAACTGTTTGGAAAAGGGCACACACTTTCAAAAAAAAAAAAAGGTGATTGGATGATCTATCTGTCATGTCTAACATGGGCTAACTTCAACCAGTCAGATCAACTCACTGAACCAAAGCTGAAGCCAGCCAGAGAAGAGTGAAAACATCCTTTCCACCGTAAAAAGCTTTAAGTGTCATTTTTCTTCTTCTTCCAATAAAGAAATGTTCTCTAGTTCTGATATAACTGATGCTATCACAGTATCTATGCTAACTTCTTCAGGAGCCACCATTGTTTGTTCAAGACAAGTCGTTTCCATAGATGCTTCTTGCTGTCAGCACAGCTAAAACTACATCAGTAGCTCTCAGTAGTTCCCCAAAGCAAAATAGTGCACACAGTTTGCAGTTTCTTTTTTCCCAGGATAGCGAAGGCATGACCCTCCCTACTATGCCTATGATTTCCTCCTGATACTTGTACCCTAATGGCTAGGTTTAGCCACCATGCCTAAATCTAACCAACCCTTACCAACAAAGACAGTAAGTACAAGCCAATCAGAGTCATGACTTCGCCATCCTGGGAAAAAAAAGAGACTATTATACATGTCCCTGTAGTGCAGTAGGATCCTGCTTTGTGATTGGCTGCAGCCATGTCTCAGTTCTCCTGGGAGTCTTGTGTAGTGTCTCTGTCCGAGGTGCTGAACTGACATCAGCAGAGCAGGTAGCTGCTGACGACTCTGGAGCAGCCACCAAGCTGCATCCTGACTGACTGGCCTGACTGAGGACCTTTGTCTACGACAGTGGTTCTCGAACAGAGGTCCAAGGACAATTTTGCATTTAAAAATATCTGATATCTGTCTATACGTAGCCCTGATGTCTAAGCTAAAACATGGCTTTTTTTTAAATTCACTCTAATAATTGTCTTCCTGCTATTGATACTGAAACTTTGATGACACATTTACAGTATACAATATACTGAATTAAGTGTTACATGATGTTTTCCCCATCAGATGTAAGGAAACAAAGTTAATTCCTTTGCACATGAACACTAAGTCTGATCTTACTGGGACAAATTCTAGCATGTTGGAAATTATTATGGAATTATTTGATATGGAACAACTGTGGATTTGAATGTGCACAATACTTTCTTGACAGAAGTGATGAATCATTAAACATATTTAATTAGCAATGACTTAACATATGAATTATTTTGAGATGTAGATGTAGAGATGACTCAGAGAGGAACCAGTTTCAATTTGCTTTAGCCAGCAGAAGAAATTCCAGATGCTCATATATTTACAAAACTAAATAAAAATAAAAACATCCATGAGAAAAAAAAAGATCACCTATTGGCATAATTGAAATAAAAGGAACTGAAAGAAGTTAATTAATCAATCACACAAAATATATATAAATCTAAAATGATTGGGAAACAGAATAAAATGTAGCTATTAAATATTTTTTTAAATGAATGGATATACTGTATGTAAATGTTTAAAACAGTAATAGTAAACACTCTGCCAAGAGCGATAAAAGAAAATCACAAGCAGAATATTAACTCTATTGTTCTTTACATATAATGGAACAAAAAAAAAAAACATTAAGCAAGTGTTTCTGCAGAAATTTTCAAAAGATCATGTTCTTTTGAAAATTTCTGCAGAAACACTTGTGTAATTTTTTTTTTTTTTTACAGTCATGCTGATGTCAGGACTGTAGACTTGCTACATCCTACAAGCAAATTTTCCTGAAAAGACCTTATTTCATTACTTCACTGGACTGTCACTTATCACAAACTTTCTCTTTCTTACACAATATTCAAGGCTGCTTCATGTACACTGGCAGGTCTGCAGCATATTAAACTTTATATACTGCATATCATGAAGCTCATACAGTGTGTGTATGTCTGTGTATGTTAGTAGTTTTCTTAGCATGATGTTTGTGTTGTCTTGATACATTTGGCTGAAACTGTCAACATGGAGTATCTCCCTGTCTTTTGTATCACTGTTTTGTGGGTTTGGATGCTGAGTTATAGAGGAGGTGTCCGTTCACAGATCCAGAATCTTTGGAGGTCACACGGTTCATCATTCCAGTTGTTTGGCAGATCATAGCTCTTTATTTCTGCACAGTCTTCATCTCTTCCGGGAACACCATTTGGCTCAAGACGGGACCAGTACCTGAAACCCCAAAACACAAAATTAACAACAAGAAGCATTTCAAATGAAAGGTCCAGTGTGTAAGATTCACAGGGGTTTACTGGCAGAATATGGAATATAATATCAATGTAGTGTTACTGCAGAAAAGTTTGTATGTGTGTGAAACTGTTCAGAGCGAAGCTAGCTGGCTAGCCTCTTTGAGACAGGCTAAAAATTATCTAAAATTGTCACTAGTGAAATAGACACAACTGAAACGTGAAGAAGTTTTAGTGATATAATTGTTTTAACAGTGACACAGGGAACACTCAATCCACAACTGTTGTTCAATTATGCAAATCAAAAGTATTTTACTATAAAAAAAAAGGTGAAGTTGTAAGTAAGCTTTGAATGGTTTCTATGTGAAAGTAGCAGTTAACACTAAAAAAAATGCCTGGAAAAGTGTGAGAATCTGAATTGTGTGTGTGTGTGTGTGTGTGTGTGTGTGTGTGTGTGTGTCAAACTGCACTAATTAGGTCATCTCAATCAGCAGTATGTTCCACACTGTATCAACAGTTGTCATGGTGATGGTTATTGACAGAGTTCACTTCATAGAGATTTTAGCTGAGGTGCATCTCTTATACTCCTGCTTCTACCTCAAAGGCAGCAACTCTAATCATTTGCAGCTGAACAGAGTGAATGGCTACTACTACTGGTCACAGTGCACCACAGCAATACAAAAGTGAAGACGTGTGAACCTTGTGGTTAGCGGAGTTCCATCCACCCATTTCCACGTCCCCTCTGTCTCTCGGTCCGTCAGTCCAATCCAGACACGCTTCTTGAAACTTCTTAAGAATTCCTTGTTGAGAGAAACAGATACAAACTGTTTAATTACTTAATTTCTACTACCACCACCTCTGAGACACACTATTCATTCACTATTTCACTGTTTCTCACAAAGATGCACAGATGGACACCTGGAGACACATAGCTTGGGTTGCATCCACATGGATGGATGCGTTTATTATTTTAAGCTGCTTTGGTTAAAAGTGTTTGCTAAATATGTAATGCAGTGTGATGTAATACCTGTTCTTCTCTGCTGTTGATGATCACCAGGTCTGCACCTCTTTTCCGACAGTCATCTCTGCTTTCTTGCCAGGTCTTCACCAGAGAAGAAATGTGATAGAAACTACCTCTGGAATACACCCATTCTAGTTGGTCAAATAAAAAAATAAAAAAACCTCAATATCTGAAATGAACGTGAACTTAATAAATTAACACATTTATTTATAGGACAACAAAGGGCAGAAACAATATAGAGTTTGCCACACAGGGTGTAAGTGTGTTGTAGCAGAATCCACAATAGAACTGCTAAATATTAGGAGCTGCTGGTTCCAGAAGAGCTTTTTCCCATATTCCCTTTTCAAATTTTTTTAATAACATCCTCAATGTTACTGAAGATAGAAACACAGGAATCTCCCTCACTGCATAACAAAAAGACCACCAGTTTGAATTATTTCAACCTTGTTTGTGAGAGATCTTGTTTCATCTATCTGCAAATTCAAAACACTTTGATGTTTAAGAAGAAAATGCAGCATCAGAGTTGCCTTTTGAGTCGCTGAAGATGCCATTTAGCCTCAAAAACACAGCACAGACCTTTCAGCACCTCATGGACATTGTGGTGAAAGACCTGCCATTCTTTTTCATCTACCTGGACAACAGCCTCATGGCCAGCTGCTCCAGTACACAGCATGTGGCCCACCTCTGAAATGCAAGATTGAGCTTGGACTATGCAGTCAGCATGGTGGGTGGACAGGGTTGGCAGTGGATGGATGGGGCTTGAAGCCTCTTGCTTTATTTAGCCAACAGATGCTCCCCAGTGAGTTGAAGTATAGCACCTCAGCATTTGTCAGTGAGATTTGCTTCTGTTATGCTTACATTGTGTATTTTGTCATATTTTCATTTATTTTTTTTTATCTCTGTTTGGATTTGCATTTTAAATTGTTGCTTGTTTTAATTGTCATTGTTTTTGTGTGGACTCCAGGAAGACTAGCGACCAGATTGTTGAAGTTAATGGGATTCCAAATCAAGAATAAAGTGGCTTAAACACCCACTATTAACTATTACATTATTCCTTTTTTTAAAATATATAAGTCCTTTTTAAGAGGGAGCTTAGTACATTCATAGCAGGGTCCTATTTCAGGGTTAATAAATTATGTGGTATCTGATTGGTGCATACACATTTGTACTCGCCAATAAGAGTACCAGCATTTTAGGCAGCATTGGAGGCTGGTATGGAAACAACCCTATTTATTAATTTCATAAATGATTAATTACCTTCAATCTTTCTCTGAAGATCATTTCTCTCTTTGGTCATGTCTTCAAGTCTTTTTTGGAGCTGGTCTCGTTCTTTGGCCATACTGTTGTAACCAGTCTGTAACTGGTTTCTTTCATCCGTCAGGTTGGTGAAACTGGCCTGTAACTGGTTTCTTTCATCCGTCAGGTTGTTGTAACTGTTGTGTAACAGGGTCATCTCTGTTCTCCCTTTGGTGTCTGTTTGGCACACAAACAAACAAACAAACACTGTTAGGCAGCATCACGTGGGGATTTATCAACGTGCCAACAAAGTACTCACATAGGAAAACCAGAGTTATGAGTCCAGTCAGGAGGAGAAGACACAGCAGACCCAGACACACTGCAGCAGCTCTGCACCAACTCTTCTTTACAGTTTTAGCACCTGCAGGTAGAGGGCAGTGTTTGTCATGTGTTTGTTCCTCACAGTGAAATCAAATGATCAGAGGTCAAGTCAGCTGTTAGTGTTTTTGGTCATTCAGTTGTTCCCCCAGTTGGCCCCAACAGCTGTTTGATGGATCACCATGAAATTTTGCACATTGCACAGTCTGACGGTCACAATCCTCAGACAATCAATCCTGATGACTTTTTTGAATCAGTAACTGAATCAAGCGGTACCAGAATTGTATCAGAATTTCAATCTCAGTTGGTTTAAGAGCAAATACCTGCAGAACTTATCAAGTTCTCATCAACCTCAGTCACATTTTGTGTTTAATACTGCTTAGCAAATGCTAGCATGCCAACACATTGAGCTATGTGCAAAATTGCATTTCCACTGCGTCACTTTCAGCGCACCAAGCTGTGCCGCACCACGCCCAAGATGGACCTACTCTAGAGCGGGGCCAAAGTGAGCCCGAGCCTCCTCGGAGTGGGCGTCTCACCGGCCATGGCCAGCCCGTGACACTCCTCCTTTCTCCCCCTCACTTAGCTTGTGTGTGTGCAGGAGAGCAGAGAGAAAGACGTTCCTTAAAGTCTCTTTATGTTCATCTCTCAGTGTTTTTGTAGCTTCTAACACAATCTTTATGTTTTGAAGTTTAGTTTCTCTCCTGTGTCGCTGTTTGTACTTTCAGGTATCTGCATTATTTTACCATTTCATATTTAATTTCAGCTTGTCGGAGTCGTGTTAAGTTACTGCTGATGACACCCCTGAATGAAAAAAAAATCCCGTTTGTTCTGCTTCTAAATAAAAATGTTTAAATAACGAAATAACGGGACTTTTATTGTGGTGAATTTAAGTAAAGAGTGTGTTTATCCCAGAGACTTATATGAACAGCTTATCCACCATTTTAAGGCTGCTGGCCTCCTCAAGCTTGTCTTCAGGTAGAAGACACACTTTCAAGCGGGTGGCCCTGTTGTCATGAAAATGCAAGCCCCCGCCGTGCTGGGCTGATGTAACTGGTAACATGACAGTTTGAGCATTTTTGCATGCTGGCTGCGGCATTCAGCACATAACACCACTACAGACCTGTTCCATATCAGACATTTTGACATGTTAATTAAAGGATAATTAAATAACAGGATAGCACCGGTGTATTTATTAACATTAATGATGGCTAAGTTACATTTAGAGGAGTATTTGTACTGAAATTAGTGTCATGAGAATGTGAACAGTGCTAATTTTGCCAATTTTGTTTGTGTGAGAGGTAATTTGCTGATTTTAAATCCACATTATCCAATTTATGAAAGAACTTTAAAAGGGTAAAGAATGAACGGTTTTAAATAAAGTGAACAATTTAAAGTGACCAAAAAAATTAAGACTAAAATAACTGAGATTGACTAAAATGTTGATGTTAAAATTATGAGAAAAGCATCATTATTATTAAAATTAAAGCTGAGTTCTACTGACTAATTCTTGACTAATACATATTTTAGTAAGCAAGTAATACTAAAGCTCAACAAAAAATTCTGATCCAAATTAACACTGAATGTGCAAATGTCAAGAGGATTCATTAGATTATTAATATGCCGCATTAACATGTTGTGCAAACCAGATTCTTCCCCTTCACTCTTTCACTCTTTGACCCTCCACATTACTGTTCCTGATATTAGCATTGTTTTAGAACATGCTGTATAATCTTTCCTGTCTTTGTGTGTGCATGTGTGTAAAGAATGTTCACATATTTGCATGAACCTGCAGTCACCATCATATTACAGTGTGTGTAGACAAGTACCTGTTTGCATGTCTGAGAGTGCAGGTCCTATTCTCTTGGGCTCTTGCATCTTGTCTTCATGTACATAGTCATAAATATTTTCAGAATGGTTCCTCTTGTCACGATTATCAGATGGTCTGTCTATGTTAACATAGATATCAAACTGGTCCATGATGTTCAGCTGTATTGACTGTTTGGTCCGTAAGTCCCAGGTCTGGTGAGTGTGCCTCTGAAATGATATATTATCGTCCTGAGCTGCCCTAATCAGAATGAGTTACATATTCATACGTGACTGCTCATAAAAGGAATTCGCACTTGTACTTTACCGGAAACCAAGTCATTTTGTTGTTGCAAAATATATTTTGAACATCACTCTTAAGTAATCACTTCTCAGAATCATTCATATGTGCCACATCACATCCATGCACAAGGAAATATACAGCAGTACCCAAAGGTCTGCGTAAACTGCCATTATATTTATTCCCCTCATACAGCTGAAACTGCTTTAATGCAATTGAGAATTCTCTGTAAGCAGAAGTAGAAACTTTTTTTGTGAAATAGAGTGATAATAAAACAGTGACACAGAAAAACAATAAAGGACACAATGGACAGACATAAAGACAGCGTAGACATGACATGATAACATAAAGCAGCTACAATGACATGAGGGAGCAGGAATTAGGTTGGCTTAGGTATGTGTGTGATGTATATAAGTGTGTGTGTGTGTGTGTGTGTGTGTGTGTGTGTGTGTGTGTGCGTGTGTGTGTGTGTATGTTTGAATGAGAGGCAGAGTAGTCTTGGGCAAATGACACGTGTGGCAGAGAGAAAGTAAATAAGCAGCACAACTGAGAGCCCAATTGGAAGACAGGCGCGTCAGGTCGCCTCCGCCTATTACTTTGTTTTGTATAGTTGTAGTTTCAGGGAGACCTTGCTTAGAGCTGCTCCCAGACCCAGAGTTGGCTGCTGGCCCTTTGCAGGTCTAGCCCGTCCTGCCTCGTCCTGGACCAGGACCACTCCCAGACCCTTTGGTAGGGAGTCCGTCCATCCCCCGTTTGTTTTTGGTGGTTATTTCGTCTTAGGAGGGAGAGATGTGGGCCTAGCCACCCCCATCCCCCACCAGTCCCCGGCCGCCCCCACTGGAGGCCCCACCACACCAACAGGGAGCCGGACATGAGGCCACGCCACCCTCTGTCCCCAGCCCAGCCCCACACCCCACTGCTATTGTTTGATAGCAGGAATGCCATTATCGTAAATACAACAAGTAAAGAGAGTAATAATAATAATAATAATAATAATAATAATAATAACAATGATAACAACAATAATAATAGCAATAATAAGAATTTTATAGGTCATTAAGTAGCTTGTATGTAAAAAAAAGGGGGAACAGCATCTTATTAGAGAGAAAAATAGTGTGTGTGTATGAGTGTGAATTCAATATGTCATGACTGTGTGTTATCCAGGTTGAAATGTGTGTTGCAACATGATGCACAGAAGTGTGCAAATGTGTAGAAACTAATGCAGCATCACTCTGGCTCAAGTGTAGTTTGGATGAGAGAACATCCTTCCTTCCTTATTACAGACACCATTGCACCACTTCAATAAATATATTAAGATTGGTGCTCCAGAACAGCTACTGAATAGACCATGTAGAAAGATTGTTTGGTCAAATATATTTATTGTCTTTAAATTGTCTCTACAGTTGGATTCAGTTGAGAGAAAATAACCCTTTTTCACAGTCTGAACATGCCAGCAGCAGCTCATACTAACAGACCACACCTCAGAAAACAGTGAGCTAGTAAGGATCAGAAAGTTTGTCTGTTGTGTTCGGTGTGAACTTTATGTACATACAGTATATCACACATTGTATGACTGGTGGGTGACTGTGTGCTGTGGTATTTAACATTTCATTAGGCGTGGTCACTTGTGTTTCTCATAATGAAAAAAGAAGGGCAAATACTGTAGGGAGCAAATTAAGCACAGAGAATACAAACTTACTTTAATTTTATGCGGAACAAAAACAGGTAAAGATAGAAGTGAAAACACTCGCATTTAATGATGAAATGCCCATATTAACCTTAATGGGAAAAGGGCAGAAGCACTATTTCACACAGCAAATGCAACACTGTATATTTAGTAAATGTGTCTTCTCATTATCTTTGCTCACTAAATTAATATGTACAATAAGAAGAATTTTACAAGACCTGTTATTTCAGGAGCTAAAACCTTCAATCGGCTTTGGCAAGAGTTTGATTTATCAACTGGCTCCGCTGGTTGATCTGATTGGTTGAAGTCAACCTAGACGCTATAGACAGATGGTTCATCCAATCACCTGCCAAGTGTTTTTTTTAAGTACCTGCCGTTTTACAAACTGTTTTTAAGGATGGCTTCCCACATGGTTCCGTGTAACAGAAACATGAGCCATGCCTGTGATTAAGGATAGGAGCCTCTAAAAAAACTTGACTTATGAATAAAAGAATATTGTGGAATGGTATTGACAGCCTATTTGTGTTGCTTTTACAAGGTTTTACTGCCTCCATGGTGAAACAACAATACATCCTGAATGTGTCTGTGTCATCATTGCCACTGTGGTGCTGCACAACATCTGTGTTAAAAAGAGGATCTCCTTTCAGAGGCAAGAAGAAGTGGTGCTGGAGGCAGATGAGAACCATGTTGCCCCTGCAGTCCCTGAAGATATCGGTGGACGACTGGCCCACAATCATATAATCAATAACTCGTAAAGAACTTCTTGTAGAATATGGTCAAAGAGAATGATGTACATATTGTAAAATAGAGACCACTGTCAGAAAAGAAGTGTTAAAATGAACTTTTATAGCTTAATCAGATGTTGTTTCAAATTAATTTTATCCTCTTTACTTGAATACCACTGTACTGTGTATTGTACCATTGCTGTATATATTGTTGTATATTTCTTACATACAATTGTATATGTTTACATATTTTACACCTCTTAGTTTTTTTTTTATTGTTGTATATAGTTTAATGTTTAATGCACATATTTTTTAATATTTTATTTTTATTTCTTAAAGCGATATTCCACCTTTACATGATAATCCACTCAGTATGTACTCACCTCTATGCCAATGTGATGATGAGTGAAGATCTTCAGTTCACAAAACAATCCTGGAGTTTCAGCAGAAAACAGGGTTGCAGCCAAATCCAGGTCAAAGGCAGTGAATGGTGACCATGGATAAAATGTTAAAAAAAGAACACAAAACAAACACAAAATGTCTGCATCCTGCTCGTGTGGTGTAATCCAAGTGTCCGTGAGCTGCGACATTAAAATTTAACCACAAAAGACGCCATTTACGCCATGTTTTTAGCCGAAATGTCAACTGTAGCATGTAGCAGGTAGGATGTAAACATGGCGTCTTGTGAGACTTTGTGTATCTCTTAATGGATGCACATGTGAAAATATCGCGAGATCGACGCCATGTTTTACTGGATTTGGCTGCAACCCTGTTTTCTGCTGAAACTCCAGGATTGTTTTGTGAACTGAAGATCTTCACCCATCCTCACATCGGCATAGAGGTGAGTACATACTGAGTGGATTATCATGTAAAGTGGAATATCGCTTTAAAATTTTAGCTCTACATTAATATTTCTATCTTAATTTCTATATTCTATATTTCTATATGTTTTTAAAATATATTTATATGTGTTACTTTACTTTATTGTTTTACTCGGCTACGTTGTAAATGAGGTCTCTACTTCAATGTATTTCCGAGTTTAAATAAAGGTTGAATGAAAAAATCAATTAAACTATCGACAATAATCTAATAAAATAAATATATATAGCTTAGAAATATAAGCAATAAAATAACAGTAAAAGCAAGCTCATTCAACAATAATTTACAGTTCATTACAATCTGGCTCTGAATCATATATATGTATAAATTATAGGCTATTAATTGGTCATTAATTGATCAGACTGAGAGTTGAATTTGGCCTAGAAATGTCAAGTATCTCCTTACATCATTACAGAGATTTGGGGAACTATGAAATTACAAAAGATGGGAAACAAATGAATTAATAAATACAATAATCAAATGCTCTGTCATTTAAGTATAGTGACACACTGTCTTGTTCAGAGAAGTTGTGTCTGCTCTCCTGTCTCTCAAGTAATTTAATTTCCAGTCTGAGTTTCTCTTTTGCTAGTCCTACCTCTTCATGTTCGGCTTTAAGTTTGGCAGTCTCAGCCTCCACGCAGAGGATCTCCTTCTGGGATACGCTGCAGCTCCGCAAAATCCGTCTTCTTTCGTTTTGGGATGGGGGCTGCATGCTGGAGAGCGTTCTTCTTCTGCAGGGAGGTCACTTGAATCTGTAAAATTGCAACATTGTATTTAAAGTTTATAATGCTTAATTGTAACAATGTAGGCCTAACCTATGGCTGTAGGAAAAAGTCACTTTGAGGATTAAGTTACTTTGTTAATAACCTACCACTCTGACAGCAGCTGACAGTTCAGCCCCATAAAAGTGGGGGAGTCCTCTCCAAACAGCTCATAATGATGGTGCTGTAAATGGATATCTTCAGAGAAAGTCCTCCCCTGGTCGTCTGGTTTGTAAGAGCCGATGAGTCTTTTTTGGCTGTTAATAAAGGTTGTTCCACTTCCTTCCACTGTCTGCAGCACTCCATCACACTCACTATTTACTGCTGCAGTGATTGACTTCCCCACCGATAGTTTCTGCCTGTTTGTGTTTGTGTTATTAAATCTTGCCGTGAGGACTTCTTTATGCTCTGCATACAATTTGATGAGTTTCCTGATTTCTCCATCTGTAAAACTGACCTTCCTTTTCTTTTGATTAGCATTGTTATCCACATTTTCCATTTTATCTTCCAGCTTGTTTGACGGGATAAGTTGGAGAGCGCTTTGGGTGGAAGTGTGTTGCTTGGCAACAATCATCAGCTTGTATGTATTCACGTGGATGTGCATTGTAACACTGGGCACAGTTATGACTGTTGTCAGTCAGGCTTGGTGCACTCAGTGTACCAAGTGCACAATGGAAGTGTATGGTGGCCAGTTTGCAAATGGAAAAAAAAAAAAACAACAAAAAAATAAATAAATAAAATGCCTCCATCCTGCTCGTCTGGTGTAATCCCAGTTCAGACAGTGTGCATGTGCACGTGAACATGGCTCCAAGCTGATGATCTACAGTGAAGATTCAGGCTAAAAACATGGTGTAAGTGACGTCTTCCAGGTCAACTTTAGGAGACTTGGATTGCACCAGAGGAGCATTATGGAGGCATTTTATGTTTGTTTTCCAGTTGTTTTTAAATGTTGACAACTGGTCACCATTCACTTCCATGGTTTAGGGAGATTCTGCAACTCTGTTTTCCTGTTTTGTAGACTAAAGAACTAAACTCACCCTTCTATTGGCATAAGAGTGAGTAGATAATGACTGACTTTTCATTTTTGGGTGAACTATCCCTTAAAGGTACGTCTGTCACAACACTCCCCTATGGATCCATATGCATCATGGCTGCCTTGCGTGTACGGCATCCATTTGGAGCAACGGTTGTGCATGTCCTCAGAAATAAATGCTACGCATACGTGAAGGCAAACGTGTGGTTAAACAGCCTTAGGGAGTGTGAGGGAATGGGGACAATGTTGTTCGTGAGCCATGTTTCAGGTTCGCCCACAAAATCCTGAACACAGAAATCCTTCTAACTTCACAATTCAGTACTACATAGTTCTCAGTCTTTTCACATTTTCAGTGACTATTTGGGTTTGGGGAAATACGGTAGGCTATGCATATGGACAAGGCTAGTTAGTTAGTTAGTTAGTTACCTTGGTGAAAATCAGGAACGATACATCAAAGTTTACATGTACCTCTTCTTTCTCTCTTCTTTTCTTAACAATTTTTCGATCAATTTTTGACTAAACTGAATTAATATATTCATTCACATGACAGCCTATTTACTTTTTTCTCCTGTAGCTATTTTGTTTAGTATAACTGTGAAATAAACCTGAACTTTGACTTGAATTTGTTATTTTCATTTCCACAAAGAATATGGGCTGTAATGTTTAATGAAATAATATTTTAATTTACACTTCAGCTGAAGATGTTGAGCTGGTTAAACTAAATTATTCTTCCAATTAAAAAATAAAAGCCCTTTCAGCCATTTCAGAGGAACTTTAAATTTATTATTATTTTATTATTGCTATTATTATTTTATGTCAGATTATCTTTATGCCATCCTTATATTTTATTCAATAATATTATATACTATAACGTGGGGAAAATACATAATGTATTATCCATATCTCAATATTGGTCAGCTTTACACATGGGAGCCTGTTCATTTTGTTACTGAATCAGTGATCTTTGAGAGAGCTGAGAGTCTCGATGGTAAAACACACAGAAAACAACACAGACTTTCAAAAGTTCAAATCTCCACATTTTCCATGATGTCAATTTGTTGGTTGTCTTTCGACAGTTTCTGAGTCTTTAGTGGTTTGGAAGAAGTCCTCAGAAAAAGCTATAATTTAACAGAAATCGTCGATATAAACTGTAAAAGCTTTTCTTGAACGTCTACAACGCACAACAACCTTATCGCATGACAATACCATTGAGTCTATAAGCAGTATAAATCATAAAGATATATAGTTGTACAAATATTTCCCACGTAATACAGTGCGAAACTGCGTATGGTCGGAAAATAAATGGTGGTACTACCTCTCAACTCAGGACACATGGAACAACAGCGACACTTCGTGGCCACTATTAGAAGTGCATTGAACTACATGGCACATTACGTCGTTGTCACTGCACCGGAGGGTAACCTTGCTAGCCAGATGCTAACAGTCGCAGCAGCACAGCAACTAGCGAAAACGTCAGTCTGTATTGCAAAGTCAGGACACCTGTCAATGCGGACAGCTTTTGGGAAACACCAGGATTTCAACAGCGTTACATATTTTTGTAGAAGAGAGCCAGACTAAAGTAAAACAACTTATTTTACTGGAGTGACCTCACGCTAACGTTAGCTGTCGAGCCTTGTCAGAAAGTTCTGGATTCAGCTCGGTTTACCAACGCGAGACTTCTACCAAACTCTGGCAGGTTGTCACATGAAATATTAAAACATGGCGGTCATGAAGCTGGCTAGAGTGAGCATCACCTCCGTCAGTCCTTAACACACTTCAGAGTCAGGTAAGAGGAGCTAGCATGCTAAGTTAGCCTGCTACAGTACTGTGGCTGGTCGAGTAACTAAACGTTAGTACATTAGTATCTAGGTAACATTTCCAAAACAAACTTGCCGCCGTGTTTACTGTGTTTGCTTTCAGAGTAGTAGTGTATGTAGCTACATGTGACTTCATCGTCCAGCTTGTCAGTGATGGTCTGTCCTGACAGGCTCGTGACATACCTTCACTTTCACATTCCCTGACAGCTAACTAGCTAGCTAGCTAAGTAGCTAACTTAGCTTTTCCTACCGGCTTTTTAGCGACTTTGCAAACGGCCTCATTGATTTGAAGTGTTTCATGGCTGTCATTTCATTTATTTATTTAAATTATTATTTAAATCAAGCAGCTTCAAGGCGGCAGAAGCAGGAGAGAAACTGGACTCATCCGACTCCGCATCCAAGTCAAAGATGGAGTTAGCAGCGGTGAGTGCGCCTGCAGGCTGCTGATGCTGTCACTGTTACAGCATCACTGTCTCTGTACCTAACAAACACTTTATTAGCATTTAGTTTCCCAGACAAATAAAATAGGTGAAGTCACTGGTGGGATAGAACGTTCTTTAAAAAATCAATAGTAGTACACTGCGTTTGTATGTATTTGTGTGGTGTGTTACCTTAGAATAAATAATACAGTTACACATTTCCAACTTTAACTATGTGATTGTCCAAACTGCTTGTACCTGATGGGTGTGTCTGGCTTTGTCTTTCACTGTAAATGAAGCACCTTACAGATCAGGAAACTTAAACACGTTGTCAAAATCGTGTTAAGATCCAACACTACCACAGTGTAGTCCTATTTATTGATGTGCAACATTGCAACAGAGATATGGGGAAAGCTACTGTGGTATGAAACAGTGTGGCCAAATCCCTGACTTTGTAAACATTGATGTTGTCTCACAGTTGAACTCCGAGGACAAGAGCAGCTGCCTTTCAGCTGGTTGCTGTTGACATTTGAGATTTGCCCAACCAGAGCAACACTGAATGTCAGAAATGCATAATTCTTGACTATTTCTGTGTAACAATACAGACTGACCTCCTGCCCATGATAGTGAGATAGCAGTGCACTTTATTTTGAAATTTAAAAGAATGGCTACTGCCAAATTTAAAAAAAAACAAAACAAAACAACAACAAAACACATTCTCGCATTTGACTGACATATTTATTGAATATTGATGTTTGGGCCTAATTGACCTTCATTGTAGACAGCATCAAAACATTTCAGTATGTCTCAATTTTCCAATCAGCCAATCAGAGGTATGCTGTGGTTGATGATCACCTGAAACTGCTTAATGCATCATCAGTCAGTATTGCAAAAATCACAATAAATCACAAGTTTTAAAAAAAGAGAAGAGAGAGAAAAAGCAAGTATTATCTCATCATCATAAACATCATCCAACACTAAATACATCTATCCCCAAAATGTTACTAAATAGTCACACGACCTGAGTGTTTGAGTACAGAGAATAAATGTCAATATAATACAATTAATTAAAATCCAAATAAAAATCTGACAGAATCTGCAAGGGTTATGTATTGGCAGGAATCTGTTGACACAATACACGATACAGGGGTTATGATTTAATACATTGCAATATATCACAATACTGTAAGCAAGATGATATATTTTTGGGATTTTTTAAATCACAACAGTAATTTGAGAAGTGATACAGTACCATAAAATGTCATTTTCAGATACTCTATTTTCAGTATTTTCTTACACCTCTAGAATCAGCTTGATTACTCTGGGCTCATAGTTCTTTGCTCTTTATCTAAAGGTGAGACAGAGCTGAGTGGAGGGCATTATGGAAACATGGAATTAATTTTTCTCCAAGCCACACAATCAATCACCATAACCATTTGGTTGATTTTGGTTAGGGTAGGATTTTTTTGAATTTTAAGAAGATAAAACTGTTCAGTATTGTCATTCTGAGGGCATTGTTGACTTGCCACCTCACAGGGATATATGATTGCAAACACACATACACAAACACACACACACACACAGCCAGTTCATGACTCATGCTGTTTGACAAAGATGCAGTTTAGCAGTGAGCTTTGCAGAGGGGGGAGAGAGTGAAATACAGATGTGTGAGTGTGTCTCTGAAAGATAAAGATAGAAACCCAGAGAAAAACGTAGGCTGGATTAAGCTTCTGCTTTGGCTGTGAAACGGGGGGGAGGGAGGACGAGAAGCAGGAGACAACCATTGTGGGTCGACAAGAGAGAGAAAGAGAGAGAGGGAAGGAGGGTTTGTGAGAGAGAGATGGAGGTTTATTTTGTAATATGCTATTTGTAAAAGTAGCATCACAGAAAGAGGGCAAAATGCAGGAAAAACAGGATTCTCAGAGCCGAGCCCCGGGCATTCTGGGGAAGGTAGGAGAGAGTGATTGTGTGTAATGTGTGCATTAAAGTGGCACGTGTGTGTGTAGAAGCTACATGTATTGAATGTTGTGTGTACAGCAGACAGCTTATGAGAAATTTTAATTTGCGTTTGTTAATGTTGCTACTGTAATTGTGGTTATTGTCATCACTTCATGATTACATTTAATTTTTACCCATTTGCAGTTTTTTTCTGTGTAACTGTTTACCTCCAAATGCAGCTAAATTTAGTGTCTGTCTGTCTGTCCATGGCTGTGTCTCATGCCCTCGCTGCCTGTTTGTCCATGAGGCATGTAAGCACAAATTACGTTTAGTCTCCATTTAATTCTACCCAACAGCCTGTGTGTATGTGTGTGTCTGTGTGTTTTTTGAGTGTGTGTTTGTGGACTGTCTCTGCACATCTCCATCACCTCCACTGTGTGGGGACCTGGCCTCTGCTCTGTGCTACAGGCTTGTAAAGGAAATGTCATACAAAACATATTTTCAAACTAAAGTTCATTCCATGTTTCTCAGATAATGTTCATTACTCTGGGTCACATTTCTGTTGTGTTAGGATTGGGGTTGCACAATTAATCACGATATTATCCAAATAGCAGAACCCTTCAATTTTTTGATAAATGAAAAATGTGACAATATAATGAAGTACTACACTGCTACAGAGATGCTCTGGCCTGAAAATCTTATTCTTCAGATGAAAGAAAACATGTTTGTTTGGTACAGACCTTAACAAATCACATCATCACAATTTTAATAGCTTTTTTTGCAGTAAAAATGAAAATTGTGATGCAAAAGTGATCATTCCCACTAATTGTATTGCAATCACAATTTCAGTCCAAATAATTCGCAATATCACTTTTTTACCATATCGTTCAGCCTTGGTAAGGATCTTTAATGCAGATATTTGTTTTGATCACATTTCCCTGTAAGAAGTGACCAATGCTGAGAAAGATGTTGAGTAGGTGAATTTCAATTATGCTCTTTCACTGTGGCTAATCCTTTATATTTCTCTTTGCCTTTCTCACTGTCCCCCAACACTCTCCTCTCGGTCCGTAATCCTGATTTCTCTCTACATTCCCTCCTTTTCTTTCTCTCTCGGTTCACTCTTTGCATTCTCTGTCCACCATTTCTTTCCCTTTTCACTTCTCTTCCTTACGTCCTCCCTTTGCCGTTCCACATTTACATCCCTCTGTCTGTCTGTCTCTGTCTGTCAATGTCCTCAGGCTCACCCGGCTCTCAAAGCCTTTATGTGTGGCTCTCTCAGCGGCACCTGCTCGACGCTGCTCTTCCAGCCTTTGGATCTGGTGAAGACACGGCTGCAGACCCTGCAGAACAATGCGAAGCCAGGGTGGGGTGTGTGTGTGTGTGTGTGTGTGTGGTGTGGCGCGTGCACATATTACATATCTCACATTTCATGCACACGCTACACATTTCACCTACATGCCATCAGAAGCATGTGTATCAGCATGCCCCTGGTGTTATTTCTCTCTGACTTTTACTCTCTCCACACACACTGTTCTCCGGGCACAAAAGGACACACACACACCACAGCGTGGCAAGACAACATTTGCAGGCACTGCCAGCCCGAATCTGCTGTTATGACCCATATAGAGCAATTAGTCACACGAGTACCATCTAATCATACTGTCAAGCTGCTTGGTTGAAATTACTTCCACTGAAGATAGCAACAGGAATTGTTAACAGCTAAAAGAGGATTTTTATTTTAAACAACACAAGGCCAGAATTTTTTGCCTGGACTCAACTGTTACTTGCCACTGTACAAATTGTTTTATTTATTAGTGCTTATCAAATAACAATGACTGAAGTTTATTTTCACATTTAATCTGGTGCTGCCATGTCTATAAATTTCAAAAAATAGTGAAAAATAGATGATGGCTTTAAATGTCTTGGTTTTTTTTTTGTTTTTTTTTTTCCAGTCTAAAACCCCAAACTATTCAGTTTAATATGATGATAAACAAAGAAAAGGGAGAAACCTCCATATATGAGAGTCTGAGAACAGCGTTTTGCATGAAAATAGTTTTAAGTAATTGATTGTCAGAATAGTTTAAATCTAATTTAAGTCAAATCTGTTGCCAGATTTACCAGCCCGACTTTGAATTTTACTTTCCCGGGGCAAGTGGATAATCCTTATTGTTGAACTCTGCAATGTTCCACCAGTAGAGGCTATGCTGTAATTTAATTTAATTTATTTATTTATAATTATTTCTTTATATGGACAACACACTTATTCAACATCTCTGTCAATGACCTGGTGAAAGACAGCTGATTAATTTTTAACTGCAGTCCTTTGGCGAGATGTTTGAAACCTATAAAATGACCACATTTACGGAATGAAGATGACAGGACACCATAACAACAGCAACCAAACCAGAATTCTCAAGACAGGACACAAGCCATGCAAAGCAACAGGAAATGTCAAAACATCAGAACAATAACACGGCAACAACACCATTTCAGCGTGATGCAAGCAACACAAAGCAACAGTACACAGCTGAGCAGTACTGACTGCACCATCTTTTGACACATGCAGAGCAGCATAAGAGACATAAATAAGATACAACAGTGATTATGTTGCTCTTGATACAGTGTTAGAAGATGCACAGGTTAGTAAAATGGTAATAAACACTAACACATGAGCCATGCCTTAATTTTCATTTTCTCACCATGAATAGTGTCTGTATGTTTTAAATGTTTACACCTTCGAATGTGTCCGTAACGATTCCTTAATTTCATCCTGCAGTGCACCAAGGGTGGGGATGTTTACCGTTTTCATCAATGTCATTAGGACAGAGAATTTCTTCAGTCTGTGGAAAGGAGTTTCACCAGTGAGTAACTGACCTTGTTTATTATTTTCAACACTTTTAACAATCCCTTCAAATTATAAATCCCTTTGTTGCATGTATGGATGGATGTAGTCCGAAGTCACTTAGGGTATTTGTTCTCCAGCGATCTATGCACATCTCTCTGTCTTTCAGTTCACATTAGCATCACCTCTTGCTCGAAGAACCAGACAGACACTCAGCCAAATCAAGTCTGCTTTTCCTTACAAATATGACATGACTGTTCTTAAAGACAATATTGATCTAGTACAATGTCTTGATGTTGACCAGAGACAAAAATTATATGGATGACACACTATTGCAACAATTTTAACTTTTAAACATAATAGTGTGACTCTAAAATGTTTTCAGATAATCACTGTCAAAATATAATCTACTGCATATTGCACTCTTGGTTGGCATTTTTTAGCTTAAGCCACCGTTAAGACCATCATGTCAAGCAAAAAGCAGAATAAGAGAATTGTTTTAACACTTCTGTTTCTCTGGCAGTCATTTGTGCGCTGCATCCCTGGAGTGGGCATCTACTTCAGCACCTTCTACTCCCTGAAGCAGCACTACTTTAAGGACCGGGCACCCAATGCTGGCGAGGCTGTTCTGCTTGGAGCGGGTGCCAGAGCTGTGGCTGGTGTCTGCATGCTGCCGTTCACAGTCATCAAGACACGCTTTGAGGTGAGCAACTGTTTCTTTACATCCTGAGAGACCATTTGTGGACTTGAATATGTTTATGATCATCTACTCACAATCAAATTTTAGTTAATGTAGTTAACTTGTCGGTAGCAACTAACTACAATGGTGAAAAATTTTGATCAGTTCATCCTAAAACCCAAGATAATGTCCTCGAATGTCTTGTTTTACTCAAAACACAAAGATATTCAGTTTATTTTACTGAGAAAAGTCATAATTAGAGTACTTTTATCAAAAATGAAAACCCCTTTGTGATTTCTTGCACATTGGGTTACACTATCCTGATGATCTGACAGTAGACTGGGCAGAGGCATATTACACAGCTACATCTATATTATCTATATTTCTTGGGATACTCTGTTATTCCAGTGTCTGCCAAGACCGTAGGCGGTCTGTCCTCTCTCAAAGGTAAAAAAGTTACCCTCAGAGTCTCTTCTGGTGACAGGCGTAGGCAGCGGTGCTTCTTGCAGAGGTCAAATTTTGGTAAAATTGTAATGTATTAGATTGCTTTTTTGAAAGCAAAACTAAATAACTGAGTACTTGAATTGTAAACTGATGCACTATGTTGCTCATTAGAACAAAAAAGTAATCTGAGTACTCTAAAGAGTTACTTTGTAATGCATAACCCCCAGCAATGGTCAGCATCATTCAGACACACAAAATGATTTTGTTGTTTTTTCCCTCTTTATTCATACACACATAGACAGTACAGACACACAAACATACTAACACAAAATGAAATTTCAATGAATGTGTGAATGGTACTCGGCTGTTTTTGTTTTTTTCATGACAGTGTTGCTGACGGGTCTCACCTACATTCAGATACTGTTCATGTGACACATGCTGCTCACCTGTGTTACTTGTGACACATCTGTCTTCAAAGCATGTCGCTCAAAGCTTGAGCAAGCATTAATGTGACAGTTCAGGCTGATGGAGCATATCAGTTAAGACTTTTTCCCCTGGATATCCAATCCAGTGATTCTGACCAGTACTTATTACTGAGTATCGATTAGGGATGCGCGCGATTAGTCGACTATATGATTAAACGTCCCCTCCCTCGCTAGTCGGTACCAGAATACTAGTCATTTAAACTATTTATCAATATTTCATTCATGCAGGATGCCAGTTATCTGTTGCTTCTAAGATTTTATGCAGCCACCCGCCACTAGTCGGGGCTGTGGCACTGTTACACGGCAGCCTCTCTCACCCAGCGTGTACGCCTCAATCACCTAGGCAACCCCGGATGTTTATATCAGAAAAGTCGGACAGATACTCTGACAGATGACAGCTCGTAAAACCAGTGCGGTTTGGCAGTGATTTAATCTAGAAAATGGAAATATTGTTCAATGTAGACTGTGTCAGGATAAGCTGATATATATTCCTCACCTGGAGAAACGTGCCCACATTAAGCACTGACACGAACATAAACCTGTAAACAGAGCTGCTGCTGCTGCTGCTAGCACTGCTAACGTTAGCCACACTGTGTAGCAGGCTGGCAGCTAAAGTCATCTCTGGGTCCTTTACCTGCAGACACTGTGATCCTCTTCGGTCTGAAACGGTGACACATTTAGTGAGTTGTTGTCACGTTTTGTACGTTAAGTGTAAGGTTTGTATTGCACTGCGCAAAGTAGCGTGCATTTCAGCGGCATCTAAAGTACGATTTGGCGATTGTTGACTGATTAACGGCTTCAAATGGCTCTTAATACAGTGTTTAACATTATAAATGAATAAATTCTGCTTAATTTTAACTGCTTTCTGAGTGTTTTCTTAGTGTTAGACTAGTCGACTAGTCTAAATTAAATTTTGCGTTTAATCGACAGGGAAATTAGTCGCCAGGAACATCCCTAGTATCGATCGGCCCATCCAGAATTTGGATGCTGAGCAGTGGGCTGTTATAACCTGGTGTACCATTTTGTTGCTAGTTAGCTAACAAATGAATCTTAGCCCTGTGCTGCTAAAAGTTGAAGATTGATTGATTGGGTGAATGTCATCATATTATTAGTTGAAAATAGTTGGTTCAAGCCTACGTAAGCACACGTCATGTTTTTTTTACAGGAAGAAAACATGATTGGATTTTGATATAAGAATAAAAAGAAAGTTACATTATGTATTTTGAAAAGTATGACTATGTTGAAGGAGTCATTTTTTATGCCTTCAGGCTCTCCTCATGAGTGTTTCCAGGTGATGAGGCATTTTCTCCCAGTGTCATAAAAGCAACAGTGTAAATATATTTCATATTGATTTGACATGTTTGTATGTTGTTTCAGAGTGGCTGTTACAACTATGTGAGTGTGGCAGGAGCTCTGAGGAGTGTGTATGAGACAGAGGGGATCAGGGCTCTGTTCTCTGGGCTGACTGCCACGCTGCTCCGAGACGCTCCATTCTCTGGCATATACGTCATGTTTTACAGCCAGGCCAAGAAGGCGCTGCCTCAAGGTGAGAGTCACACTGCACCAGAAAATCAAAATGGAGGTCATTAAAACGTGGAGCGCCATTTTATATAGATCTGATCATCAGAGGGTTGCATAAGTGTTGTCCTTTACTACAGAAAGTCAACCATGTGAATGGTTTAGTGCTTTTGAATGTTTAGGTTCTGTATGTCTTTAACTTAAAAGTTTTTCTCATGCGTGCAGGTGGCCATCGATACAAAGTGTGTTTCCATCCAATTGCTTTTATGCATATTTTCAATTAATCCATAAAACCTGAGTGGAAACACCAGGACTTTGAAACTTTGAAATGTTTGGTGGGGTGAAAAAGTTGCTGTATTGATAAAATCAAAGTGTGAGTACGATGTACATGAAGCATGTGACCTACATGTCTCAACTGTAACATTCAGATACTCACATACATGACAAACATAAATACAAAATTTACAACATTATCTTGTTGCTTCCTCTGGAGTTGTTTAATCTCAGCTGTTAATCCCAATGTGCCTGACTCCTAATGTTCACATAACACTGCTTTCTTCAGCTGATTTTTCTAAAACTTCTTTAAAGTATTAGCGCTTCATTTAGAGAGAAAATTTATTACCATTTTTATTCATTTAAAATGAGCACATGTACAGAGGTCTACTCTGTTGTTGAAACATTTTGCTTTGAAATACAACATTGTGCTTCTACACCATATTAGATAGTGAAGGCAAAGATGGCTTTCATTCAGTCCAATGCAAGTTGCTTGAAAAGCTGAAAAAGTTTTTGAGCTTCCAGGTTTTCTTCCTGGTTATACGGCCCACTAAATATGCGCAGTAGTGTTTCCCCCTGCTCACGAGTTCCCACGTGGCACATAGACTTCACATTGTGCAGATGTCACAGATTTTTAAAATTGCTTTTTTTTGGCTCAAGGGAAGTTTAAGATTTTAAAAATAAACTCCTTGGGTCAAAAATTCAGAATAGAAAGAGTCATAACTGACCTTGTCTACCTTGTCTCTTCTACTCTCACACTCTTTTTATTTAGAGTGGCCACAGGAAAAAAGTTGGTGGCCGGGCTGAGCAGCAATGCGTCTCCAGTTCTATTATAAGTCTATGGTCTATACCTGATTTTTTTTCAGTGTTTCTTCTTTTTGCAGTAGATCTCAATGGATGCATTGGCCAGGCCAAATCATTGCATTCTGTTTTTATTTGTTTTACACACATGCCAGTCTATTGTTAGATTTGTTTAACTGTTGAATGTTGGATCAGCTTGCTGCAACTAGCAGTGCCCCTCACAGTACACATTAATACACTTCTCTACTTTCTCCTCATACCTGGTTTCTTTCTCAGAAGTGGCTTCATCGGCCTACGCCCCACTAGTAAACTTCAGCTGTGGGGTGGTGGCAGGCATCATGGCATCACTGGTCACACAGCCTGCTGATGTGGTGAAGACCCACATTCAGGTCAGCCCATCCCACTGGAGCACATCAGACGCTATTCGCTACATCTACACGGTGCGTGCTCATTTAATCCCAGCAGGCCGTTTTTATCTCACTACACGTGCATGTCAGTTTTGCTAGCAGCACCCATTCTCGTTAGCAAGACAGCTCACATTAACAATCCTGCTATGTTGTCCCCCCCCCCCCCCCAGGAGCACGGCATGGGCGGTTTTTTTCGCGGGGCTGTACCCAGGTCGCTGCGACGCACTCTGATGGCTGCTATGGCTTGGACTGTCTACGAACAGCTGATGGCTCGAATGGGCCTCAAATCCTGAAGAGCAACAGTGTTGAGCCACAATAGAGCAGGGCGACATGCGACTGGATAATGATAAGCAGCATTTTCTCACTGAAAGTCTCATGGATGAAGAAAAGGGAGCCAAGGAGCTTTGTGATGGTGAAGGAGCAGTACCAAGATTTTGAAAAGAGGAACCAGGTGGACAAATGTCTGGACAGTGAGAATGGTGTGTGTGTGTGTGTGTGTGTGTGTGTGTGTGTGTGTGTGTGTGTGTGTGTGTGTGTGTGTGTGTGTGTGTGTGTGTGTTGTGTGTGTGTGTGTGTGTGTGGTATGGTGTGTGTGTGGTTGTGTGTGTTGGTGTGGTGTGGTGTTGGAATTTAATTGTTTGTGAAAATGTGCCTGTTTGTGTCTATCGGTGTGTGAGTTTGAGATTGTGATGCTACACCTGACACACTCTTACGTCAGTAAGACTGAAGTGACACTCCCTGCTGTGAAGTGAACTTATTCCTCCTCTCACTGTTTGTGTTTGGGCACCCTGAGGTAGGCTGCCGCTAAAAAAAAAACTGCCCTTGACAGAGGGCCTGTGACTGTGCTGGGCAGCATAGTTGCCTTTGACAAGTGTGTTTTAAGCTGTCAAGACAAACGGGACACTCAGCTAGCTGGTGTAACACACATCTGCTGAGGTAACCAAAAACAAAGCACTGCACAGAGAGGAGCTCTGGTTTCTGCCATATTTATGACACCTGCATAAGACTGGGCGATGTTTCTTACTTGCCAATTAACAAGCAAATTTAGATATTTAATTTGTTTCAGGCTCAGACAATCACAAGCACTCACACAGCTGCATTATGGAAAAAAAATCACAATAAAGCCTTTGTTGCCATACTCCTCAAATCTATGCTAGTTTGAAGTTTATATACAACTGTGGTGCATTTCTGACCCCACTCAGTGAAACCAGATGTGCTTCTTAGTAAGTAAGTAATAACATTGACATCTGGGATGAAGAAACAGCTGAAAAATATTCAGACCTGTGATGACATCTCAGTCAGATCCAGATTGTGTGGACAGTGATGCTGTTTGCATCGTTTCTTGTGTTTAAATAAGCACTTTTATAATTTGCTTTTTTTCTACACATCACGTAAATATTTGACTGACAGGGTGAAATCTAATTATTAAATACACTTCAGATTTTTTTGGAGTCAGTTACCTCCTGTGATTTAAATGCTGTGAGCATATTTCCAAAAGATTAAGCTTGCAAGTGAAGCATTGCTCATTGTGCTATGATGTTACACAGAATCTTTTCAGTGCTGGAGAGATGGCTTTGTAAATATTTGATTAAATACAAAGTTCTTGGTTGTAACAAATGAGGCCATATTTTTATGTTACTTGTACAGTGTGCCCTTTGCTATAAATAGTATTTATTGTTGGTTGAAAAAAGAAAAGTTCATATATTGCAAAAAATAATTAAATTAATGTTGAAAGAAATAATGCCAAATGTAAGAGCTCGTTGGTGGAGGAGATTGAAAGATTTAATTGTCTGAACAAAATGGATCATTCTGTATCCAAAATGTAAACACACTGAAGGAAGTCTTGGTGACATAACAGAAGGGTCACTGCTGCCCAGTGATCTGTGATATAACAGGAAGGTCGTGTAGCAGCAGGAGAAATGTACTGACATGGGTTGATCTCTAAATGCCTCATGTTTTCTGTGTAACACAAACCGTGTACCTAACTGTGCCGTTTCACACCTGGAAGTTTTACCTCGTTCATTACCTTCATCAACAGATCACTCCCGAAGTCTTCTTAGATCCTGTGTTGACTATAATGTATGTGGTCATTGTTACTGATATTTGGTCTGTGCGAGTGTTTGCTCAGACAGACGCTGTGCCTGTTTCTGCCTGGTTTTTAACATCAATAAATTGTCTTCTTTTTTGGAAAAGGAATTTTGACTTTTTTATCAAGGATTGGAAAGTCTGACTTATTGATTTTGTTTTAATTCTTAGGTATAAATAAATGAATAAATAAATAAATCTAGACTCAACCATGTCATCAACAAACACAGCATGTTTGCTCCTAGCAAACATTGTCACAGAGCCACTAGATGTGACTGTTGCCCAACTAAAACCAGCTACAACCCCAGTTCCAAAAAAGTTGTGTGTAAAATGCAAATAAAAAAACAATGCAATGATTGCAAAAACTTGTTTACCAATATTAAATTGAATACAGTACAAAGACATGATATTTAATGTTCAAACTTAGAAACTTTATTGTTTTATGTAAATATACACTCAGTCTGAATTTGATGCCTGCAAGATGTTACAAAAAAGTTTGAACAGGAGTATGTTTACACTGTGACACATCACCTTTTCATTTAACAGCACTCAGTCAACATTTGCACCACACAATTTCAATGGGAGACAGGTCTGGACTGCAGGCAGGTCAGTCTAGTACCTGAACTCTTTTACTACGAAACCACGCTGTTGGAACATGAGCACAATGTGTCTTGACATTGTCTCGCTGAAATAAGCAGGGATGGCACGGTGCCTATTGTACCTTTCAGTATTAATGGGGCCTTCACAGATGTGACAGTTAGCCATGATGCCATGGGCACTAACACACATCCATACCATCACAGCTGCTGTCTATTGAAGTTAATGCAGGTAACAATCTGGATGGTCCTTTTCCTCTTTAGCCCGGAGGACACGACGTCCATGATTAGTGAAAACAATCTGAAATGTGGACTCGTCAGACCACAGACACTTTTCCACTTTGCAGTCAGTCCATCTCAGATGAGCTCGGGCCCAGAGAAGTCTGCAGTGTTCCTGGATGTTGTTGATATATGTCTTTCTCTTTGCATGGTCGAGTCTTAACTTGTCATTTGTAGATGCAGAGACAAACTGTGTTTACTGACGACAGTTTTCCAAAGTGTTCCTGAGCCCATGTAGTATCCTTTATACAATGATGTGGGTTTTTAATGCAGTTTTTTAATGCAGTGCTGCCTGAGGGGTTTAAAGGTCACAGACATTCAGTGTTGGTTTTCAGCTTGTCCCTTATGTGCAGAGATTTCTCTGGATTCTCTGAATCTTTTATGATATTATGGATTGCAGATGGTGAAATCTATAAAATCTTTAAAAGCTTATAATTAAAGAAACAGATTAAAGTCAGGTTTGAATAGACAGACAAAATTTCATTTCAGTTTAAATTTGATTAGATGTTTAAACCAGAAGTTCTCAGTTTTTCTCTCAGCCAAGAACCCCTCATTTATGTCCCCTAGAATAACTTGACATAGCCTTTTGCCCCAGTTCTACTTAGTTATGAGACAGAACAATACAAGAAAATGTATTACAAAGATATTAGACATGTATTAAAAATACTTGGATCATGTGAACACAGAATACCCCTAACACACATACACATAAATCAAAAAAGCATGGTTCATTCTTAGTGGATACATAAAATCCATATTCTGAGGATTCAATTATATAAATCCATCCATCCATTGTAGGGGGCTGGATGGAGCCTATCCCAGCTGACACTGGGTGAGAGGTTGGGTACACCCTGGACAAGTCGCCAGTTCATCACAGGGCTGACACAGAGAGACAGACAACCATTCACACCTTCGGGTAATTTAGAGTTATCAATTAACCTATTATGCTGCATGTCTTTGAACTGTGGGAGGAAGCCGGAGTACCTGGAGAGAACCCACGCAGACTTTGCACAGAAGGGCCATGCCCTGCCACAGGCTCCCCACTACCCAAAGCCAGTAGGGGGATATAATTTATATAAATATAAATATAAATATAAATATAAATATTTTTCACTAAGGATGCATGATTCTTTTTTTTTTTAAGCTAATACCGTTGCCTGCCTCTTGTGGCCTGTACTGATAAAAGATAATTGATAATTTCACATTTATGTATTTTTGAAAAAGTTCGTATAACCTGTATTTTATACACACCTTAGATTAAAAAAAAAGGCTCAGATGGATTTGATATCTGACATCACTATTACAACAAAACAAAGAACAGTTCTGACCCTCTAAACGTTCATTTATTTTTCCTGGTAACGTACAGAAAAATACATTAGAGCATTTTTGCCCAAGTATTAAAATTAAATGTTTTGTCAAATCAGATATTACAGCCAAAATTTACTGACTACTTTTTGTGGACCCTCTGGCAGAGTGCCATAGACCTTCATGGAGTTGAGAAAAACTGATTTAAACAATGTGTTATAAATAAGGCTGAGGAATTGTTATATACTGATTGACTCTTCTGCCCTTTAGTTCTAAATTGGCTTGATAAACACAAACAGGATAAAGCTAAAATCAAACCCCTACTTCATAATATTACAAATGGAAGTAATAGTTGAAAACTGAACTTTAAAAATCTTAACATTTTACCTCTCCAGCAAGAGTGAGATGTTACAAAGAATAGGAGAAATGAGATTTAATAGCAGATGAAGTGGAGTTTCTCCTCACAGTCTCTGCTCTCCCACAGTCCTCCTTTGGTTAAAGCTCCACAGCGTTTCCATAGTGGACACTGATGGTCCTGATCTTCCTGGGTCCAGGCCTCATACACCAAAGGGTCACCGTCCACCCACAGCCAGCGGTTCCCCAGGTAACGCAGCCCGATCCACACCCGCTCAGTGATGTGGTCTTGCTGGATCTCGCTCACAGCCAGAAGGTGCTCGGTCTCAGAGGCCAGGCTTGTGAGTGAAGTGTTTGTCTTCTTGCAGTGCCATATCGCCTGATCCCAGGTTTTCTTGAGCTCCACCACAATCAGGTTGAAACAGAAAAAGGGTAGTCTCCAGTTTGGGATATTGTGCCACCCATTCCAGTCACAGCCATTCCAACAAATACTACCATAAATCTGGTCCACTTTGTCATCTGGTTCGTTGTTATCCCACCGTTTATATTTTGCAAGTCCTCCTCCTGACCACATCCACTGTGTTCCATCTCTGTAGAGACCGATCCAGAACATTCCAGCTTTCCCGGATGCTTTTTTCAGTCTCATTTCATCCCACCATGTAGTGATGGGGGAGAGATCAGTGTAATGATCTCTGCAGTACTCTTGAGCATCAGGCCATGTGGAGTTATGTTGCACATAAACGTGCTTTCCAAACTGTGCTGACACACTCACAATAAAGAGCATTTTAAAAACCACAGTCTGCATGGTGGTGAAGTTTACAGAGAAGAGTACAAATCGTGTTCTGTTAAGGTGAAGCTTGTGTTTCAGTGTGGTCCCTCTTCTGTTGCCTTTTATACAAGTTGGTGAAAACCTCCTGCCTTGACTAAATCTGATGACGGGACTGTAGCCTTCAGAAAGATATTTTGCCTTGGAAATAAATTTCCAAGGCAAAACTAAGAATGTTGTTTTGTTACTCGGGAGGTTCCCTTGATACAATGATTAGCCGAGGCCACGCAATATTTAGTTCTAGCCACGCTTGACTGCCAAAAGTAAAATGAACCATGACACTTTTTTTTTTTAACAATTGTAAGGGATCAACTGAAGTCACTGAGGCATCCGAACATTTTCCTAAAAAAGTCTGCTTGGGAACTTTATTTCCATTTGGCCTGGTGAAACAATAAATGACAGTCCTGTTTGAAATCACTACATCCTGCTCACTTTTTGACCGTGAACAACCTGCACTTACACAATGGTGAGATGGCTTGTGTAGTGTTTGGACAAACAGTGTATTCTTGTTGTGTTGCATCAAAATCTTCACCCATCAGATTCTGTGATGTACAGGGAAGCGTAAGGGCCCTACAGACTACAAACAGCTGTGGCATGTTACAATTTGTGGTAACAGCAGTCAAAATCTGGTTTAAGTTTGTGATCACAATTTGAAAAAAAAAAGAGAAAGAGATTCCTAATCTGATCAGATGTTGTGTCATCAAAAACAATATTTACAAGTTAACATGACTCAGAATCTATAGTCATGCTAGTGGCTCTGACGAATGGCTCAGCAGAATGCTAATGCTAACATGCTCTCAATGACTTAGTTTAGTGTCCTAATTTTTTACACGGAGGGCCTGATTTACTAAAGGTTTGCGTGTGTAAAAACGTTATATAATTGATATCGCCTGCAAACAAATGTGCAAGAGGATTGCATCTTTGAAATGTGCAAGACAGCATGCACTGTCCATTTAGTACATTTGCCTTAATGAATATGCAATGCGTTTCTCCCCCAGTGTCCAAAATACTGGGAGGAGAAAATGCAAATAGGTTAATTTAGCGCACACACTGTGATTTACCAAGCCTGAAAATAATTATGGTGACTGTGACTACATCTGTACTTAATATGTTTGAAAAGAAGGTGATAATCAGCCCAGTGGTGCGCACGGATGGATTATGGCAAGGTTGAGATACTCTGATTTAAAGTCATTTCTCATGAGCTATTTGTAGGATGCATTTATTTTTATTTTCATTCAATAATCCTTAATGCAGAAAAACACCATGATTAAATCTGAATTTTTTTACAGCCTGTGTGCAGACAAACTAAACTGAACATTCACAGCCACTGTGGCCTGAAGAAAATGAACGCTGACCTTTGTTATGTCTTCCTATTTCCTTCTTTTCACCAACATTACATGCTGAACTGAGGTGTCTTAGCAGTTTGCACATCTCTCCCCCAGTGCGCTCCTCTACCTAGCGAGCTCCTCTCCTCCCTCTCCAGCTGCTCCGCTGTGGGACTGCTTGGATTGAGAGACCTCCCCACTGCCGGTACCCCGTCTTGGATCCCTCTTGTCAGGGCATTTATGCCCACTGTCAGACCAGATACAGGCTGACCTGAGCGCTCGTGCCACAGAGGAGCTCACAGCTCACACCTCCTGCGCAATGGATTTATTATTATTAATTATTATCATTATCATTATTTATTCTTTTTTTTAAGGATACTTGAAGAAATTTTATTATAAATAGATTTTTCTTTTTTTTACATTTTTGGGGGGGCTTTTTGCCTTATTCATAGAGACCGCTGAAGATATGACATGAAAGGGGGTAGAGAGAGAGGGGATGACATGCAGCAAATAGGCCGCAGGCAGGAGCCGAACCAGCGACCACTGCAGAGGACCGACAGCCCCAGCATATAGGGGCGCAGGCTCTACCAACTGACCTATAGGGGCTCCCCATAAATTGATTTTTCTTTTGTTCCTTGCCTTATATCTTGCTATCTTCTCTTAATTTCATCTGTTGTTCCTGACTTTATTTTTGTTATAGCTCAACAATATGTTTATTTGTCTCTTCCACTAACACCTCCATGGGATTGAATTTTATTTTGTGCTTGCAGTCATTCTGTTTTCTGTCTGAAGTTCCAGGGCTGTAGATCACCCTCAAAATGCACACCAACTAAACGTGCAATATATTGGAATGCACACACAATTGAGCACTCTCTATTTGGATCATAGTAAATCAGGCCCTCTGTGTTTGAAATGGCTGCCAAAAATGAAAGTGACTGATGTAGCATGACTCAGTCAGCGTTGGAGCTCGTTGCTGCAGGTCGAGCAGCTGCACAGTTTGAGAGTAGAGCGACATCTAGTGATAATGTTAGAGATTGTTGTTCTGACTTCTGATGCTCACTTCCCCTGACAGCTTGACTTTGTTTGAAACTGTCCAGGCACAAAATAAAATGAGTGAAACATACAATACACAATATGCACATAAAAACTGCAATTTTACCTTGATACTTCACTCATTCATTATCTTCATCATCACACCATGTCCATAGTCTTCATTGATCCTGTGTTGACCATATTGTACACAGTCATTGTTACTGTAGATATTTGGTCTGACCATGTGTTTACTCAGGCAGATGCTGCGCCTGCCTGGTTTTAATGTTAATAAATTGTACTTTTTGTACAGGTAACGCTTGCTGGATCTCGCTCACAGCCAGGGACAGAGACTGATGGGACTGTAGCCTGCCTTGTGCCTTGGAAATAAATTTCCTAGGCAAAACCAAGAATGTAGTTTTGTTACTCAAGAGGTTCGTTTGATACAATGATTAGCCGAGGCCACGCAGTATTTCATTCTAGCCACACTTGACTACCAAAAGTAAAATGAACCACGACACTGTTTTTACAGCAATTGTAAGGGATTAATTGAAGTCACTGAGGCATCCAAACATTTTCTTAGAAATTTTGCTTAGGAACTTTATTTGCCTGGAAATAAATTAAAGTCCTGTTTGAACTCATGACAGCCTGCTTGCTTTTTGGCCTTGAACAACATATACAACAGTGAGATGGCTTGTGTAGTGTTCGAGCAAATAGTGTATTGTTGCTGTGTTGTGATACACCCCTCGACAGCACCAGGCAGGCGCACACACACACACACACACACACACACACACACACCTCTCAGAATATGGGGTTCTGTCTGACAACTAGGAATTTCCTCTTCTTCCATTACTTGACCAACAGTCATTTACCACAGACAGTTTCACTCTGACCCCTGCTGGTGAGTGTAATTACAGCTACTTAAACAAAGAACTGAAAATAACTGCATATTACTGAATGAAATGTTAAATAAAAATAATAAGGATTGGGACTATAATTTTTTTTTTTTTTTTCAGATGCTACAGTTGCATCAAAATCTGTGACCCATCAGATTCTGTGATGTACAGGGATCAGATATCACATGAAAAGTCCCGATGGGTTAGAAGAATGTGTGATATGTGAAGTGTAAAGGCCCTACAGACAAAGCTACTGGCCACCAGTTGTTGCTATCACAGCTTCACAGTGTTACAATTCAAGATTGTGATCACAATTTTAAAAATGAGATTCCCAATCTGGTCACATATTGTAATATATCAAAAACAACATTTACAAGTTAACATGACTCAGAGTCATGCTAGCAGCTCTGAAGACTGTGGTCAGAATGCTAATGCTAGCATGCTAACATGCTCATGATGACTAAGTTAACGTTTACCATGTTCATCATCTAAAGGGCTTTTCACACTTCATATTCTTAGTCCAGGGCTATCCTTAGCCCTGATTATCTTCCTCTTCTAATCGTTTAGCCCTTTTAGCCCTGTTTCACACTGGCAGCTTTTAGCCCTGGGTTTAGTTGATTTTCAGGGGATTACTCTGCAAACTCTGGGCTAACCCTGCTCCGGAGCACGGCCAGCTAGCCCCAGGCTGGTTAGCCCACTTTGGAACGTGACAGGATTGTGCCAGTGTGAAAGGTCTTTTAGTCCTAGGCTAACAGCTACCTTAGCCTGGGGCTAACTGCTCTGTTAACCTGGGGCTAAATGCAGTGTGAAAAGCTCTTTAGTTTAGTGTGCTAATATTTGCTACCTAGCACTATCGCAGGTGAAGATGACAGGCATGTCATTATTTTTGCAGGAATTTGGTCATATACCAAAGTTCTGAACAAATTCCCTACTTGCACAATGTAGTGTAACACATTTGTTTTACAAACTGCACATCTGTTTACTTTCTGTTAGCTCTACAGCAACGTACCACACAGTGCTTTTTTCATCTCAAGTTATTGCTTCACTTTTCACAGTTCTTTTTGTATTTTCGATAGTATTTACCAGTTGTTTATGTATATAGTGTTTTCGATTGTTTCTATAATCACCTCAGTGTCTGGATAAAATTAGCTAGTCATGCAGTGCAGCACCAACCTGATCTTCACAGCTTAGCTAACGTTTGGTCCCTGTGGCTCTTTTTTACACTCAGCGTTTGGAGGAGCTGCCAAAAATGAAAGTGACTGACATATACCGTCTTGTGAAATGAGCAGTATAAGCTCCAATCTTATAGCTGGATAACATTCGATAATGTTACCAGCCTTGGTTAGTCTTGTTAGTCTTGGTGGCTTTCAGTCTGGATCTTTTATGCAACGTTTCACTCATTTTATTTTGTGCCTGGACAGTTTCAAACAAAGTCAAGCTGTCAGGGGAAGTGAGCATCAGAAGTCAGAGCAACAGTCTCTAACATTATCCCTAGATGTCGCTCTACTCTCAAACTGTGCAGCTGCTCGACCTGCAGCAACGAGCTCCAACGCTGACTGAGTCACGCTACATCAGTCACTTTCATTTTTGGCAGCTCTTCCAATATTAAATATTTTATAAATAGTTCAAAAATAGCACTATTTATCCATCCAGATAGTTTTGGTGTGAGTTTTAGAGATGTCTGCCTCCTCTCTAATATACTAATGGGACTAAATGGCACTCGGCTTGTTGAGCTCAAAGCACCATAAATACATTTGAAATATTCTAAACCAATGTCTTTCAAAAAATCATGACTTGGTTACTCAAGATAATTCACAAACCTTATTCTGAGCAGTTTCCTGTAGGAACTACTTTCTTTCCAGTGGAAATAAATACTGTGGAATGGTCCTTTTATCAGCCAGAAAGAGAAAGAATTGCAAGACCAGTGGCTGAAGTGCCTACATCCCAGTACAAAAACACACAGGCATTGTAGTTTCAGCAGCTAACATTAGCTTTTGAAGGGAGAAAGTCATGATTTCACTTCATATTTGTCCCTCACCATTAACTACAAGACATGTTTTTCCAAAGTGGTCCACTGGAAGGAGAGGGACATCGGCTCTCTATTTGATCAGTCACAAACTTTCAACATTTCAACTTTCAACATCAACATTTCAACTTTCAACATATATTTAAACATTATCTTATAAAATAAGGCGAAATAATTGTTATTTAAGATAGTCAAACATTGTTTGTGGCTCTTCTGCCCTTTAGTATCTAAATCGACTTGTCAGGTACATAAAGACAAACAAGAAAACTTCAAGTTAAAATGAAAACTTCACCTTGACTTAATATTACAAATGTCAATGACAGTTAACAATATTTAAAACATCCAGTTAAAAGAAGTGATTAACGTTCAGACTGAGCATTTTAAAGCTAAATCTACCATTTTACTCTCCAGCAAGAGTGAGATGTTAAAAAGTGAAATAAGATGAATGAGATTTAATAGCAGATGAAGTGGAGTTTCTCCTCACAGTCTCTGCTCTCCCACAGTCCTCCTTTGGTTAAAGCTCCGCAGCGTTTCCATAGTGGACACTGGTGGGTCCTGATCTTCCTGGGTCCAGGCCTCATACACCAGAGGGTCACCGTCCACCCACAGCCAGCGGTTCCCCAGGTAACGCAGCCCGATCCACACCCGCTCAGTGATGTGGTCTTGCTGGATCTCGCTCACGGCCAGAAGGTGCTCGGTCTCAGAGGACCAGGCTTGTGAGTGAAGTGTTTGTCTTCTTGCAGTGCCATATCGCTGATCCCAGGATTTCTTGAGCTCCACCACGATGAGGTTGAAACAGAAAAAAGGCAGTTGCCTCTTACGTGGTGTATTGTGCCACCCATTCCAGTCACAGCCGTTCCAACAAATACTACCATAAATCTGGTCCGCTTTGTCATCTGGTTCGTTGTTATCCCACCGTTTATATTTTGCAAGTCCTCCTCCTGACCACATCCACTGTGTTCCATCTCTGTAGAGACCGATCCAGAACTTTCTAACTTTCCCGATTGTTGCATTTTTCAGTCTCATTTCATCCCACCATGTAGTGATGGGGGAGAGATCAGTGTAATGATCTCTGCAGTACTCTTGAGCATCAGGCCATGTGGAGTTATGTTGCACATAAACGTGCTTTCCAAACTGTGCTGACACACTCACAATAAAGAGCATTTTAAAAACCACAGTCTGCATGGTGGTGAAGTTTACAGATAACTGTCAGACGAGTACAAAGTGTATTCTGTTCAATATAATTCAGTGTGGTCCGTCTCTGTTGTCTCTTCATATAAGTTGGTGAATACCTCCTGCCTTGACTGAACACTGATGACGGGACTGTAGCCTTGGTTTTGCCTTGGAAATTTATTTTCATTTGACCTTGTGAAAGGTTTTGTGAGGCATGTTCTGTTTCAACTCCACCCCTGATCATTAAAATATTCATATTATTGATGTATGAATATTTATATGGGAAAATCTTGATGTAGTACCCTCTTTGCTACTCAGAAAAATAACATACAAAAATACATACAAAATACAGTAGATTGGTTGAAGAATGAAAAATAAAAAATGTTTTTCAAAAACTATTTTACAAGGAGGAGTGGTGGGGATGAATTCAGCAACCCCACAGCCTGAGGGAAGAAGTTGCTCTTCAGTGTGGTGATACAGCAGTGGATACTTCTGTATCTCCTGTCAGACAGCAGAGGGTGAACAGGCTGTGGCTGGGATGGGTGTTGTCTTTTAGTATTGTTTGGGCTCTGCAGGTACCTCACCTCCCTGGTATCTGATGCTGGATAGATGAGTACTGATGATGTTCTGAGCAATTTTAATTTCCTACTGCAGAGTCATCTCATTTTAAAGGATTAATCTGTGGTATATTGACTATAATAAATCATAAAATGACCATGATATGTCATCACATATCAAGGAAACATGCTAAGCTGAAATACTCGTGTCTCTGACAACAACACTACAGCCACAGTGTGCTCCTTTGAAATTTCCATTCTGGGCTTGAATTTTTGTTTGCCTGTTTTGTGTTAATTAGAGTTCAAATTAATGCCGAATGTTTGTTTGTAACATCCATGAACGTAATAACAGCCCAAAAGTGTGACAAACCACAAATGTCATACAAATCTGCAGCTTTTAATGTAATAATCCCACAAACGTAATAAATTTCCCACAAATGTAATAGTAGTTGCCTACTACAAACTTAATACAAAATTTCCCACAAATATAATGATTATTACATTTGCAGGGATTTGTTACATTTGTGGGAAGGTGAAAATCTTAAGCTTTCAAAATTGAAATAACTTTCCACAAATGTAATATGAAAATGAAAAGTGATCTTTGTGGTCATTGTTGATTGTTTGTTTGGGCCCGAGCACCGAACAGTGCGAGGACCCTGTTGGATTTGTTTGGATTTTTCTTCTCCGCAATCTTAAATTGTATTTTTGAGGGGCTAAACATGCTCGATGGTGCATGAAACTTAGCACACGCATTAGTCATGGTGAAAAAGTTTGTGTGATGTAGGTATAGCCAAATGGCTTGGCCACGCCCTCTGAAAAGCAGTCTGAGTCTGGCCCTGAACACCTCTACATTCAGTCATAGTCATAGCGCCACCTACTGGCGACAGGAAACGACATGTTTTACATTTTAACGTGGTCCTCCCAGCAGGTTGACCATATTCAATTCAAATCTAGTGAGAAAGGCCTTAAGCCCATGGTAATGCTGTATTGTGAAAATTGTGATGTATTGTCAAGCAGCACTGCTATGACAGCATGGCGAACTTCAATATTTCGCCATGACACAGGAAGTTGCTTTAACTTCAATATACAATGTCGAATCTGCCTGAAACTTCACATGTTGATTAACAGTCCAGGCCTGAACACATCTACAGGCCAATGTTCAGTCAGTGTTGCAAATTGGCTTGATAGTGCCTCCCACAAAATTTCAACAAAGCAGCCCCTTTGTCCTGTTACAGTTACATGTATGAAAATTGGTACACACATGTATCATGCAGACACATTAAAAAGTCTCTTGGACCCATCGCCTAAACCGAACAGGAAGTCAGCCATTTTGAATTTACTCCTCAACTTTGGTGTTGCATTTTAACAAACTCCTACAGAATTCATCATAACGACTCCAAAATCAGTGCATGCCATTTAGACTACTTTGTGATCAAAAGTTATTAAAAGATTTAACTATCATTGAAGGGTGTGGCCATGGCATTGCATTGAGTTTGATGTCTTGCCATGAAACACAAAATTGCTATAACTTTGGTGTAAATGGTCAGATCTGCACCAAACTTCACACGACTGATCAGAGTCCCAGCCTGAACACATCTATGACGGGGTCTTGGCCCATCCAGTGCTGCTTGCAGCTTTAATTTACTATACACCTGCCAGTGGGTTCCAGTCAACTCATTAGAAAATATCACGGGTTTGAGCAGAGCGGGTCAAAACATGTCAAAGCAGCGCTCTAAGTTATAAATAACTCACAGAAATGTTGCACGCAATATATGCTGTGCATTAACAAGTCCACCTTCTACCTTCTCTTCCACTTTTTCTGTCATTCTCTTTCTCCTTTTCTCTCTCTCACTCAAACATGCATGCAGCTTTATCATTCCTTGTCAGTTCACAGAATTGTTTTAAGGCACATAAATATCTTCTTTTTTTTTTTCATCTTTATTGAGGATTTCTCTGCAGCCGGCTCATCTGTGTTTCAGTAGCCCGCCTGTTCAGCACCACAAGACCCCGACAGGCTGAAAAGTCTCTTTTCTCACTGTCTTAAGAACATTCAGATCAGGTTCAGGTAAAGAGGCTGCAGGTCGTAAAAACCCCACCAAATATATTGGTTTACAATAACTTAAAGTCCCCCTCCACTCAGAAATGTGTTGTTCTTCTTGTTCCTACAGTTGAATGTTTGAGCTTCACTGTACAGAATTATGTATGTGCAGAGTCTGACACTGCAAGGCTGTTTTCACATTCATCTGCTATGATGATTTGTGACATCACAAATAGTTTAGAAGCTATTCGTGGTCCGATATTCAACTTACACAAGTGTGATGAGGAAACTCGAAGCCTCCAGTGCACAAACACTGACAATGGACTGTTGAGTGAAGCAGGAGACATCCTTTGTCCTGCTGTTAAACTTTTGGGATGACAGACATTTCTTTGATTCTGGAATTTTTAACAAGGGAAAAGGCTTAGATGTTATTTTAAGTATTTTAACAAGATAACTGAACTTTTGCGTAAAAACTATATCAGACACATTATAATTCAAAGAAAAGCATTTTATATACATCTATAACATGTATTGAAGGGATCTTTCATCATTGAATTTTGTTGTCATTTATTTACATCAAAAATTGATAATTGTGACAATAATCACAGTTACTATTATTGTTATTATTATTTGTTCTTTTAATTAATATTTCTTCCTTATATACACACATACAAAATCACACACAGATCAAGTTTTAACAGTACTGTGCTACTCATTCCTTGTTTCATTTTATGAAATGTATTTATTTTGTTTCATTTATCCTTGAAGCTTATACACAAATTGAAACTTATAGAAGTAGCTAACTCTTACCTTCAACAAACAATGATATTTTCTTCCCACATATTCTTGTCCTTTAGATTCTTGCCTATTTGGACTGATCAAGTGTTTTGTATACAAGTGAGCAATTAATCCACTTCCAGATTTCTTCAAAAAAAAAAAACTTTTTACTGCAAAGACAAGTGCAAAAACACACTGAGCAAAAACATTGTCATGATGATGACAAGTCTACCTCAGTAGAGACTAGTAAATCCCAGGAGCTGTTTAAATCAATTTATCAATCAACCAGACTTTATTTATATAGCACTTTTCATACAAACAGAGTGCAACACAAAGTGCTTCACACAATAAAAACAATAAAACAATACCCCATATGTGTACCAGTTTTCGTGCACATTGATGAACTGTGCCATGGGGCCTGTTGTTTAGAGGGCCTACATCACACAAACTGTTTCACCATGACTAACGCGAATGCCAAGTTTCATGCACCATCGAGCACATTTAGCCCCTCAAAAATTTGATTGAAGATTGTGGAGAAGAAGGGGAAGGGAAAAAAAAAGAATCGAGTAAATCCAACAGGGTCCTCGCATCATTCAGTGCTCTGGCCCTAATGAACAAACAACAATGACCACAAAGATCATTTTTCATTTTCATATTACATTTTTTGGGAAGCTATTACAGGACTCGTTGTCGCTTGTTATTGTCAAATTAGAATGATGTTGTCTTGTTGATTTTTTTTTCTTTTTAGTTTCTAAAACTCAAAGATTCAAGTTTATTTAAAGAAGAAAATTAAATTATCTCAACTACAGACTAAATTAAAGTTTAAAGTTAAACTTAATTTAAATTAAATTATTTTTAAATTATTATTACTCCAGTGCAACTCAGTGTAAATAAGATGTACAAATTGTTTCTGTCATTTCCAAATGAGAAAAAAGTGTCCACAACATTGTTTACATACATTTTTTATTACTGTAAAACTTGTACTTCCACCATCACACTCAGACACAGATGAAGTTGAGTTGGTCACTACAGTCCCAGTTCTCCCAGAGTCCCTCTTTGGTTAAAGCTGCGCAGCGTTTCCGTGTTGGACACTGGTGGTCCTGATCTCTTCCTTGGGACCAGGCCTCGTACACCAGAGGGTTGCCGTCCACCCACAGCCAGCTGTCGTCCAGGTAACGCAGCCCGATCCACACCCGCTCAGTGATGTGGTCTTGCTCAATCTCGCTTACAGCCAGAAGGATCTCGGTCTTAGAGAGCAGGCTGGTGAAGTCAGTGTGGTTCTCTCTGCAGTGCTCCAGAGCCTCCTCCCAGGACATCTTCACCTCCACCACGATCAGGTTCAAGCAGAAGAAATTTTTGTACATGTAGTTACTCCCATGCTGCCATCCACCAGGAGTCCAATAACCATAATAATAATAATAAAGAGAGTAACTGTAAGACCAGTTAGTGTAGGTCATGTGTTCTCCTCCTGACCACATCCATCCAGTGGGGCTGTTTGAATCCCTGTACAGACCGATCCATCCCGAGGTGGCCTGATCCACAGACCTTCTGAACACCTCATCCTCCAACTCATTGGTGATGGGTGAAAGGTCGGTGAAGTAGGTCCTGCAGTGTTGCTGAGCACTCGTCCAACTCCTTGGTGATGCGATGTAGACATGTTTTGCAGACACAATGCAAACACTCGTAACAATGACCACTCTGATGAGAATCCTCTCCATCCTGGTTCAGTCAGTCTTGTCTGGGAGGAATGAAATCTGATGATTTTGTTGTCTCCCTCTTGGTTTGAGCCGGCGACCTGATGAACCTTTGCATACATATACACAAGACCTAAGGCGACGTATCAAATTCAAATAATGTATCTACAAACCAAATCCTCACATGACGGACATTCAAAGGACTTTTTTATGGCTGTGCTGCCATGTGTGCCCTGAAAGACAAACTAATCTAACTAAGTGATAAAAAAATAAACTATTTATTTCTTACTTATTCTGGATTGTTAACACATTTGATCAACTTACAGTGATAATTTCAATTTACGAGGTTGCCCACATTCTGTGCTCTTATGGAGCTCCTGCAGCCTGCCTGTCTCTGTTGTGTCTGGAGAGGAGGGGGCGGCAGGAAAGAACTCACCTCAACCACAGATCATATGTTAAACTGGATTACAACCTATTTACTGAATATGCAGTCTATGGCTCCAACTAGCTATTTGGACTCATTTTTACACATGCAGTGGCTACATACTGCTCCTGTAACATTTAAGAACATAAATCACTCATTATCACTAGAAAACTGGAAAATCAACAACTGGTATAAATTTGTGGCTGAACATTTAAAAGGAAACTTCATCATTTTTCATGTGGATGTCCAGTCAGTGTTGCTGGTAAATGTAATAAATTTGTCAGCGTGTGCTATACTTAGCAAGAAAACAGAGTTCTCCTGCTGCGAAATCTGTTGTTCCTCCTGCATCTAATGATGTCACAGCGATGTCACTGGATGTAATTAAGAACTACAGGCTCTTTCAGCTTGGATTTCTAGTCTCCTCCTCTGCATAGTCGGGGGTCATGCTAGATCAGGGGTCTGCAACCTGCGGCTCTGGAGCCACATGTGGCTCTTCAGGCCCTCTCAAGTGGCTCCCTGTGGCTTTGTCAAAAATGAATCACTGTAAAAACATAAAAGTTGAGAAAAGTCAAAATTTCAAGTTAATGCACTGCAACAGACTTTTGAGTTTTGAAAGTTTTACCAAATACTAATCTTTTGTTGAGATTATTATACTTCCTCAGATTATACTTATATCTTTGAGTTTTAGAAACTCTAAAAAAGTGCATTTAAAAATGATTGAATAAATGCATTTAAGAGAAAGTGAATGATGTTGAAATTAAATTTTTATATTTTCAGTTAAAACCATTTAATTTTCAGGCACCAAAAAAATGACATTAGTTTTTAAAATACATCTCGACTAAAGATTATAGGTCTGCAAAACTTTTTAAAGTTTATTTCAAAAGTTAAAAAAGTTTAAGTCGGCCTCAAAACTCAAAAATCTATTGCCATACGCTACCTTGAAATTTTGAGTTGTCTCAAGTATTATTTTTTTACAGTGTACAGTGATTCTTACCTTTGCCAGCTGTAAAAATATGTAACCTATACACTATATAAAAAAAATAATAATAATATTTTATCAGCTAAAATGTGTGTCATAGGCCATGTCTATGGCTCGGTGCCATTGCTTGGGAGAATCTCCATAAGCTCGCTATAGAAGCCAAATCAAGAAAAAAGAAGTGTTCAGGGAAAAGAGAGAATTTAATTGTTGCGGCACCAGACAGATTTTTTTTTTTTTTTTTTTTCTTGTTTTGGCCAAAAGTGGCTCTTTTGATTGTAAAGGTTGCAGACCCCTGATCTAGGAGAACTTATGGTGGCTGCAAAAGTTGCAAAAAAACACAAAAGGCTCCAGAATCAGTGTTTGGTTTGCCCATTAAAACATTACAGCCCCAATCAGCTATGTCCACTTGACAAGTTTTGGATTTTGAACTTATGTGTTTGACTCTTCAAAAGCTAAACTTACAGATATGTGTTGTGTTGACTGTCTGAGACCTTTGTCAGATCTGTATGCATTTATTGAACTTGGGTTTGTAAGTTATTCGTGGCAAGAAAAAAAGAAAAGGGTGTCCATAGAAACATGATGCTTCAACCTGTGCCCTCTGTGGGTATAAAGGGCTCATTCTAAGGTAACAAAAACACAAAAATTCTCATTTTCAGGTGATTATACACTAAAGAATAGATACAGTATATTGTATTCCATTTCTGCCATATACCACCAATAAATACCTGTAAATCGCACACACTGGACCCTGAAAACAAGAACTGCTTTGAAGGTCTGTTTCTGGAAAGAGAGTGAGACAAAAAATGTGACAAAATCCACCTAAACTGAAACTAACTAAAGTAAATACCTGAACAGGTGAGGTAGAAACTCAGAAAGTCTGTTAAAAGGGGGATTTTTGAAATACAAACTATTCTAATGAAACAAAAATGAAGTGCTCTACAAAACAGAACTTAACAAAACATGTTACAATAATGAATTGTTTTAATCATGTATTGAAATTGTTGATCTATATGTTTTTGCTGTATTTATTAATTTGTTTATTACAAAAGTCATATTTATATTGTATTAATTGTGTAGCAAAAACATTTCAGTATATCAAATTTTGACACAGTTCAACTGCACTGCTTTCATCTATACACCTCAAATCAATTATTCATTTTTACAATGTTAATTCAATTAACTTTTTTTTTTTTCCAGAATAGATCTGTTTATTTTTTGTTTTTTCGATTTTTAATTCCTGTCAGCTGATCATATGATCGTTTCTGTTATAAACCTCAATGCTACTAAAGAACCTGGATGCAACATTTGAAAGTTATTATATTTTATAATTATTTATATTTATAGTTATTTGAAGTATAATGTTTCCTGAAGCCACCATTCTGCTTTGTTTTAATGTGCTAATATATCAAAAATAATGTGCAATAACTCATTAATGTTAAAATGACGTGAATACATTCAAATTATGTCAGACAATTATAACAAATGTCCAGAGGGAATATGCAACAGCTGCTACAGTTTTTTCTTTGATTGCGTGATTTTTCTGGACAAATTACAAAGTGAAACTTTGTTGTCAAGTTATTTTAGTAATATGACCAAAAAGAATTACATTATTTCTGTTATATTTTTATTATATTGATTATTACTCTCAGTATCATAACCATTATTTATCATGTTTATTGTTATTAGCGCTCAGTGCACTTGGAGTAATGAGATTCTGATTTTCTGTTTCCTCTTGGCCTCTGTGTGAAAAGTTTGTAATGTATCTGATGCTTTTACTGACATTTTGAGACCAAATCCGGCACTAGCTGATGAACCTTTGCATGTCTCTGTAAACATGGCTTAATTCAAGATGTCATATCCAAATAACTCTGTCCCATAAACAAATGATCATTCAAATGAATTTCACTTGGCAGCTGAGCTGTGCTGTATCTTCTCTGTGGTTAGTGGAGACTTCAGTGGTCAAAAAGCAGCATGTTAGATCATAAGATTACTGTCAAGCTGGTTGATGCAACTATGAATTCTTTGTTATTTACATTTTATAAGATAAATGTCTCAGCACCTCACACAGTTTAAATCAGTTATGATAATAATTTTTCCCATGGTTCCCCACAAACTACATCCTGTATGCCATGTGAATTATATGGACAGCTGACTGGTAAATGTCACTGTTAATATTTTATTTAAAGTGCACAGTAAGAAAAAATCTATATTTGTTTTAACTTTAAAAAAGTTTTTTTTTTTTAAATGAAGTTTTAAGTACATTTAAGTTGACTGCATTTGAAAAGATAAGTTGAGGTAATTTTGTAATGACGCAAAACATTTCTTGTCAATTAAATGTTTAATTCAGTTGTACTTGAGAAAACATGTTCAATAAGCTGATGATAATAAGTTGAACCAACAACTCTTCAGTCATACTGACAAACATGACAAAAACATTTAATTTCCTTTGACATTTTCTCAGTTTAAAGGTAACGAGGCAGAGACTGAAGTCAACACTAACCTTTGTCATGGTTCACAGTATTGTGAAGAGAGGCTACATGACTTATCTTAAAGTGTATTAGAGACACAAAGTTTTCATCACTGAATAAATAAAGTCGTACATTTAAACTGAGGTAATGAGAAAATTGATTCCACTAACCTGTATGGTTTTGTTACAGTGATAATTAGGTGGATGGCTTTAAATAACTGTCTGATAAATGTCACTGTTAATATTTTATTAAAAATCTGAGTTACATAATAAAAAGCATCTCTCTGTGTAGTTTGAACAATCATATAATGACCTAGTGAAATACTCGCACAGTTGAACCAACCATGGTGCATTGTCTTAATTTAAGCCTGACATCTTTAAAATATTGAGAGGGTACAGAAACATGAGAGGGCTTAAAGGGACAGTTCACCCCAAAATCAAAAATAGATGTTTTTTTTCCCCTGGTCTGTGGTGCTCATACAAAACAGTCTAGATTCTAGACTATTTTGTATGAGTGACATATTTAGGAGATATCAGCCATAGAGATGTCTGCCTTTTTCCATTATAATGAGACTAACTGGAAAAATTCAAAAGCAGAAATCATGACCCACTTACTCAAGATAATCTACAGACCTTGTTGCATTAATCATAATGATTAATGATTATTATTGTATTTGTAGTGCTTTGAGCAGCACAAGCTGAGTGCCATTTAGTCCCATTACATTGGAGAGAAGGCAGACATCTCCATGGCTGATATCTCCAACATTCTGCAACTCACACCAAAACAGTATAAATGGATAAATAGCACAACAGGTCAGAGGAATAATATGTATTTTTGACTTTGGGGTGAACTGTCCCTTTAACATCAGGTAACTTGATTGATTCGGAAGTGCATTTCTGACACAAGGCTGAGTTCAGTTTTTTAAATAGTCAAGTTTCTCTCTTTTCATGCCTTTCAGGTCCTATTTTCTATATCATATGTGAATGCTGTCATTTATTTTATTTTTTAAAAAGATATTATATCTCAAGAGATTCTGTTCTTCAGTATTTTCTTTAACTACTGATCATATGAGGAGCCTGCCACAAAAAATGGTTGGGGGTTATTTATTGCTTGTCGCTGTTTGACCACAAACCTTTCGTTTTTTGTTTGCTTTATCCTCTTCCACCTCTCTTGTAACACAGGGAAAGTGGTCATGATGGCTGCAGTCCCCACACAGGAGGACACCAGGCTTGAAGATGGTGCAATATGTCCACAAGAGGAAGTCTAATGGGGAGTTGGACTCTTTTATTTCCTTGCGGTTCATTTGTTTCTTCACCTTTTCTTCAGTAATTCCAGCATAAATCACTGAGAACAACTGTTTTAGCGTTTTTAGATTTACATCCAAAATGTTGCATTACTGTCTTTAACTCAACCCTCCTAACTAATCTAAATGATAGAAAGAAGAAAAAAAAAGAAAGAAAATTTCTTCCCCACGCTTCATCCCATTCTCCAAAACAAACCAGCCTACTCGGTCTGGTCTCTGAGAGGGCCTGAACGCCTCTCTCAGCAGCCTGTGCACTTTCTCTCCAGTAATTCCCACAATATCCAAAAATGTTCTCGCAGCATCAACAACTATTTCTATTCTCTCCGATTTTCTTCCCGCCTCAGCAGCACAGTTAATCACCTTAGGCAGAAATGCAACTAAGTACTTAATCTTGTCCTCACAAAAACAGATGCTTCCTACCTGATTTACTCTCCCTTTCTTCATGAATCTTTTCTTTCCTCGCTGCTTCCTCGTGGCTGATGACCTCATCCTCATGACCTCCATCTCTTTTTCTCTCTTTGGACTTGGCTTCATGACTCCCTTATTTCAGTGTCTCAGTAATTAGTTCAGAGCTTATAACATCATTCACCATTCATAGTTCACCCAAAAATGAAAATTCACTCAATATCTACTCCCCCCTGTGCCAATGTGATGATGGGTGAAGATCTTCAGTTCACAAAACAATCCTGGAGTTTCAGCAGAAAACAGGGCTGCAGTCAAATCCAGTATAGTGTTTGCAGTTTACCAGTGTTAGAGCAGTATTCCTGCCTTTTTTAAACCAGGAAGTGAGACAGAGGTCCTTAGGGTACAGCTAACCATTTTTATGATTAAATCATGTTTTTGTAAAAATCTGACAGAGATGACAGAAATCTGGGGCACAACTTTAAAGAGCCAACGTTTTCAGAAAAAGAAAAAAAAAAAAGATTTAAAACAAGGATGATTATAATAGCACAGTTTTATATCTATGTTAGATTTTAAAGGATTTTAACAGATTTTTTAATTGTTTGAAATTGTGAAATCTTGTCTGGCACAAGGCTGTTTTGTGGCACAGAGGAAGTTTAGAAATTAATCAAAATAAAGCAAAACATTTAATAAATTACATAAATTTCATATATATAAATCCGCAAATAATACATTTTCACTAAACAATTGGAATTTGCTCTATGTGATATTGTGCTGTAAAGTAACAATGATATGCAGGGAAAAACACAGCTGTATGATAGGGTCACCACTCTGTGGGTCTGATGTGGTGGATGTCAGCCAGAGAGGTGCTGAGGATGAAGGGGGGGCATCGCTGGGAAATTGTGCCTCATTTCTACTTCTAGAGACGTCCAGAGGAGGTGAGCGGAGCAAAATGACATGTACACACAGAAGAAGTGAAATTTATAGACTAGTATGCATATAAACTTCATATCACTTTATTCAGATGAATGAAGTATTAGCATTAAATACACAAATTATTATCAGTTTAAGAGGGATGTAACAACAACACTGAGAATCAAACAAAAAGTTGAAATTCTTGTTTATGTATTTTTTTTTTTAACAAAAAACAATTCCTGCCTTGGATTAAAACTGGTGGCAGCTGAAAAGCCACTTGGCAGGGAGGAGCACCGGGGCAAGTAGAAAGTGTTCAGAATAAATAATACTTTATTGATCCCCAGGGGGAAATTGTTTGTGTTACAGTTGCTCCCATTTAAGAATAAAAGTATATATAAGCATTTAGACAAATAGGAATGTAAATAGAAATATGTAAAAAATATGAATAACAAAAGTGCATTATACAACTATATACAACAATACATAAAAAATAATAATAAAAGGTGAACAATTAGAAAAATGTAACAGCATATTCAGCAGTGGTACATATAATAATGTAAAACAACAATAATGCTGAAGATGGGGGATAAGTGTGTTAGGATGCAAGAGTATTATAAACAAGAGTATAGGTTGGTTTAAATGTAAGTATAAATAAATAAATGCAGTAATGATTCCAGTGCAAGCAGTGTATTGCACTACTGAATTATTATTATTATTATTATTATTATTATTATTATTACACAGAGTATTAAACGGTTGAATTATTGCACAGCTATAGTTAAGTCAGTATTGCACATATGAAAATATAAATGAAATCAAAATCAAAAATAATAATTATTGAACAGTTGATAATCTAGCAATAAATAACCCAGGCATTCATTTTCATTCATAAAATGTTTATATTTGTAGGGATGTATTTTCTTTCTGCAGCAGAATCTACTGGAACTACTTTCTTTCAAACTGAAAAAAGACAATACAGAACCCAATAAATGCTACTGTAAAAATATGATAAAACAACTGAATAATAACTCACAGTGGGTTCTGTGGATAAGGACAGAACATATTCACCTGATTACAAATTTTATATTCATTGAGATTTATAAATATAGTAAAGTCACACAAATATGCCTAACATGGAAACTGAATTATAATTTGTCAATGCAAACAAGCAGTTATAACTCATAATTTGACACAATTTCAGGAAATTCAAACATATTTGGGTGGTGGAGTAATTACAGGGTATTGTTAATATCATTTTCTCTGTCTTAACGTTTACCCTCTGTGTACTGTTGTTTTAAAATGTTCCACCCCAGATGGGACTCGAACCCACAATCCCTGGCTTAGGAGGCCAGTGCCTTATCCATTAGGCCACTGGGGCGTATGCACTATTATTAATGAAAAATATAAGATTTATGTCAATACTGTACTACGAAGAAATAGGTACTTGTATAGTGGTGAACATATTACAGCTGTATTTTATGTCTGTGTGTTGTATGACAAATACATGTTGTCGAAATACTTCGCGGCCGTGCTGCAGCCGTAGCCCTCAGCTCCGTTGCTAGGCAACAAAGGACCTATCTGAATCAACTACAACAAAAAAGTCGAGCTGTTTCCTGTCAAGGCCATTTGACTCCAAAATAAAAGTCACTCGAGAGACGTATTCCAAAACGGTTGCATTGTCCACGCTTTTCCTCTGATTACCTTCTCCGACCTGGGGTTCGGCCCGCTCAGAGATTTTAAGAGAAGGGCTGTTGTAGGGGTTACATCAATGCTTCACCCTTGAAAGGTCTTTACTGCCTCACTACTTTGTCAGGACATTTACGTGTGCCTTTAATTTGACAATACGAGGGCGGAAAAGGTTGTCTACAACTTTGCTTAACTTTCAGCTAGCTAACGTAAACCAGCAACATTCTCCACGAGATGGTGAAAAACGTGTTAAACTGTAATTTTATCACTACCATGTTAGTCGTAAGAAAACTGAGTTTACGTTGGCAGCGTTATCTGACTGGTTTCAATGAAGAATGAAACCGAAGTAACGTCACGCTAGCAAACTAAAACCCTAACGTTAACGTAACGTTAACAGCTAACGGTCTGTTTCATCTGCAGGAGCACCCAGCGTTACCTAGGTTAGTGATAAACAAGTCTTAGCTAGTTAGGTCTCTTCAAGAAATCCTCGTCGACATGGTGAGTCACGTGTTTGCATCCTCATTCCAGCACCATAATAATGTTAGAGCTGCCTAAGAAGTTCACGTATTTATTAAATCCGTGCATGTTGTTCCCGAGTCACTCAAAGTTGTGTGATAAGTTGAGAAAATGGAATGTTGTACCGTGGCAGATCCTCTCTCGCGTGAAACCAGCTGTGGGAGCAGAGACTCAGGCGAGCGTCAGTGAGAAGAAGAAGAAGAACAAGAACAAGGTTCCCCGATTGGAGGAATACCTGCAGCAGAGAGACTACCTGGGGGCCCTGACACTGTTAGAGGTACTTGCACACACACACACCCTTATAAGAAACATTGAACTCAATCCAAATCATGGGTTAATATGAATAATAGAGCTGACCGTTCAATATAAGGGCTGAAAAATCATATAAATACCAGCTATACTAATATCTGAGTGCACAATTTGTCAAAGCATTTGATATGAAGTCTGAGGTAAAATGATTTATACAGGCCAAAGTAGTGAAGTTTTTTGATCAACTTTGAAGAACTAACTGATAATAAACTGATGATCGAGTAATCAGTCGTTAAGGATTTGATTGAACAGGTAAAATTTAGTCAGTCTGCTATCAGTTATTATTTTCATAGTTGATTAATCTGTCGAATATATTAGCGATTAATCAATTAATGATTGTTTGGTCTATAAAATGTCAGGAAATGGTGAAAAATGTTGATCACTGTTTCCCAAAGCCTCAGGCAGTCAACTCAAATGTCTTGTTTTGTTCACAACCAAAAATATTCAGGTTACAGTCATATACGAGTAAAGAAACCCAAAAAAGTATTTACATTTATGAAGCTGGAGTCAGAGACTTTTTTCTTTAAAAAAGTAGCCAGAGTGATTAATCAATTATCAAAATATTTGATGATTAATTTCATATTCAGTTAATAATTGACTAATCATTGCAGCTTTATATCAAATTAAGATCTGAAACCAATTATTTTTAGGAGCACACCTCACGTGTTATGTGATATTCAGGTTCATATGTTAAATATGTAGGCCTTTACATCCTCATATGTTTCACAGGCAATGTAATGCTGTTAGAGAACATGTTGCAGTGGAAATAAAGCTTTGATTGAAATTATGCATGTAGTATTGTTTGGTATGAGCAAAATTTTTATGTTTTTTCAATAACTATTAATCAATTAATTGATTGTTAATGTTTCTAATGATTGATTAAGGAAAGTTCTAACAATTTGCGAGCCTACTAACTGAACATTTAAAGAGTCAGAACTGTTCTTTGTTTTTGTTGTAATAGTGACATCAGTTCAGTCAGAGCTGTGGAATATTAAATCATCCATCTTTGTTCAGTACCTCTGAGCCTTTCGTACCCACAGGTGTGCATAAACTACAAGTTATATCAACTTCTTTTGAAAATACAAAAATGTGAAGTTATCATTTATCTTATTGGTATCGGCCATGGGAAATAGGTAATTATCAGTTATCAGTATTGACTGAAAAAATTCATATCGTGCATCCCCAAAGCATAATAATCACATCTGAGGAGATTCTTAAGGGCCACTCTTTATGAGACAGGACAGGTCTAGAGATCCCCTACTGAGACACATTCATGGATGGATCTTGAGCTGACCGACATCTGAACAATTTGCAGAAAACTGCATAGGATCCTCAAAAGACCAAATAACGTGTTCCATCAAAATTACAAGTAATAGAAATAATACAAGAGTGAGAATATAATTTAACAGAGACGCAGTAGGTTCAGTACAATGCAGCAAATGCAAAAAAGAAAAAAACTGGTTCAGTGAAATGAATCCAATGAATTAAGTCCAGTCTATCAACAGTCCTTCATATAACTGGACAGGCAGGGGTAAAAGCTGGAGACAGCAGAGGAGGATGTGTAGTGTAGTCCAGGGACTGTGGATGCCTAATTTGAGAGGATTTGGTCCAAAGGAAGGATAATAAAGTCTTCATAGTCAATCAAGTACAGGATTACTATAAATTAAAATCAATCAAAATGGCTAAAAATATTTCTTCCATTGTTGTCCCAACTCACTGCAGGCTGCAGGATTAATCATAAAAAAACCAGTGATCTCAATTAGTACATCTATGTGATCTTATTCCGAAATGATGATAATTCTCTTGCTCTTGAATGACAAACAAACCGCATCACAAAATCTCAATGGTCAGACAGCACAAACCTCAATTGTACAAATGTTACACAGTGCATCGACGTTCTATTTTTTTTTTTTTATGTTCATCAACATTTTAGTTAATCACTTTGATTAAATGTTCCAAAGTAAGAGTCTAATACGGCAATAAATATTTTTATCGTAAAAAAATAAGAATCATGAGATAGAATCATGATCTCAATTCTTAGGGAGGAAAATCGTATTTTAGCAAGAATCAATCAGCCCTCGTTCCACCTTCCAAAAAAAATGATAAAAGTTGAAATATTGTATTCCTCCTTTTGCTGGGGACCCCCAACAACCCATTCAAGGACCCCTGCAGGTCATTGGATCCCAGTTTGAAAACCACGAGTGTAACAGATGAGGTCAGAGTTGGCACATTACATGGAGAGCTAAACACAGCTTCATTGTTGCGAGGTGGTCACACTCAAAGCAGACTCTGTAATTATATATTACATGAGACTGTTCTGTCCTAGAGCCAGACTGATGAATTGGCCAGCCTGATGTATATATTGACTTATTGCAGATGCAGATTTGTTGGTGCTGGTGTGTATTAAGACTGAAAAGTAACAGATATTGCAGTAGAGAAATATCATTACATAGTCTGTCCACCAGAGAGCACTGAGAAGTTGATTTTTCAATTGTAAAATGTCCCACTTATAATATGCATGTTGATCATAAACCCTATACCCAAAAAACACATCAAATGGTCTATATCAAGATTGTCTATGTTTTAAATATTTAATTTATCATTATTGGATTTTTTTGAAACTCCTGAATATCAATTTAAGCCTCAAATGTCCAATATCGGTCAGGTTACATTCTGTATTTTTAATTTCTTCCATGGTAGCGACGATTAATACTGCTGTGTAGACTCTTGTGAGAAGTGTTTCCCCTCTTAAGAGCAATAAAGTAGTTTACCTGCCTGCAAATGATTAAATCATTACTTTTTCAAAATTTGGGCATGAAGCAATAATTTCATACAATAAAAATATCCAAAAGTGATGATCGAGTTTGAATAGCTTGGTTCACTTAGATGGAACTGCTGGGCCGACTGTGCCCTCGTGGCTGGATAAATAAATAATTGCTGAACTTTTACGTGTTCTTTTTTTGTAATCTCTTTATTAACATACATTGAGGTTACAGGTGACAATATACAAAACAGACACAACAGAAGAGGCAGGGGTAAAGTAAGATACATTACATCAAAACAGTAAAAGATCTACGTGAATTAAAAGTGTTAACTGCCTTTTTGTCTAAAAAAAAGACAGGAGCCTTACATATTGTTAAATTTCCTTCAAGAACACAACAAAACTGTTTTTTTAATTTGTGAATTTACTTTTATGAATGGAAGATTTTCCCAATATTCTTAATAGATTTATTACGAAAAATATTTGTTGTCTTTTTTTAGAGCGTAAAGAAGCCAAATAATTTTCCCACAATAAAAGAAATCAATGATAAATCTACAAAGGTCTTGTAAAAACAAGTGTGCTTAAAGAACAGTTCATTTTCACGTCTCTCTTAAATTTCTGCATGTCGTGATTGGCGAAGTAATATTTATGAATGATTTTAAAGGACTCCTCCTTAATCTTATTTTTGATTAGTTATAAGGAAGAATCCAGACCTTCTTCCAGCATATGTAATTTACAAACCGATTCCAGTATACTGTAACATAAGGGACAGAGTCAGCATCTCTTTGAAACAGGACATGTGTGGCTCTATCTTTATTTTTATTATGGGAACACAATGAAAAACAAATATTACCCAGTGGAGAGTCAGCTGGGTTTGGGAGAGAAGGGTATCTGGGTGTCTACATTTCTGAATCCTGTAGATTATCATGTGTCATGGCCTGGAATTAAAGCTTCAGAAATAGACTCACTCCCACATCTGTGTCACTGTAGACTATTTATATACAGTCTGTGTGTGCTACAGACAACACTGTATTACTGAACACTGCTGATGTGTGGCTGTGTCATCTCTAGTTTCAGAGAAGTATTGGTGAGAAAGAGGAGCATGCAGACCTCTGGATTGGCTACTGCGCCTTTCACTTGGGTGATTACAAGAGAGCTATGGAGGTATTATTTGCTGAGTATGTGTGTGTTGGAATGAGTGTGTGTAGCTGTGTACACAAAGCACCCTAAATGCAGTATTTAAATATCAGATGAATGGATGAGGATGTGACCTACAGTTTTTTATAGGGTCTGATCTGTAATCACATTTGTAATATTCCCTTATTCTGTTGTGACAGGAGTACAAGTCTATGACAGTGAAGCCTGACTGTCCTGCGGAGGTTTGGGTCTATCTGGCCTGTGCCCTGTTTTTTCTGGGGCTCTATAAAGAGGCTGAGGAGGCTGCATCTAAGGGTAGGCTTTCCACCTGAATACATCTAAATTCCTCCTTTGTGCTGTTTGCACACCACTTGACCTACATTTAGTAGAGTTTTGTTTGGGAAGCAATCTTCTTGGTTACCAGTACACTGCAGCTCTATCCAGCATTTGATTGTCTCTAGCTCATCAATACATTATCAAAATGTGAACAATATATGATATGCATATCTATTATGCCAACCAGTTTAAACACCAAAAATAGATTTTCACATTTAAATGGACAGTTAAGCTTAAAATCAAAATTACATATTTTCCCCTGGCCCGCAGTGATGTTTATCCACCCAGATGTTTTTGGTGTCAGTTGCAGAGTTTTGGAGATATCAGCTGTAGAGATGTCTGCCTCCTCTAATGTAATGGAACTAAATGGCACTCAGCTTGAGGTGCTCAAAGTACCAAAAAAATACATTTAAAAAATTCAAAACCAATGTCTCTTTCCAAAAATCATGGCCTGATTACTCACGATAATCCACACACCTTGTTGTGAGAAGCATCATGTTGGAACTACTTTCTTTTTACTGGAAAAAAAAAAGTAATTCTGGTAGATTCTACTGCAGAACAAAAGTAGTTCTTACATGAAATTGCTCACAAGGTCATTGTACTGTCCATTTGAAAAAATATCATGAAACATCATTTATATTTTATTTTGAATTTGACCAAATTGGTATCAATTGGCTGTGGTTTCTAAATATTAATTATTAGTTTAATTTTGAGTGATGTACTCATTTATGTGACTAAAGTTAAAAAAAATAAATAAATAATGACATGTTGTACACTGTAATTTGAGATTTTTCTTGACTCACAAAACGTAATCCAAATGTCATGTTGTCCACATACTTGTGTTCATATATTGTATTTTTGGATAACCTTCAGTTAAAATGGCAACTGTGCACCAGACTTGATTCAAGAAGCCTAATGATTACTTGCAGTAAGCACTAAGGAAATCAGTGGATTTCGGGGCTGCAACTAACCTTTATTTTCATTATCGATAATTTTTTTGATAAATCGATTAGTTTGTTTTGTCCATAAAATGTCGAAAGCCGAAAGCGACACCCTCAAATGTTTTGTTTTGTTCACACTCCAAAGATATTCAGTTTACTGTCATAGAAGAATAAAGAAACCAGAAGATATTCAAATTTGAGAAGCGGAAAAAAGAAAATTTGGACTTTTTTTTTTAATTTAAAAATGATTAAAAACAATTAATCGATTATCAAACTAGTTGCCGATTAATTTAATAGTGGATTAATACTCATTAAATCATTGCAGCTCTAGTTGATGTAGCAGATTTTGCTAAATGGATTGATAGACAGTTTTAGTTCCCTTTAATTCACTCCTCAGTTATTGGACACGTTTGCCATCATCATCATGTACAAATTCTGTTCAGTCAGTTATGTGATAGCTGAGAGCAAGGTTATGATGTTCATGAAGTGTGCCTCTTACTCTCATGTGGTTTGCTGTCTAACTAAATTTGGTATCTCCTGCTCTCTGCAGCACCAATGTCCCCCCTGCAAAACCGACTACTCTTCCACTTGGCTCACAAGGTAGAGAAAAAAACTATATTATTATTATTATTTTATTATAATTATTACTATTGCTGCTGTTGAATATTTGCACATTTTATGACAAGTTTGATTCATGTCTTCTTGCTTTTTCCTCCAGTCTTCTTTGGTTTTGTTTAATCACGATCACATTCTAAATAATGTGCTCCTTCATTCTCTTTTGTTTCCATGTTTGTGTCTCAGTTCAACGATGAGAAGAAGCTGATGGGTTTCCACCAGAACCTGGAGGATGTGACAGAGGACCAGTTGAGCCTGGCATCCATTCACTACATGCGCTCCCACTACCAGGAGGCTATAGACATCTATAAACGCCTTCTACTGCAGAACAGGTCTGTGCCTTTTACTCGCTTAGATTAGTTTCACAGTCCTTCTGCACTTGCGAGCATGTGCCTCCCTAGCAGCACCTTGACAGGTGTGAGTTGTTAATGGCAGAGTGTTAGATTTTACATTTCATGTGCTTCACGCCTTGTGGAACCATAAAGATAATTCAAGTGTCAGTGCGGCAGACCTGCTGAGCTAGCTTCCTGTAACGCTGATATACTGTATCTGTAGTAGCAAGGGTAAGAAAATGAAAGACTTTGATTTCAGTAGACATCCTCTGCCACTTCTCTCCGAGATCTATTCAGGGCTTCGTGGCATCTGTGGGCCAAGGTGCATCTGAGGTTTTTTACTGGGTTCACAGCAGGTGCAGTTGCAGGCCTCTGCTGCAGCTCTGAGCACATTTTCTGTTGGAATGCAAATCAGCTGAACTACTACCACTACTTCCTCTGAATGCCAACAGAATATGCAAAAATTTGAGTTTTCGTTAGAGAAGATAGCAGAAAAACCCAGAGTACCAGGCCATTTTCCCATGAGTAAACCTGTAATTTGCTGGAAAGCTTTCACTATATTGACTATGTTAATTGCCTTTGAAAGAAAAACTTTACGTTGCTATAGAGCAGTGGTTCCCAACCTTTTTCCTGGGTGATTCCCATGCTAGTATCTAAGGAGAGCTGAGCCCCCCCCCCCCCTTAATTTTGGTAAATGTCTCTTTTCTAGTATGAGCGTATGAGCTTAACATTTTTTCTTTTGACAACCCAACAGAGTAACTTATACACACTCATTCTTAGCGTAAGCAATAATTAGCAGTAATGATTCATTATCACAGAACTTGAGAGCTCACAGAGGTGTGGCCTGCCAATTAGCCTGTAGCTACTAGGCTGTGGGGCAACATAATATCATGTTATCATAATAGTCAGTGATGAGGTAACAGTTGCAAAGTTTGAAATCCGTTCTCATTGCATCTCGTCTTTCAGAGATTTCCTGGCCTTGAAGGTTTATGTGGCTCTGTGTTACTACAAGCTGGACTACTATGATGTGTCCCAGGAGGTGCTAGCTGTATACCTGCAGAGCATGCCTGACTCCACCATCGCCCTCAACCTCAAGGCCTGCAACCACTTCAGACTCTACAACGGCAAGGCGGCTGAGGTACTTTTATATTGATGTCGTGTTTTCACGTTTTCATGCACACATTAATAGTTTGCATGAAGTCAGTTCATATCTGTGTAAGAATCGATTACCCAAAAGGTTAAAGGCCACATTATTTTAACAATGAAATAAAAATCTTTATTTATATTTATTTATTTCTAGTTTCAAATCTATGTTCATGTTTGTGGCTCTGTCATCATGCACAAATTGGTTCAAGCTACTACAAAGAACTTTTAGATTTCATTGATTTTGGAGGCCCAGTTGGACAAAAGCAGTAATGTTTCCATCATAATAACCACAAAAATTATCTACATAAAATACTCCTCCTTCTTCCTTTTTTAAAGAATATTTTTTTAATCATGTATTTCAATAACATACAAACCACAAAGTATCCATGTACAAAACCCAACCAAAACACATATGCGCACACACTTACCTAACACACACGTACACACACACACACACACGGGAGAAGGCTCTTGACACCTAATTTCATCATTATCAAGAGTCAATAACACAAAGGCACCTAGCAATACATATCATCCATGTATGATAATTAAGTACAACCCATCACAAATAAGAGTATGCAGGAACAAGAAGACCAAAAAGGATCCTCAAAAAGGACTCCTCATCCAGACTCATTGACGCACTGAGTCCAGATATTGCAAAAATGGATCCCAAGCTTCTTCCTATTTATGCTCACATTTTGGATGATTAAATCACAGTTTTTCCATGTGAATAACTGAAACAAGTTCACATGGTTTCTGGAGCACGGTGGAGTCGATGTCGTCCAGTCATTTTAGAAAGAGTTTTCTGGGTAGCACCCTGCCCATCAAAAGAGCTGTTTGAATGTATGATGGAAGTGTTAAAGAGTCCTCTGGACATCTGAAGAGAGCCAAGTCCCGATCAGGAGAGAGGGTCCTGTGGTAAACCCCAGAGAAAAAGAAAGATTCTTGACCAGACTGGATAGATTAATGAACAGCTCCAGAATAAGTGCAAAAGTGAACCATCGTTTGCATTTATCACAGATTTGAGATACAGAGGGGTAAAATTTATGTAACACAATCTTAGAATAATAAAAACAGTGAATCAATTTGAACTGAACTAACGTGTCTGCTGTTTATTGAACACCTATGAATGAGGAAAAATGCAGCCTTCCATATTTTATCACGTAACACATCATTAATTTCCCTTTCCGAAGTCTTCTTAATACAGCGGACAGGATCAGAGTCCTTCAAAAAAAATGACAGATTTAGTTATCAACTTCCTCCTCTCTGGCAGGAGGGAAGACAATTCCAAAAAGCGTGCTTCTCACAAGTGGACTCAAAATGAGGAATCTCCTTCCTTTTAAGTGCCTAACACGCTACTCACCATAACTGTGCCTGGGAAAATGTAAATACAGACTTGTTTCATCTGATTTCAACTCCAACCTAGTGGCAGCCATTGAAGAGATAGTTCACCCAAATATGAAAATTCAGCCATTATCTACTCACCCTCATGCTGAGTGAAGGTCAAGTTTAGTTTTTTAGTCCACAAAACACTGCGTCTCTGAAACACACATCTCTCAAAACAAGTAAAGTGAATGGTGACCAGTTTTCAAACGTAAAAAAACAATAGAATAAAAACCTAAAATGTCTCCATACTGCTCGTCTGGTGTAACCCAAGTCTCCTAAAGTCCCAACATGCCAAGCTGATTAAAAAACTGTTATTTACACCATGGTTTTAGTCTGAATCTTCACTGTAAATCTTTAGCTTGGAGTCATGTTCATGTGCATATGCACACTGTCTGAACTGGGTGTGTGTTGTGACGGTGTGCAAGCGGCATGTGGGGACCTAAGGAGACTTGGACTAAGCCAGATAAGCAGTATGGAGGCATTTTATATTTTTCCCAGCTGTTTTTTACATTTGAAAACTGGTCACCATTTACTTTCATTGTTTGGGGGATTCTGCAACACTGTTTTCCCGTGAAACCCCAACAGTTTTTTATGGACTAAAAAAATAAATCCAACCCTCAAAGGGCATGAGGGTCAGTAGATAATAAATTTCATTTTTGGGAGAACTATCCCTTTAAAGCTACAGTTGGTAACAATTATTCAGTCATATTTGCTGGAACTGTCACTATATTCTGATAGTCGGACATTAAATGGGTAATTTAGGACAAAATCCAACTCCTCTGGCTCCACCTACAGCCTGTAATCGTATTTGCCGAAATCCACCGCGACCGAAGATTCTCCACCAGTCAGGTTAGAGGGAGCAGGAGGAGCAGCCAATCGCCGCTCCTACACGTCGTAGTAAACTGACAAAGTGAAAGTAAAGTCCGCGACTTGGTCGGACATTTCAAGATGATACACACCGTCAGCTCCCTCTTTCACCTCTGTCAACCCCCCTCCTTCCCTCCACACACGCAGACACACACAAGAAGAGTGTGTTTCATGGTGGAGAGAGATGTGAGATTGTTTTGGAGTCTCCGGTTGCTATGGAAACGGTACGTCGTCTGTGGGTGCGTTTATGGCTACTTTGTGTGCATGCGCCTGCACGTGTGTGTGTCTGTGTGTGTCTGTGTGTGTGTGGGGTTCTTGGCAGAGGTTCATAAAGAGACCTGATGGAGTATTGTCTTGAAATTTCCGACCAAGTCGCGGAGTTTACTTTCACTTTCATCAACTTACCGACTGGAGCTTTAAGAATACCTATAGAGAAATAGCCAATCTTATTGCAGATGGTCTCATTTGCTTATGTTGGTCATGTAGAGGTATCACTATTAAACTGAGACCATTTCATAACCAGTTAAAATCTCCTTATAGTAGCTGTAACATAAAAAATACAACAAATAATACACTGTCAGAGATTTGAAATTAAAACAACAGTGAAAGAGGACTAATTAAATATATTTACAGTTGTATCACAGTAGTTGTGACTTTACTGGCAATCTTTGTTTTTTTTAATTTGTATTTATTTATTAGCCATGCATGCACCATCACACTGCTGTTATGTTTGGGGAGAGTAACTGGTGGTAGGTTTGACTTATGTGTGCACTCTCCCCCTCTTAGGCTGAGTTGAAGAACCTAATCGACATCTCCTCCTGCTCCTTTGAGTTTGCTAAGGAGCTTATCCGACACAACCTGGTAAGCTCTTCACAAGCTCTGACTGCGAGTGTGTAGGTGTGTGCGCACACACTAGTGACTTACATGCTACTTTTCCCACACTGTGAATCTGTCCCTCGTGTGTTGCAGGTGGTGTTTCGTGGTGGGGAGGGGGCGTTGCAGGTGCTGCCTCCTCTGATCGATGTGATCCCTGAAGCCAGACTCAACCTGGTCATCTACTATCTCAGACAAGGTGTGCAGCCATGACATTGCAGTTTTCTGAAACAAGCAAAACAAGGAAAATATGTCTATTGAAATGCATGCATGCAGGATTTGACTGGAAAAGGAGTAAAACAGTCGATATTCAGATCTTTTTTTTACAAATGCAATCAACTGTACTCATCCAAGATATGTTGGGATACAAAAACAAAATATTTCTTAAGTTTGTACAGTATAATAAGTTTAAAAATAAACTAAAAATGAAGTAGCATACAATGCAATGAAGTCACTTTCCCAATGTCATTTATATCATGCAACATTAATGCAAATGCTGAATCCCTGGTTCCATGAAGTCAGAGCTGTCACAATATCAGATTTACACTATACAGTTATCATAGCCAAATGAATGCTCTCAGTCAAATTCATCTTTAACTTTGTTTATTGTGCATTTGGCAAAGATATTAGGAAGACAAAGCGAGACCGGAACAAACCAGAAATGATTTAAGAGCATACAGTATGTTTCAGAGGTGCTGGATTATTTAGACTGTATTATAAACATGATATCAATATTTAATCCTTTACATAATCATGGTTATCATCAATACTGGTATATTGTGACCACCCTTGCATGCAGCTGATTTGATCAATAATTGTTTAAACTTTCAAGAAAATCTACCCTAGCTCAAGGTTTCACATGTTCCATCTTACTCTTCCAGATGACGTCCAGGAAGCCTACAGCCTCATCCAAGATCTGGTGCCCACAACACCTCAGGTAATCACTCAAAGTGACGTTGGGCTTTATCTCCTGCCTGGTGCAAAGCAGAGCACAGAGCAGTGCTGCTGTCATTGCTATTTTCTGACCAATGCAGTTGTCATTTTCTCACCCAGTGCCCAGATTGTGTAGGTGGCAAATGTACTTGCGACCATCTATGCACCCATGAGTTTGTTGGTCTTAAAATGAAGTGTGGTCAGGGGCATTGCTGGCTCATTGCTATCTTGATGCAGCAGAAAGCAACGGCACCATTAACCAACAAAAACCTGGTCTAAAGACAATGGCACAATATTTTGCTGCTTTTTAAAGAGTGCATTATTCAGATAGTAAGACACACCTTCATAGGCAGGTTCACAACACACATGCACTGCTTCTAGAGCATTGTAGTTAATGCATGGGTCATAAAAATGAACATTCTGAGTTTTAAGTGGGTGAAATAGGATGAAGCTGCGTCGAGAGACACCAGGACATTAGCGTACAGCAGCTGTAACTTCACTGATTTAAATCCGACAGGATTGTCAGGATCTGATCGTTCATGTCCTGTGTTCTTCTAAACATTCAAAAGGCTTTACACACAGTCAGTGTTCATACAATGAAATTTAGAGTAAAGCAGCCGTCCTCCCGATAAATCCTGACTCTAGAGAGTTTCCTCTGTCCTGTATGTTTATAACTGCAGTTTTTAGTTTTCTTTCTTAAATATTAACAATATTTGCTGCAGTAACATTACTGCACACATGGAAAGGAACCAGGAAGCAGCCTCTCTGATCTTTAAAGCACTGTTTAAATGGTGTCAGGCAACGCCAACTTTTGGCTTGATTTCTTTATTGTGTGTTGTATTGTCTTAAACAGTTTACTTAAATGATAACACAGGCTGCTTTCAGTAATTATTGTTCCGTAGAAATGTTCCCCTGCACTCTAATGTCACAGCAGTCATCCTTCTGTTTCTGTTTCACCCACCTGCAGCTCATCTGCTATTAACCAAGCCTGCCCAACCCACAGGTTAACTGTAGTGCCTCCATCACTACTAGTGGATCATTTCAGCATCTTCATTCGCTTCTCTAACCTGCCAAATCTGTCATTTAAATAGTAACGCATCACAGACAGGCGCACCTGGCTCTTAAAGGGAATGGGAGTTGACACTAATTGGTTTCATACATGTCACGCCTAAAAAACACCTATGATTAATCGAGCGACCAAACACAACCACTTTGAGCCTTGCATCTTACTTTGCACTGAGATTATGAGCTGTTTAAGTAGCAAAGTGGAGTTGGACACATCCTAAATCCCCTTGTGCCATGCAGTTTAGATCATGTGTTATAGATTGTCTAACAGTTCCCACTGAGTTTTAATGTAATATTATACTTGTTATTTCAAGCACATGATGTCTCAATAAAAGACTCTAAATCTACTTAATTTCTCTCTGCAAAAAGTGAAAGATAATATAGTAGGTGTGTTTAATTACAGTTGTTTGATTAATTACAGTCATGCTTTTTCACAGGAAAAAAAGTACAATGAAAAGCGATTCCTGCCAGATTAAATGAAGCTTGTGAACAAAGCTCTTCTCCTCGCTCCACTTAAGAGTTCCTGAAGAGCTTCTTCTTTTATGTGACCAGTTTTTATCTTCAAAAGCCCTGAATATGGCCTGGATCTAAAAGCATGTGAAGTATTTGGCTTTTGTAGCTCTTTAATTCTTTTTTTCTTTTTTTTTTTTAACTTATTGAAGTGGATTTAAAGCAGCGATTAAGAAATTGATCAAATGATTCATAAATTCTTGAAAAATAAATATTTCACTTATTTTATATTTTACCCACAAGTGATTTATTGCTTTGAAGTATTTTTCATGTTTTCTATCAAGAAAATCAGGGTTGCCTTTCTCCATTTTAAAATTCTTTCAACACAGCAGGAATAGACAAGAGCGTGTATTAAGTGTTTTACTTTGATCATGTATTTTCTCAGGAGTATATTCTGAAAGGAGTGGTAAATGCCGCACTGGGACAAGAAATTGGATCAGTGAGTATTTCTGTTGAATAAATAGTTAGACACAAACAAATGTGGTGAAAGTGAGCCAAAGACAAATGGTTTGTTATTGTGCTTTTATCTTTCAGAGGGATCACCTGAAAATTGCTCAGCAGTTCTTTCAGTTGGTCGGAGGCTCGGCTAGCGAATGCGGTACGACGAACAGAAATTTGATCAATGTGATCCTTAAAAGCAACACCGCGTGAACATGTGTGTCTCACATATTTTTTGCTTTCAGATACTATTCCTGGCAGACAGTGCATGGCCTCCTGCTTCTTCCTCTTGAGACAGTTTGAAGATGTTCTCATATATCTGAACTCAGTCAAGGTTAGTGATGCTCAGCACAAGGCACACATCGTATGGTCTATTCCTGTGAAGAATCACAGTGATATTACTTTACTGTGCTCTCCGTATGTAAGTGGGAGTTGAAAAAGACACCCACACACTGGGTGATAGGTGTCACTTCAGATGACAAGTGGTGCTTTACAGATGCAGTACATGTATTCAGCTATGAGTTTTACTTTATTCCCTATGATTTACTCTACCAACAAAATGCTCACACGTGGTTTACACTTATGTTTGAACCTTAACATTTCTGTTTAGGCATAAGTGTCCTTTTCTGTTTGCAGGGTTACTTCTATAATGATGATACATTCAACTTCAACTATGCCCAGGCTAAAGCGGCACTTGGCAACTACAAAGAAGCAGAAGAGGTACCTTACCTCAGCTTACACCCACACAGCTGCTTTTTACAGACTTTGATAATGTTTTGGACTAATTTTAATGTCGCTTTCAGGTTTTTCTGCTGATTCAGAGTGAAAAGATCAAGAATGACTATGTTTACCTCAGCTGGCTGGCACGATGCTGTATGTATAGTAATTGCAAAAATCTTTATGTGAGGCTAATTCATTCATGTAGCACAATTCACACGCTGTTTTAACGAGCCGTCAGATTTCTAGCCTCGGGCTTGTAAAGAATTTAGGGTCACTCTTGGACCCAACTAGTGTTACGCTCAACAGCTCTAAGAAATGGATATCTCCATTTAAAGATTTTTCCTCCTTTCTTGGCTTACTCCACATCAATAAAAACCTGCCCACAGGCGTTTTAATATTTTCCAAATCTGAATCTGTTGAAGCTGCTGAAACAGCCTGTGAATGATGGATTATTGAACACTGGTCTCGTTCTCATCAGACATAATGAACCAGAAGGGTCGGCTTGCCTGGGAGCTGTATCTGAAGATGGGCACTTCCTCTGACTCCTTCAGTCTGCTGCAGCTCATCGCTAACGACTGCTACAAGGTGACGTCATCCTCCGTCTTCTGCCTCACGTAGTATCTGTGGTGACCACTTAAACTAGAATACATTTATGAATTATAGCTGAAATAATTAGACAATTAATATCTTAGTTGAAAGAAAAAATGTATTGGCCACAATTGAATAATAAATAAATTGTTAAAATAATATATTCAAGAATGCTGATCATTCTCTGGTTCCAGCTTCTCTGATGTGAGTTTCACTGTAAAGCATGACATATGGGTGGTTTTTCACTCCTGTCCCATTTTACTCTCACAAGAACATTCCTGTCCCGTCCCAATCCATGACGACATGAGTCAAGTGCCTGCAAGAAACTGGCCTGTTGTTATTATGATTCTCACTCCTGCCTGCTCCTGTTTACCTCCTGTTTTTTTCTGTCCCATTCCAGCCCTGTGATCAATAGTGAAATTGACCCCCCATCCTGCAGGAATCCCAAAAAATGTCAGCCTCTGTTACACAGTTTTATACTATTGAATATTGAAAGTCTTTCATTTTTGGACTCTTGGTCAAGAAGTAATGTGAAGACATCACCTGGGATTCTGGGAAATTGTGACTGACAATTTTTGCAATTATTTTGAAAAACTGAAAAATAGGGCTGAACAATTTAAGTTTTATCGAAATTGCAATACAGCCTACTGCTAAGTGCAATATTTGCTAAGAGTGGAGTCTTTACCATTTAATATTAAAATGGTAAAGATTTAAAACTAAATACTGTCCTGTTGCAGATTTGTCCTGCCCTAAACTACCCTAAACTAAAATTCTACAGACTTAAAGTGATATTCCACCGCAGAATAATAGTCCACTCAATATGTACTCACCTCTATGCCGATGTAAGGATGGGTGAAGGTCCTCAGTTCACAAAACAATCCTGGAGTTTCAGCAGAAAACAGGGTTGCAGCTAATGGCAGTGATTGGAGACCAAATGTAAATTAGAAAAAAAACAAACACAAAATGTCTCCATCCTGCTTGTGTGGTGTAATCCAAGTGTCCGCGAGCCGCGACATTAAAATTCAACCACAAATTTACATCATGTTTTTAGCCGAAATGTCAACTGTAGCCTCCCAGGTAGGATGTAAACATGGCGTCGATCTCACGATATTTTCACACGTGCGTCCATTAAGAGATATACGAAGTCTCGCGATAAATCGGCGCTATGTTTACATGCTACCTGGGAGGCTACAGTTGACATTAAAAACTAAAAACATGGTGTAAATGGCGTCTTTTGTGGTTAAATCTTAATGACACGGCTCGCAGACACTTGGATTACACCACACGAGCAGGATAGAGACATTTTGTTTGTTTTGTGTTCTTTTTTTTACATTTTATCCATGGTCTCCATTCACTGCCATTAGCTGCCAACCTGTTTTCTGCTGAAACTCCAGGATTGTTTTGTGAACTGAAGACCTTCACCCATCCTCACATCAGCATAGGGGTGAGTACATATTGAGTGGATTATCATGTTAGGGTGGGATATCCTTTTAAGAAACCATCTCTGTTTACTAGAGATACTCGCAAAACTCACACCATAATCATTTTAATGTTATTTTAATGAAAATAAGAATAATGATGCATAAATTATTATTCCCTCTAATATCGCAAATCATAACACAATTGCAATATCAGTGAATATAATTGCAATCATTCAGCCCTATTGAAGAATCAATAACAGATGAATGAATATTAAATACTCTTTTGTTGCAACCCTATCATAAATGTTCATTTGCCCTTTTCCTGAGTTTAAGACTACGTCTGATGATTCAAGTCAAGTCATATTTTATTTATATAGGCCGATATCACACATGACAATTTGCCTCTGGGGTCTTTACTATCTGTAAAGTGCATGATACCCTCTGTCCCATAGACCCTTGATTGGATGAGGGCCCCTTTAACAGGGGAAAAATTGTAAGACTATGGAATGATTATGTCCATTATTGGTTAATCTGCAAATTATTTATCTGTCAGTTGATTATTGTTTGGTCTGTAAGATGTTTTCCAATATCTTATTATCTATCTTTGGACCAACAGTCCAAAGCAAACAAGCAAAGTTATAGTTTTAGTTTATAATGACATTCAATCAAGAGAAGCAGAATATAATATATATTCACTTTTAAGAAGATGGAACCATCAAATTTTAGCCATTTTTTCTTGAGAAGTGACTCAAGCAATTAATCAATTATCAATATCTGCTGATTACTTTTCTGTTAATCAAGTAATTTTTTTTTAACGCTACTATCAGTCCCATGCTACTGAAATAAATGAAGACAAATCTATATATGAGCTTGAGCCCCAAATGTCACCTTAAATGGAGAATTTGCACATTTCCTTCTCCACTTGCCTGATATTAGTGATATTTTTTTCATTCCAGTTTTGGCTCTGTGATTGTGAAGTCAGTATGTTGCATTCTAGTGCTCATGACCACAGCTTGTTGTTTCAGATGGGCCAGTTCTACTATGCAGCCAAAGCGTTTGATGCACTGGAGAAACTGGACCCAAGCTCCAACTACTGGGATGGCAAGAGAGGAGCATGTGTCGGCATCTTCCAGCTCATACTGGCAAACAAGGAGTCCAAGTATGTTTGCTTCCTCTTCCTGTGCGAGAATGATTTTATTCTGACACATTTCACGAGGTTTCATAGTTTTTTTTGCAAAACATCATTTGTCACTGAAATCATTGTCCTTACCCATACTAGATCTGGACTCCCCCATCAAACTGCTGTGGTGTGTTTGAGTGGCTGTGATGTCTAAATAAAAGAGACATGAGAGATGCCGCATTCTTGATCTAATCTTGTTTCCTCACATATCCTGTTTGTGTTCTAGGGAGACACTTAAAGAGGTGGTGCCCCTGCTGCAGAATTCAGGAAACCCCCAGGTTGAATACATCATTCGAGCTTTGAGGAAGTGGGCCAAAGACAACAGAGTCCTCCTCTCATGATAGCCTTCAGCGCTGAACCTCAGCTCACCGCAGGTCTACATCAAGAGTAGCTACATTATGCATCAGCAGTCATTTCACTTGAATGAATGTATGAGTGATATCTATGCCACATGAAGCAAGAAATATTATCTCTGGCGTCCCTAGGTGTTTTATTAAAATATGAAAGTTTTGAATTGCAATTATCTATTTGTATATATTTGTACTTGGCTGTATGAATTTCAGTATGGTAACTGATGTCATGGAGGTTTTTCTCAGCTTTTTTAAGGAACACCACAAAAAATGAATACAATTTTCAGAACAATTAAGATAAAGAAATCAGGAACAAGATATGAGCATATTCCTGAGAGGAAAGAAAAAAGACAGTAGTGTGACAAAAATAAATCTATATTTACAAGAGGCGATTAAGAATAAAGCTATTTTGACGTGTCAGTTTGTTTTCTTTTCATATTTGATATGAATGAAATTAACAAAATTAAGCAGAAGCGAATTAAAAGATAAGCATCTGTTTGTCCACCTGCATATGTGAATATAATATTTATCCAGTAAAATTTAAAACGTGTATATAGATAGAATAAGATCCAGCGAGTGTGTATCCTGATTATTTTTTAAATAGACTGTTAAGAGATGCAAACATATTCAACTTCACCCAGTTTGTCTTGTGTAAGTGTTAAAAGGGAACTGATGCTCAGCAGTTTATATTGCAGAACAACAAACAATACAAGGATCCATCCCCAACTCAAATTTCCTCACACAGCTAAATGTGATAAAGAGCAGAGCTGCTACACTTGAGCTGTGTCCCAATTTTGCTGTTAATACTGACTCTAAGTAGGTTTTGAGTATGCAGTGCGATGACAATGGAGAAGTAACAAAATCAAGAATACTAAAATTAGTCAGAATCCAACCTAAACAGCCCGTGATTTTTTTTGCAAGTACTGTTAAAGAATACTGTTATCCTATATTGCAGTGGAGAAGCTGCTCACAGCTGCAGAACTTTAGAATTAAATGTGAATGGTGGTGAAGCAGCTGTAGAAAGATCTAAGGAGACAAATAAACTAACAACAACAAAACATTTTTTCTTTGTTGATTAATATACATACTATTTCCTGTTAGTATAACAAGGTTATAGGAGCACTCTACTGATTTGCTGTTTCACCTCCATAAAGTTAAGGGTTTTGCAAAAGACAATTTAAAACAAGAATGTTCAAAATCAAAGAACCAGAGGCAGAGAAATCCTGAATCTTAGTCTTCAAAAACCCACAATTCCCATAATGCAATTCAGAGGCATCTTTTATTAAACCTCTCAGGTCTGTGTAAATGGCCTCATCTTTCAAGCTTTAGGCTGCATCTAATGCAGATTTTGCACCTAAATTGTGAATTCTCAATGCCTGGTTACTTGAGGTAATCCACAGACCTTTTGTGAGCAGATTCATCAACCTACCGAACTACACCCATGAACTGTATCACTGTGCAGAAGGAAGCATGCATCTACTCCTGGACAAGAGGTTACAGCTCAGCTGAGGAGGACACGATTGATGTTTACATCCTGTGCTGTCATGAGCACGGGCCTCTCGTCCATGAGTACATGCATGTTTACTCCTGCACATTGATTCGGTTAGCAGGTGTAGTCCAGCTCAAAGACAGTGGTTCCTACGTGAAATTGCTCAGAACAAGAGTAATCAAGTCAGGATTTCTGGAAAGAGACACTGCCGTTGAGTTTTTTAAAATATATTTTTTAATTATATAAATTATATATATATATATATATATATATGCATGTGTGTGTGTGTGTGTATATATATATATATATTATATATATTAGAGGGCTATCTAGTTCCATTATACTGCAGAAAAGGCAGACATCTCTACAGCCAATATTATCAAAATTCAGCAACTTACACCCAAAACTAGATGGTTCAATAGCACTACAGGTCAGTGGAAAAATATGTATTTTTAATTTTGGGGTGAACTGTACCTTTAATGTGCATATAGTTTTGGTCAGTGTTTCCCAAACTTTGTTTTTTCTGGGTATCCACTTTTTAAAAATGACAACCCATCGTGACCCAGTCCACAATAGGCCTTATCAATACAAGAAGAAAGAGTTAATTTGTGCATAAATGAACATTCCTGACCGTTTTTACTGCCTTTTCTGTATTACCTTATATCATCATAACATGTTATTGAAAATGAATACACTAAATACATTTAGGCTGCATTAACAGGCCACCTCATTGTTTTTACTTCCTCTGATCAGGAAAACAACATAAAACATTTTAGCTTCTTCCTAACTGGGAAAACATACGTGCATTGGGACAGAATTTACAGGTTCTGATCTTTTTCTCTCATCAGTAAAAAGAATAAACACATTATAAATGCTTTGTAAAAGTTGTACTGCAGATATACATCTTATATTTGCAGAATTTCTTCCATAATCTTTTATTTATTTGTTGACCCAAATAAAATCTCCTTTGACCCACCTGTGACTGATCATGTGTTAAATCGACGAAGTGCAATTTCAGCAGCAAATTTGGCACTTATGCAGGGCCCACCACATTGCACAGAGGGTGGTGGGCGGAGGCCCCAACAGCAAGATGTTGCCCTGGAGCTTTCTAACAGGTTAATCCAGCTATGGTTTCTACCACAGAAGTACAGAAAATACAAGCATCAATGTCAACTCTTTTTTTCACACAGTGTATTGTGATTAGCATACTTGCCAATCCTCTGAAGTTTTCCAGGGGAACTGTTTCTCATTGCCATCTCTGGGGTTCCTCACAGGGTCTCAGTTTTCCAATATTTCTTCTGATTTATGACAATTTTTCTGCCCCTTTCCCCCTTTTTGCTATTGCAACCTGTCTCTGGCACTGTACTGTACTGTCCTCAGTGAGCTAGAGACAAATACTCAACTTTCTTATGGAAAGTTTTAAAGCGATATTCCACTTTTAGATAATCATCCACTCAATATGTACTCACCCCTATGCCGATGTGAAGATGGGTGAAGATCTTCAGTTCACAAAACAATCCTGGAGTTTCAGCAGAAAACAGGGTTGCAGCTAATGGCAGTGAATGGAGATCAAATGTAAGTGTAAAAAAAAAGAACACAAAACAAACCCAAAATGTTTCCATCCTGCTTGTGTGGTGTAATCCAAGTGTCTGCGAGCCGTGACATAAAAATTTAACCACAAAAGACGCCATTTACACCATGTTTTTAGCCGAAATGTCAACTGTAGCATGTAGCAGGTAGGATGTAAACATGGCGTCGATCTCGCGATATTTTCACACGTGCATCCATTAAGGCATATATGAAGTCTCGCAAGATCGACGCCATGTTTACATGCTACAGTTGACATTTCGGCTAAAAGCAAAATCTTCACCCATCCTCACATCGGCATAGAGGTGAGTACATATTGTGTGGATTATGAGTCTGGGGTTGAGTATCCTTTTAAAGGAGAGTGGCACTTTTTTCATAAGAGCAGCCCAACATACCCTTTTTTTCATTGTAATCAGATTTAAAGTTGGAATCTAATTAAGTTTAAATGCTGTGGTCCCAATTTGTCTTTTTAAATAAGTGTCAGTTATAGGTCATCTGTAGGCATCTGTTTGGCAAAAAAAAAAAACAAAAAAAAACTTATATTATTTTGTTATTTTCTTTTTATAGGGACAGCTCACCCCAAATCTGAAATACATTTTTTTCCTCATACCTGTAGTGCTATTTATCAATGTAGATAGTTTTGGTATGAGTTGCTGCATTCTGGAGACATATTTCTAGTATAAAATCTAGTATAAGGTAGCTCTGGTAGATTCTACAGCAGAAAGAAACAACAACAAGGTCTTTGGTTCATCTTTTTTCAAATTTTGTTTTTTGGCACTTTTACCACCTCAATCCAAGTGCCATCCAGTTCCATTGTACTGGAGAGAAGGCAGACGTCTTTATGGTGGATATCTCCAAAACTTTGCAATTCACACCAGAAAAATCTAGATGGATGAACAGCACCTAGAGGCATGAGGAGAAATATCTGGTTTCGATTTGGGGGTGGACTGTCCCTTTAAAAGCACCAGAATGCAGGAAACAAAGACATTGAATCTCTCATTTTTAGGTTTAAATTCCTCTCTGTTTTTAAGCTCTCATTGCAGATATGGTTATTATAAGCATGTCTGCTACACTTAAACTGCATATCAACAGGTGGTCATTAGTGTCTGTAATTAAATGAGCTGTGTTGGGGTGGTTAACTGAGACAGCCAATCATTTGGCTTGCTGACTTCCGTTTAGGATTCGATGTTTGTGCTGGTGCCATTGTAGAAAAATGCACAATTCAGCATTTTCCTGAATGGACAGGCAGAAAGAAACGAAAGCTGTTTATTCTAAAAGATGTGAAGCTGTTCATCGATGTCTGGACACACTCAGCATGTGGTGTGCACATGCCACCGCCTGTCCTTCACTCACACACTTTATAAAGGTCATAATAGTACTCATAGTGTTGTTATTATCGCCTGTTGTGACAGAGGCGGGTTTAGGATCGGGGCACGCGCTGATTGGACGTGATGACCCCCTCGTGTCACGGTGCTTCCGTTCTGTGCGTACGCGCAGGCGCAGCGACCCCTCTCTTCTGATATTTTATTTACTCCCGAAACCCAAGATGGCTCCTGTGAATGTCTCGGTCCCATAGCAAATTGAGGATGCAAGTAGCTGCCGAAAAAACAACTTTTCCGCGACCGTCGCAGCCCCTGGAGTTCACTTCGCACGGCGCGGAGGAGGCCCTGACACCAGTCTAGGCACCGAGCAGCCGTCGGAGCTCCGCGAAACCTCCTTCAAGCCTCCAATTTGGAGTTGTTTCGCGAAGTAGCTCTTCTTCTCCTCGCTGTCGCTGTCTGTCCGGAGCGGAGGTTCAGACAGGCAGGCGGCTCATCCAAATGGCCGAACCGAGAAAAGTGCAGTTTGTCACCCTCTCGGCCTTCGCAGCTGGAGCGGCCGCGGAGTCTAGGAAACGCCGGCTGGAGGAGGAGGCCGACTTCAACTTCGGCAGAGCCGGGGAGGTCGAGGCAGCGACCGGGGCAGGGGGTGCTGCCAGCGACGGCGACAGGGACAAGGCTGGAGCCGAGAGGAGGGCGACGGTGCGGTTCAACCTGTCCATATCCGAGCCCGACGACCTCTCCTCGGTCGAGTTTAATTACGGAGAACTCATCCAGGTAGGAGCTCCCAGTTTAACCAGCGGTACCAGGCCGAGTGGACTGGAGCTGGAGTTCATTTTATTGCTCTTGGAAGTGTTTGTGTGGACTTGTCATTGCTGAGTAAAGGGAGGGGGAGTGCACCTTGTCCTTCTGTGGACTAGCGTGGTTGAAAGTGACCATTAGTGCGACTCAACACAAAGACAGCGGCAGTGTTTCCAGCCAGTCCACTCTGAGCTCTCCAACTTCAGCTGCGCTCCAGCAAACACACTGTGGCTTTTTCCCACACAGGGACCTCCTCTCTATCTGTACATGGAGAGAAACAGATGAAGCTGATCTGCTGCTGCTACCTGTGTCCTGTTCACTCAGACTTGCCCAGCAACAGCCCAGTCACACAGCCATTACAGCACTTGGAAATGCCACATGCAGTTTGGCCCTCTGGCTGCGGGTGATAGATAGATGAGAGAGCATTGCTGATGGAAGTACCAGGATGTAGCATGGGAGCAAGGCAAATGTCAGAGCTGAGAGATCAAACACTATCTCGCCTCATTTTGATTCTCTGCAGTTTGGAGTGATACGGTTTTTGTTGTAATCTTGTTTTACGTGAGTGGTAAATTTAAGAAAAAAAGTTTGCAAACAAACAAGATAATTAAATATTTCCTTTCTGAATCAAAATGTGGCCACGCCAGCACCATGTTTTGCATATTTAGTGTTTTTTGGATTCAGTCATTTTAAGTTTACTGGCAATATTTTAATAATTTAGACTAATATTGGACTTTTTTTATTCCTGGAGGTTTGAACATAGTCAGTGACAAGATAGCACACGGAAGCTGGTTGTGTTTCAGCATGGAGTTGTCACAAGACCAGAATTTTAGTCTTTGATACAACATTAGTATTAAAAAATAAACCAGCAAAGAGGGGGAAAAAAAGTTGTACTCACACTAAATAGGATTTTTTTTTTTAATTAATAACCTGCACACAGTGCTGGTACAGAAAAAGTCACTGAAAATGGTCTGGTTTTGCTGCAAGCCAGCTTTCAGGCAGGACGATAGACTGAACTGAGGTCTTGAATGAGCACGTAAATATTTTTTTATTTTAGCTTAAGTGCTTTTAATAGTATTTTTAATGAATATTTATCATTTTGAACCATGTGGGACTCAAAAAATATAAATACTTTTTACACCCTCAGGGGGCACTGAAACTGTTTAACCCTACTTCTGACATCTGATCATCTCATAATTTTTAATTTGTTAATACTTTTAATTATTTGTTCCAGGCAAAGAATAAACCTCCAAGTGTGACTTCAGTCCACAATCCAGATGACCCCTTCAACGATGACGAGAGAGAGCGGCTCCAGGTTGAGGCCCTGGCAAAAAAGTTTGAAAATAAATATGTGAGTTATTATTTATTTATTTTTCTATTTTTTAAAATATCTGAATTTGAAGTGTTACTAATCTGATAATATTAAAATTGTAGCCTGACTAATACTGGATATATGAGGTTGTTACCAATAAGAATACCAATATCGAATTTCAAATCTGACAGTGATATATTAGGGACAAACAATGTAATGGTGACACTGTTTCTAAATTACCTTTTATATCTTTGAAATTTATGTAGTGGGATTTTTTTGTTACTAATTGACCAACTTATACACAACTCAGTTTTATTCACCTAGCATCTTACACATGATGCAGTTGATCGAAAGTGCTTTACCGCACCCACAGAGGAAAACAAAACCTAGAAGGAAACAAACAAACACAAGAGGAGAAAAATGCATCAATACATCAGCACCGCGATATATTTGTTTGTTTGACTTAGTTATCTTGTTATATTCAAGTAAACTTAATTTATTTATCCCAGAATCGCAAATGTGTCTCAAAGAGCTTTACAGTCTAAATAACAGGTGACAACCTCGACTCCGTAAGGGGCTTTCAGACACAACACAACAACTGCACCGCTGCACTCTGAAACACATTATTTTCTATGGCTTGTGCCACACGACAGCAGCTTGTTTCTGAGCCGAGCAAAGCGCCGCAGAAGCTCGCCCTGAATTCAGCAGCGAGCGCAGCTGAAATTGCAGTAGAGCCTCTATTCAGAACATTCAAAACAACTCCACAACAAAATGAAGGGAGAAAGGGGAAATTCCTCAGGAGCAACAGAATTTCACTAAATATACGTATAATACCTCTGAGTCAGTTACTGATGGTTTGTATCACTCAAATGAAATGGGTTTTTTGATATTTGAGACTTCAAAATATCTAATAATAATATAATGTCTAATATTCAATTTTCATCTACCATAATGCCAACTATAAACAATTTCTAATAGAGATGCCTCTTTTTGTTTGTTCTTAAAGAAGTGTGACTGAGATGAGACTGAGTGGGACATTTTAAAGTCAGTGCTCTCTGGTGGACAAACTATGCAATTGAGAAAATGTGTCTGTATGATCACAGACACATCTTTGGCATTTCTGTAGTACAGTTTCTTTCTACTTATTGGCTGATTTGTATATCAATAACAACATATCTGTAAGAGGCCCGTATGTCAGCATGGTCCAGTTATCAGTCAGGCTCTAACTGTCTAATGTGTGTTTGTGTTCTTAAGAGGACCAGATGATGCTAAAACACCATCCACATGGAGAAAATGAGAACATTTTGTCAGTCCTGTTTTTTAAAAGGGACCATTTTAAGACTAATGTTCGAAAAATGTGAGCACTTTTCATATAAATCAAAACTTAACCTTTTGAATTGTTTTTATTTTTATTTTTCAGGGTAATGCAGGGAAGAAGAAGAGGAAGGACCGAATGCAAGATTTGATCGATATAGGCTTTGGCTACGATGAGACAGACCCCTTTATCGACAACTCAGAAGCTGTGAGTACTCCTCACTTTATTAATAACGAGGTGATGTTTCACTAATGTGTCTTTGTTTCCCAGGATGTCACTCATTTAGTCAGATGTCTCCCTTTAGATTTTATAACAACACTGCATGTTGTTACCTTTTCTCCTTTATTATCTCCTGGTTAATTTGCCGTCCTCATCTCATTCCTGAACTGCTGTTCTCCTGTCTTGTTGTGTTGAGGTAGACATTATTCCTCGGTGGTTAAATATTTATTTCCTGGCTTGATGTTTCAATACAGTACATTCAGTGGTGCTTCTAAAGATAGATGCTTGTCCCTTCTTACAACCAACCCGAGACTACGCTCTAAAATCATCCTCATGACTCATGAATATGTATGTGCTCCTCGTGTCCACACAGGGATATGTCATTGTTTTTGTTTGACAGTATTTGTTGCTCAGTATTCGGAGCACATCACTCTCTGTCTGACTGTAACAGCTAGAATTATGCTCTTTGTATGGATTCTCTGTCATTATGTTATAATTGTTCTGTTGTTTTGATAGCTGTCCTCTCTGCACTCTCAAATTGGCAGCGTCTGTTTGACCCCTTTTTTCTGTTTTGATATGCTCCGTGATGGAAAAATGTTTCATCTGTGGCCTGGAGGGACTGTTTTTTTTGTTTTTTTGTTTTTTTGTGATTTATTTATTTTGGCGCACGACAAGTCCTCCATTTTCACTGACCAACAGAGGAGCACAGGATGCTTTGTCAAATGTTACCAAAAAATATTCAGTTACTCAATATGTTTGGAAATCCACAGATGACATCCGCTTTTGTTATGTAAGAGGATTTATTTTTTTCCCCATATTCCTGTGATCTTATACCGCACACTGTCTTCTATTATTTTTCTCAGTATGATGAGCTGGTGCCTGCGTCTTTGACCACAAAGCTGGGGGGATTTTACATCAACACAGGCACGCTGCAGTTCAGAGCGGCCTCCGACTCTGAGGGGGAGGGAGACAAGGTGAGACCACCTTAACACGGACATAAAGTAATGATGAATGTAAATAAATTATTGTTCTACAGTGTTTCACAGTCACATTATCAGGCCTGGAAAAGATATGGAAATGTCTGTTATTTTTAATCTGTTTATTAACAAGTCCATAAATTACATACTGCTGTAAAAGATGATAAAAATGACACAAAGACCAAGACCATTCTTTTCATGATAGTTCTTGATGTAAAAAATACCAGAATCCTGCACGCAGTCACAAATAGGGCTGCAACAAATGATTATTTTCATAGTCAGTTAATCAGTTGATTATTTTCCTGATTAGCTGATTAATAGTTGTTTGACATTTTTCACCATTTTCTGACATTTACTGTCTCCCAAAGCCCAAGATGACGTCCTTAAATGTCTTGTTTTGCTCACAACTCAAAGATATTCAGTTTACTGTCAGAGAGGAGTAAAGAAACCAAAAACATTCCAGAAGGTGAAATCACAGAATTTTGACTTTTCTGTCTTAAAAAATTACTCAAACCCATTAATCCATTATCAGAATGGTTGGCAATTAATTTAAGAATCAATTAAGTGATTAATTATTGCAGCTCTAGTGACAAGGCAACATCACACTACCAACAACCCAACACAATAATTCTTGTATCAGCAGTATTAGAATCACTCTAAATTAAAGATTATGTGCGCTAACAGAAACTAGGATAAGCCTATTTCTTTGATTAATGTATTAATCATAAGCCATTCTTTATAGGAACTGATTATTTTAATATGCAAAGGTAACTTGTTCCAAATCACTAGAACCAAAGGTTCAAGTATACATTTTGGAAATATCTACAAAAAAACATAAACAAACAAAAGACACATTTCAGCCATATTAATTGCATGGTTTTTCGAGAAGCAATGTAAGTTGGTCAGTCCGTCCTCTGTATCGGTCCAGACTAAAGTATCTCAATAACTATTGGATCGATTGGCACAGAATTTTGTACAGACATTCATGTTCCTAGGAGGATAAATCAGAATGATTCTGATGAGCCCCTGACTTTTACTGTCATTGCTAATTAGCAAAAGTTAGCATGCTAACTTGCTAAACTTAGATTATAAACGTGTTAAAGAGGGAATTTAATTCAAAACACAGACTCACAGCTGGTGATATATCTCTTAGTCTTGTTTTTTAATGCACTGAAAAATTTTCATCTGTCCGTGCCTAGTTCAGTGAGGCAAAACCACACCTTGGACACTTTGGACAAATAGCGGTCGAGGAAATTGTACTGTGTCACAAAAATTATGTGGTTTTATTTAATTTTGAGAAGCGTGAGCGTCATTGCCAAGCCATGCTTTATTCCACAGTAAATACAGCAGGGTTTACTGAAGGAGGATTGTGTGACATGTTTTCATTGTGTTTTCATTTGGATAAATAATGTGGTAACTAAAATGTTGTTTGCCCCATGGTTATTGCAACATATGACACAGCAGGATCTCAATGGTCCTGACGAGGCGTGTGAATGTCCTCCCAACAGGAGCTTGATTTTCACTGGTTTGAGTGAGATGTGGTGTAGACGTTATCTTTCACCACATCAAGAGAAATCTCTGAAGGACATAATGGTGCACACTCAATCACACGCACACGCTCACACACACACGCTGAGCCCTGTGTGTGTTCCTCAGACAAAATTGATCGTTTGCCACTGTGCACTGTCGTCATCTGCTTATTTAGACTTAAGGGGTGTATGTGCTCTTGTTTCAGAAGACGAACGACAACAAGGAGCAGGTGATTAAGAGGAGGAAAAAGAAGGAAGTGAACAATCTGGAGGAGAAGAACCAGAAGAAGAACAGAGTACCTAAACAAGGGTGAGCATCTGTTTATTTTTGTGGTTGACTTCATTTGGGGAACTTAGACTTCTTCATGTCAGGGATTTTTGTGTTTATATTGATGTAGAGGCTGAATGGTTGGCTCCTGAATAGCTGAGCAAGCTCAAACTCCTGCTTTCTCTCTTGCCAGGAGGCTATTCCACAAATCCTTAAAAAAAAACTTTAAAAAATCTCCCATTAATCAAATGATTCAGTACCATTAAGCCAAGCTATTGAAAAAAAGTCACTTTAAAATGTCAAAAACACAGACACTGTTATGTAAATTGACAAGTTTTTCTCCTGAGCATGAAAAGTTGACCTTTTGGACACCCATGGATTTGTGGACCACTGTGAATATGTGATGACGCATTTGTCCACTCTTTACCGTGCTAATAGCCCACCACCACCCTGTGTGACATTATACTCCTGTGCTTTTGTGTGGCTCCTCTCATACATCTATCATGAGGCAGGGATGCTGACTGTGACTTGCTCTTAGTTGCTGTGACAAGCCAGCCACCTTCTAGAAAACGCTGCATTATCTACGCTCAGATAGGCCGAATACTCACGCCGCTATTCTCAAAACAGCTTCCAAAAATAGCAGCAGCTATTTGCCATTGTGCCATTATGAAACAGATGATGTTATTATATGGGCATGTGTGTGTCAGATCCTTCTGAGCAGGACTGCAGGTTAATCTCTCAGAATCCCCGCAATTCCGCAGTCTTCCCACGTTCCTGAGTCGTTTTTGTCAGTATGTGTCGATGCCTTGGTTGTTGCAGGGGTTTCATTTACTTTTCATGTTGCACTTTTTACCTCCACCTCCTCAGCTTTCTGTTCCTCTTTAAGTGTGACTGAAATTGTCTTTGTTTTATCTCACATTTCAACCTGCAAATCAAAGAGATTTGCTGTTCACTGTTTTATTTCTGCCAGATGGAGAAACGGTCGACCAATCAGGTCTTATTAGGCAGGATTATGAATGGAGACATATCACTTTCCTACATGGCTAACTAGCTGCACAATGAAAAATGGCAACAAGTGTGGATGAGCTTGACACAGCTGAAAGTCAGCTGACAGAAATAACAACCCTTAAATTGGCATATTTATTTTAATAATATGAGAAGCATTATGTTAACTCAGTGGTTCACTGGTGGGGCCGAGAATCACTGCAGGTGGAGCATGGAGTGAAACAAAGTTGAATTAATATGATTTATGTTGGGAAAATAAACAAGACCTGACCTTTATTCCACTAAAATTCAGCTTATATCCTTTTTTTAAGAGCTGAATGCTGCCAGCAGAGGAGCATAGTGCTGATGTAGACCACGTGTGCATGCACACACACACGCACATACTGCACTTAAACATAGATATGGTGCCACAGGTGCCTATTGTGTGACGACAACAAATTTATATAAGACCTTTTGTTGGTATGAGAAAAAAAATCATCCACCCATTTAGCTTGATCATTTATCCAGGCCTTTGAAGAAGTCTCGAGGTCTTGTCTGGACTCTTAAATAGATCTTTACTGACTATAGACATACTGTAGCTTCCTTTGTTGTAATATTAGATCGAGGTAAAATGGTAATGTACCAATTTATGATGTACCTTAGCATCTCTCCCTCGGCACCTGCTAAGGGACAGTCAGAACAAGTTCCTTTACTAAGCCATACCTTAGACACCTTCACAGAGTGCTAACTTACATCAAAACTGGGAAACCTGACCCAGTTCTTTTAAGGGATAGTTCACTCCAAAATTAAAATTCAGTCATTAGCTACTCAACTTCATACTGATTTTTTTCAGTGTTTCAGAATCTCCCAAACAATTTAAGTGAATGGTGACCAGTTTTCAAATGTAAAAATGAATGTGACGAGTGAGTTTGGACAACTTGACATATTCATCAATTTTCTCGTATTTTGAATACGAGTGTTCCACACCAGTCACAGTCATGTGCATTCTATCTGCTGTTATCTAAACTAGTTTTTCACTAATGACTGTATGTTTCATTAGTCTGAAGACATTTTGAGCTTGAAAAATAAATTGCACTTTATAATTATGTCAACATTATCTTATTTGATTATATTTTAAATTATAACATATACAAGTGTTTTATCAGGGCAGCATCCTCTGTGACTGAGACTTCCCTTACAGTCATTGATCACCTTGCTGTGGCGAGATGTTTTTTTAAAGTAATTTTTATATCCAACCATTTCTTCTGTATGTCAGTGACAGTACAAACCTCAGGTAACACATCATTAACAGCACTTGTTATTTTTTCCAGTTACTTGGCTTTAGCAGGTGTCTTAATTCCACTGCTGATGCTCTTAAAACTATAGACTTTCCTTTATGGATCTCTGAAAGCAGGACTTCAATCTCCAAACTTGTCTTTTTACTCTTTGATGCCATTTTCATGAATGAACACTTCCTGACATGGCAGGAAGCGTAGCCTTATATGGTATTATTGGGGCATTAATTATGCTAATTTACAAGTTTCACCTCACCGTTCGGAAAAAAGTTGAATAAAGTTTAGATCAAAATTCGAAAATGTTTTTGCATGAGGCCCAATGATTGTGGTGAAACTCGATACCAGTGTGGTCTGAGGCTCTATATTGTCAAACTTTTGCTAAAAAGAAGGCATTGCTGTGTTTCTCTCGCACAGAGTGATGCCTCTCAACCTTCACCGGCCAGAGAAGAAGAAAAAGAAGAAGCTGATGAAGGACTCGCTGTACCTGGCAGCCATGCTCCGCCGCTTCACCCGGGAAAAGGAGGAGATGAAGAAAAGGAACCCGAACATGGCTCACCCCGGCCTGGCGGGAGGTGTGGCTAACAACCCCCACTCTGGCAACTCAACGAACCACCTGTTGGCCTCCAACTCCACCCACCCACAGGGCAATACGGCCAGCAACGACCTCTCACTGGCAGACCTGACCTCAGACCCTGCTGTGATGTCGCTGCTGGGCTCGGCCAATGAGAAGGAGCTGCAGGATCTCCTAGGCGACCTGGACTTCAGCTTGTTGGACACTGACCAGCAGCACGCCATGGCAGCAGCCAGGGAGAATGGCATTCTGGGAGTCGGTGTTCCGACTCATAAAGCAACAGCAGCAGGAGGAGGAGGAGGTGGCCAAGGGCGAGGCCTGGGGTCTTCCAGCGGGTTGTTCTCCTCCGCCCCCACTGCCTGATGGACTGCCTGCTCCTCTCACTAAACGCATCGAGGACCTGCGGGCGGTGAGTCAGCTGCAGCCTGTCTGTGGGTGGTTGCAATTACCTGCAAAGCCTCTTCACTGAAGTTAAACACAAATGCCAATCAGTTCAGGAAGTGGCACAAAATGTTTGTTGTTATTGTTCAGTCCAACAACATCAGTCTGTTCTTAAGTGTTGGAGAAACATGGCTCCAAGCTGAACCCTGAGGGGGTTTATATAACTAAAACAACAAGGCTGGCATCTCAGCCTTTTGAAGAAGTTCTTATTGTTGCTTGTATATCTCTGAGCTACCGAGTCAATCTGTAGCAGAGAAATAGTTTTCTAGATGTGGGTAAAAATGTAAAGCGAGGTAGAGAGAGGGATGATGCATGTGAAGGATACAGAGGTGAGGAAGAGAAGAGTGAGGAGGAGGGAGGCAGAGAAATAAATAAAAGAAGTATTGGATTGTTTAGATGCTCCCAAAGATAACCTGTTATATAAGTAATAAGTTATTTTTATTGAATTCATCAAAGGAAGTGTCACTTAGGTTGCTTGACCTGTAGTTTGGTTCATATTTGGTCCAGGCTGTGGGGAAAAAACTGCACATTGTTACCTTTCTGTTCTGGTCTGTTGCATATTCAAATGGACTTTTACAAAGTTGTTCAAAGCATTAGATAACTCAGCTAGAGCTACACCAATTAACTGATTATTAATCGCCAACTATTTTGATAACTGACTGATCGGTTTGAGTCATTTTCAGCTCTTAAATGTGAATAATTTTTAGCTCCTATTGACGGTATGACAGTAAACATTTGACGTTGACATTTTGACGTCATCTGGAGCTTTGAGAAACATCAACTGAACATTTTTTGGCATTTTACAGACCAAACAACTATTAATCAAGAAAATATTCGACCAATCGAGTGATTGAACTGTTGTTGACGACTGTCATCCTGCATTATCATATCATCATATTATTTTTCTCAGCTAGTGGTCAGACAAACTTGAAAAAGAAATTGATTATTTTGGGTGGGCATCTCTTGGCACTTCCTATTCAGAGCTCTGCAATGTGATTATAAACAATTATCAATTAATCGTGCTGCATCAAAATTTGAAGCTTTCAAGCCAACGGGTGCTGGTTGGATTGTATCCATATGCAGTTGTTCACACTCAGCCATCCTCGCCAAGACTCAAGAAGTAGGCTCGTTCAGAGCAGAAACGTGACGTATGTGTTTATGTCTGTTACATTTCACCATCCAATTTGTTCAGCTGTAAAGAAGTATAGCCCATCTTTATTGATTTTTCTGCATCGATACATAATCCTTCAAGAGAGACTTGCCTTGCATCTAAGAATTGATTGTTTCTCCAGCCCCTATTGATTATCCAGGATGGAAAAGAAGCATTTTTTCACCTGAATATCACAGTACGTAGTTATTGTGGGTTTCTCACTGTGTATTGAGGAACTGACAAAATATAGAGCAGGACACAAGCACAACATGTGGTGTTTTAATTCATTTACACTTTCTGATTGATCTGAGAAGTTTTGTGCACTTTCTTGCTGCATGTGCTTGTTACCACTCTGGTTACTAACAGTTACTGAAGTTCCTGTGATCAGCGGGTGGATTTAACAGTAGTTTATCTTTTGAATTCCGATATAAAGTGACGTATCACTTTATCACATAACTCCACAAATTAATTGGCTTTCACAGAACGAAACAGGCAATTAAACCAAATCAATTAGGTTAACTACATCATAATCTCATTTTACAACCTCACTGATAAATAAAATCAACTTGTAGACTTGAACTTGTAAAATTAGGTTGTCAAAAGTATTAATACTTAAATACTTTTTTCAATATCGTGTGTGAAACAAAACAATGTCTGTTATAGTTATTACTTTTACTGTGTTGTTACTGTAAGAGCAATGTTTGTAGGTTGTTAATTATTTTTTTTTAGATGCTTAGGACTTTTTTCCTATTTGCTGTGGTGCTGAAAGTTGTATTAAGTACCTTTTGTTTTCATAATAGTATTGTATCAAAGTTTAAAGGGATGTTTAAAGATAGAACCAGTATGATTTGTCCAAGCTGTTCTTAAATGCACCAGAAGATACCAGGTTGTCAAATTAAAAAAAAAAAAACGTTTTGGGATAATTAAGTGCACAGCACAGCAAAATAATGACAAAAATTAGGAAATATAGGCAGAGGGCAGGGTCTCTGCAGATACAGACACACTTCTAGTGGGTCATAAGTGATGAGGGAGGGATTCTGTTTATATGAGTCAGTTCATTGTTTTTAAAGAAAATGTTGCATATTATAACTTTAAAATTCTGCTATTATGATAAGCCTACTGCAAAGCTTCCCTAGAAATACATATAAAATTAGAGTTGGATGAAGGTCAGTGTCGGCCAGATAGAGGAATAAGGAAATGTGTTTGTCTGTATGAAGTCCTCAGAGGCACAGTGTCACACATACTGTATATGTATATATATTTATACTGTATGGAACAGTGCTGGTATGCTGACTCAACCTTTTCTCCCTCAGGCCTCGCGGCAGTTTGATCAAGAGGGCAGGAAGAAATTTTTCACCTTGGACATGAATAACATTCTGCTGGAGTGAGTAGGACTGCTTTTAAATCACCATCAGCCAGATCCAGCGCACTCTTCTCCACCCCTTTCACTCTATCTCACTCATTTTCAGCTGATTTCCCCTGGTACCCCTCCTGCTGTCTTCAGGTGTTTCATTTTCTCTCTGTCTCTCATTGTCTGTGTTGATTACACACTTCTCATTTCCATTCCTCTCTCTTGTTTCCTCAGCTTTGCACTCACCCTCCTCCTATTCTGTGTAACTGCCCTTTATTTTTCCCATCCACTACTTTAGTCCCTCATCTCTCTTTTGTTCTGTCTCTCTGTATCCCACCATCTTTTTCTCTCTTTCTAATTCGACAGCCATAACTATGCCTTCCCTTTATTTTTTGATCCCTTCTGTATCTCACACTCTTTCTTCCTCCTCTCAGTATTGAGCTGCAGGTCCAGGAGCAGCCTCCTGAGGTACGTTCAGACATCTACTCTCACATGGAGGCATTCGTGCCGTGCAACAAAGAAGCCCTCCTCAAACGCCTGAAGAAGCTCAGCCTCAACATCCAGGTGAGTGAAGCTTATCTGTGGAGAAAGTGAGAAATCCCCTCCATTTAAATCCCTCTAGCATCTGATTCAAAAACACTTTTCCAACTGCAGCCTTTTGTTGCTCTGTGGTTATTAAAAGCTGGATTCAGGGAGGGCTGTGCATGTGCACTATCAAATGTAATCACAGCAAAATGATTTCTTTCTGAATACTGATATAAGTACTCTGTTAAAGAACACTCAATGACCATCTCACATTGGAATCACAACACTAACTGAATGACAGGCTGGTGGGTTCTTCAAAGAACTAGTTTATATGAAGTGTTCTCCGACCACATCCGATGGCGCACGTGTCTATAGCTTCTGTTGTACAGAAGAGAGAGACGGGATAATTGTCAGGGTTCATATAGGTGCTGGTTATTTAATGTAGTGTTTTTCAAGGCTTGAAAAGTGCTTGGTTTTTAGATAAAGTGCTTGAAACTCCTTGAAATTGCATTACTTATACTTCATTCTTCATTCTTCATTCAATACTTCATTTTTTAGATAAAGAAATAATATAAGACATGTATTGGTTCAGCCAGGCTGTATAGGATGCCAATAGAGCTGCTACTAATTATTTTCATTACTGATTAATCTGTCAATCCTTTTGCCAGTTAATTAATTAGTTGTTTGATCCATAAAATGTCTGAAAATGTTTCCCAAAGCCTAAGACAACATCCTCAAATGTCTAAAAAAAAAAAAAAAAAGCAGAGAATATTCACTTTTTACAAGCTTAAAGCGATATTCCAGTTTGCCAGAATAACCCACTCAGTATCTACTCACCTCTATGCCGATGTGATGATGGGTGAAGATCTTCAGTTCACAAAACAATCCTGGAGTTTCAGCAGAAAACAGGGTTGCAGCCAAATCCAGTATAATGGCAGTGAATGGTGACCCGGATAAAACCTTAAAAAAGAACACAAAACAAACACAAAATGTCTCCATCCTGCTTGTGTGGTGTAATCCAAGTGTCCGCGAGCCGCAACATTAAAAATTAACCGCAAAAGATGCCATTTACACCAAACATGGCGTCGATCTCGCGACTTACGCATGTGCGTCCATTAAGAGATATACTAAGTCTCACAAGATCGACGCCATGTTTGCATCCTACCGGCTACATGCTACAGTTGACATTTCGGCTAAAAACATGGCGTAAATGGTGTCTTTTGCGGTTAATTTTTAATGTTGCGGCTCATAGACACTTGGATTACACCACACGAGCAGGATGTAGACATTTTGTGTTTGTTTTGTGTTCTTTTTTTAAGATTTTATCCGTGGTCACCATTCACTGCCATTGTACTGGATTTGGCTGCAACCCTGTTTTCTGCTGAAACTCCAGGATTGTTTTGTGAACTGAAGATCTTCACCCATCATCACATCGGCATAGAGGTGAGTACATACTGAGTGGGTTATTCTGGCAAACTGGAATATCGCTTTAAATCAGAATTTGGCCATTGTTTTCTTTAAAAAATGACTCAAAATGATTAATCAATCATCAAAATACTTGGTGATTAATATAATAGTTGACAACTGATCGACTAATCAAAGTTACTTACCGGTAGCACACTTTGAAACATGAAACTTGGTTGTGTTTTCCTTTAATTTGTCACCCGTCTGTCGAACGCTATCACAAAACATAATTTTTGTAAGGGCTGGTCTGAAATAATCACTTTGAGTGTATGTGTATAAATCTGTAATTTTCCACAGCTGTTAGGTGCTGGAAAAACTTGAAAATGCACCTTGGAAAGCCTTGAAAAGTGCTTGAATTTGAGTGAAGAAAATGTGTAGGAACCCTGAATTGTGCAAATGGGGATGAGAGTCTCTCCACAAAACCTTCAGACTTTTTCACTCAGATATACACATGAAAAGTGAGAAATAGTCTTTCACACTTTCACACTATCCTCTAAAAAAATCATGATACCAGTACCCTTAAAGTGATACTGATAGCTTCATTTGATACCTTTTTTTTCTAATTCATTTGGTGCACATCAAGTTAATGGAGCCCTTCCTGAAGTAATCATTCCACACTACATCGATTTACTTGTATCAGACACCTCAAGTGTGTAGTAAAGCCATACTTAACGTTTTTAAGCACGCTGAACTGCCATCTATGTTAAAGACACTCAGCTCAACTTCATGATGACTTCGTCAGCCAATCGCACATTGTATTAAACTTAAGAAAGCTGGGAGTAATTGGCTGCTAGCAAAACCATACAAATAGTCATTTTTTTCTAGATCTAGTTACATAAAGGATTGAATGCAGATATTGTTTGCCTGTCAGTACATCTTGGAAATGGTTATTTTGGTTGATACCTTAAAGGTATCAACACCCAGCCCTCTTTCACACCCCCTTGCCAGTCACTGTGAGAAGTGGGTGTGCAGTTCAATTGTTGGTTTCAGAGCAAAGTTACCAAAAAAAAAAAAACGCAGGATAAATTTATGGCATTATTAGAAGAACAACAATTACATTTTAGGAATAAGTGTAATCACTTCACATGAAAAAGAACAGGGAAACAAGCCATCATAAGAGCAGCCTCCCAATTGATTTATACATCAGACAATTGTGTATTAATTACATTTTAGCTGTGCTGGAGAAAAATGCAAAACTTTTTTAAGACTAGAGAGTTTAAACTATGAATTTTCACATTTTAGCTGCAAATATTTACAAATTTATCAATCATCTTTTAATTTCTTTGCAGTGGACTGACTGAGATCATACCAGATCTATGCCTGTCACGTTTTAGATTTCTTGTTTTTCTTCTCCTCTCACTACCTCCAATTTGTGTTTTTATTCTGATTGCATCATTCCCATGATTTTTATGGTCCTTTGTGGGTTCTTTGGCCACACATACACGCTCATCTTTGACCACAAAATATTATAACAAATGAATCAGGATTGCAACAAAATATGCTTCGGAGTGTTTGATTCAAACTCTCTGTTTTCTGATTTGCATATTTCCAGGATCTGAACTGCTTCCTTCAGCTCCTGTTGTCTAACCCCAAAACTGATCCTCCAGTTACTCCACATTATTTGTGCCTTTTCGTGTAGCTTTTAATCCCCAGCCAAAGCCATCTTCTCTGCTTCAGTTGTTAATGTGTAGGCTGACTAGTGCAGCGAGGACTGCCACTGAAAACGGGCTCCAAATGTCTTTTGTCATGGACCATTAAAGTAGCACTGTTGACAAAATACATAACAACATACTCCCCCACTCTCTCTCTCTCTCTTTGACTCTTCCTGTTGCTATCACTGCTTCTTCTCTATTTTTCTCTACCTTTTCTTTGTCCATTTCTTCTCTTCCTTTTCTTTATTTTTTACTCTCACTGTTGCTCTGCATCCATATTTTCTCTTCTCACCTTGTATTAAATTTCCTTCCAACTTTTTTTTTTGTTTGTTTGTCCTACCATTCATTCCTGTTGTTCTCACTCTGTCTCTGACCCCCATACCTCTCTCAGGATGATCGACTGCGGACGCCACTGTTGAAGCTGAAGTTGGCAGTGTGCAGCGTGATGCCAGAGCAGATAGCCAGATACAACATGGACTGTATGGCCAAGGTTGCAAAGTAAGTTAACTTTCTTTTGTTTCAGAAGACGGATGAATAGGAAACTAAGCAGGTGAACTCAAACCTTTTGTCCTAACTCTCCACATCTTCTGCTCCTGCCTTTTAATCAGCTGTGACTTTTATGGCTGTTCTATAAATTTCATATTTTGACTGTCCAGCCTTAACTGACACATCTAACAAATGGCATTTTTTGTGAATGTACAGTATGTTCATATAGTGCTGACTGTATGTGTGTCCTGCAGGCAGCAGTCAGAAGAGGGGGATAAGAATGGCTCAGAGGAGGAAGATGAGGAAAAGCCTGGAAAAAGGGTGATGGGTCCACGGAAGAAGTTTGTCTGGGATGACAAGCTCAGGTAATGATCCAGCACTGTCCTGCTGGAATACCTGGCTGGATGGCATGATGTGTGTTTGTGGAGCTGCAGCTTTGACTTTCTATTCTGACATGCCCTGTCCTCTTTGTTTCCATCTTATCGGTTGCTCTCACTGTTGGTGTCTAATCTAGTAAACAGAGCTTACACAGGCTTTAAAGATTGTTCAGAAATGCTGAGGTGGAGGGAAATAAGGCCTCAAAAGTTTTAGAAATTAATGGCAAAGTGGAAAGTGTCAATATTATTCAGCTGTTAGGAACTCTTCACTTTATCATGCATAAAAATGTGATTTTGGCCTAAAATATGCAATATTGTTCACCAAACAAGACCTTTAAAAGACTATTCCACTGATTTAGCATTGCGCTCCTATTACCTGTTGATTCTACTGGGAACATTACGTCAGTGCCATGGTTTTGATCTGTGCTCCACATGGTTGAATGTCCCATCAGCAGCATCCCAGAAGCATGTGAGCAGCGGAGTGTTTTGCCACCTGATTATGTTGACTAACTCAGATTCTGTTGCTTTGGTCCTCTTTCTTTGCTTTTTGTGCTGTTTGTGGGCTATGTAGTTTAATTCTTTCTTTTTTAGCCTGGTTTTATGATCATGAGTCTGCACGGGGTCTTTTATTTTGAAAAAAGACCAGATTCTCTCTGCTATTTCTTTGTCTAACTTCCTGCCTGCTCAGTCTGCTCCATGCTTATTGACGCAGCATTTATCAGAAATAGACTTGACGTGTATTTGAAGCGGAGCAGAGCAGAGAGCCTCTTCTAGTATCGTGTAGAATGGCAGTGATCAGCTCTGGTGGACATGCCGCAGTCGTAACGTGACACACTGTGCCCAGTGGAGTCAAGCCATAACACTGTTGGACTCACAATGGACAAAGTTTCTTTTTTTTCACTCAATGCAGCAGAGATAGCATCTTATTTATTACATACATTCTTCATCCTTGTCAGAGCATGTGCCTACATTACCCAGAATGCAACTCAACTGCATTTGGTCAGATTCTGGTGTGTTATATTAGTCGTTGCTAATGAAGCCTCGAGCAGAGATGAGCAGCAGGCCACAGCGGTCTGGTTAGCTCACGTCTTTCTTCACACTTCCAGATTTTTTACACTGTTGTTTTCAAACCTCATCGACACACTGATTCAAGTGACATCACTTGAGGCAATCTATCAGACTTCACAAAAAGGTTTTATACTGCCTTTTCATGTATGCAGTGGTACTCCACATGACCTGTAAACAGACTTCGATGTGTAAAAATCAGTAAGAGTTCCTCTTAAGTTACTGTGGAAGGCCCTGAGTTTTATGCCTGCATGAATGTGGAAACCCTGAGTAAAGAATTAGTGTCCTAATGAAATGAGAAGAGAAAACCCTTGAGACTGACTCGCAGCTGCTTTTCAATCATCATTCATTTTCATAACAGCTTCCACATTTTTAGGAAAGGCTTTTTTTCTCCACCATCATTATTAGCTCTGACTCACTGAAGAATAACAGTCTCCTCAGTCATTATGTGCTCGACACCTGCAGCCTCATTTAGATTTTAATACTGAATGATTGGTGCTGAATTGAATATTTGTGTTTGTGCAGGAACCTGCTGTGCAGCTTGGTGCGAGTGAAGCTGAGCTGCTATGAGATGGAGAACCAGTGCTCTCTGTCTGTGGAGGACTACCTCAAGGCCTTCTTAGAGAATGAGGTCAAACCACTATGGCCCAAGGGCTGGATGCAGGCCAGGTCTGTGTGTGTGTGTCTTTGTGTTCCTGTGTGTGTGTTTTTATATACAACAGCTGTTGAAAAATGTTTTCATGGTGATGAGACAATTACTGAAAATTCTCCAGGGTAAGAGCAATGGAGTTTATTTGTTTATTTAACTTTTATTTAACCAAGAGAGTCCCACTGAGATTAAGAATCTCTTTTTCAAGGGAGACTTGGCCAACGGTCAGCAGAATAAACACAAGTTTCAGATAGGAAACACAAATACAATAAACAAGCATTGGAAAATAACATTTTAAAAAAAAGAAATTCAGTAACAAACATAATGAATCTGCCTCTGATTATTTCATTCTAAAAGTATTTAACAAGATTAGTTCTTTGATTTTCAAATCATTCTGCAGTATATTCCATGCTGAGGGTGCAGACAACACAAAAGTCCCCTTTTCCAATTTCTGTACGGTCATTTGAGACAGATTGCATGAAGAAGTCCTGAGAATGCAGAGAGTGCTGTCTAGTGCTTTTCTGCATGATAAATAGAGTGTGTGTGTGTGTAATGCCAAGAGACAGAGCCGTGGTCCTGGCTGTTTAGTTACCACTTTTCTGGTTCACATTAGATAATCAGTCCATGAATCTAAGTCCATTTCCAATCTCATCAAGTTTGTTGTAAATGGCACACGACCATTTTTGGTTTATTATTTTTCCACTGCATTTAAGTTTCAATAGAATGCACAACAAGATGATGTTAATTATTTGTTCTGAACTGACTGAATAGTTAATTGACTAAATTGACTGGAGAGTGACTAATTAGCAGAGTTATAGAAAAACTCTACAACACTTTTCTGATTTAGAAGCAGGGGTTGTTGAACTTGAGAGTCTGCCAGTGTTAGCCAGCCCACTGGTTTTTCAACTGCAGGCCTCTGGAAATATAAATTAGCTTAAAACATGAGTGAAGTGACATAAGACAGTAGGACAAATAAGCATAGAAAAGACGACGATGCAACAGTGCAGTGATCAGTACCTGTAGCCATGCAGAGCAGTAGAGAAGAACAGAACATAAATGAGTAATAATGATATTACCCACATTTTGTACACACCAACTATGCAGTGCAATGAGACATAAATTAAGATGTTAACAACTAATAGCATTGATCCTAATAAGATGTTAAAGGTAGAATCAGTAGGATGTGTCAGTGCTGTTTGTAAATGCACCAGAAAGATAGTATTTGACATTCTGGGAATGAGACTCAACAATCAACTGACGTTTTGGGGTGGTAGAGCATCCTCAGCAGCAAAATAATGAGAAAATAATAACGTAGAGGCGGATGGTGGGGGCTGTGTAGATGCAGGTGCCACCACACACTTCTGATGGGTGGTGGTTGATGATTGAGAGATTACTTTTGTATGAGTCTGTGCATCGGTTTTTGGGGAAATCATGCATAGCTTGCCTTTTAATGGAAATAGTTGATTGGTAAAATGACAATATCACACGTTAATCACATAATCCATGAAGCACAAAATCAAAGTCACATTTCCACTGACATGATTGTTTTTTAGTCATTCTTATCACTTCGAACTTCTCTGTGGGCATGCTGTTATGTGTGTTGGTGGTAATTAATATTGTAGAAACTGGTTCTCTGCTTAGAAAATCAACCTAACATAGCACTAGTGCAATAGTTTTTGAAGGTGGGAGGTCGGGCACATTTTTTAAACCCGTCCTCTTGTGGGAAAAGTAAAGAAAGAACACTTCCAACTTTAATTCCCACTTTGTACTCTTTTGTGGGGGTCAGTTAGTATCACTGCATAATTATTCTGCTGCTTGTGAGCAACCAAACAAAGAAAAGTTTGACTTTCTTGCAGGTGTCTCTATTTTTCTCCTGCTTGATATGTTAGATCAATAATGATGTGTTATTTGTAAGTGGAAAATCATTGCTTCTGTACCATCATGACAGTGATGTTCTTTTAACTCTGGTGACTTTAAGAAATTGCTTGAGAAATATAACCTGACATTAATCCAACCATTCTGGTCCTCTGGCATTACCACTGTGTTTCTTATCGCTGTGTGTTTCCTCTGCTCAGGATTTTGTTGAAGGAGAGTCTTTCCGTTCACAGTCACCTCACTGGAAACCTGTGAGTATTTACTTTATCTCACACAGCTCGTGTTTCCTCAATAACTACTCGGGGATTTATCTTAGACTGGACTTGAATACAAAAATGTAAATAGAAAAGTCTGAATGTTTGCTGGCATTTTTCCATACAGAGTCAAGAGGAGAATGGTGCCTGGGCCCAAGGCCAAAGCCAAGGTGAGTGACGGCTCAGATCTTGTACGTTATATTTAAAAATATCCAGCTGATTTTTGCAGCACAGTTGATACAGTATTCAAACAGTATTTATCATGAAACAACAATATAACGCTGCCTCATAATGCGTCTTGCCCGTGACCATCATATTTGCTCAGTTCTGAAGACACAGTTGCTATTAATCCTTCATTTCATATGACTGATGCTGGAGGCTGTAATTAATCTTTGTAACTCAAAGCTGGTATTCAAATAATCATGGCCAATGTGAACAAATAAAGGTGGGTAGAAGGAAACACGAAGAGAGAGTTGAAACTACCTGTAACAGCTCATGTGGTACATTTTGCATTTCCACAGCCCAAATTCCTGCTATCCTGACATACCTCTCAGTTCAATTATCAAAAAGTGTGGACCAAAATGCCTCTGGAATGACCTACATCCAATCAGAGCAACAAAACATTTCATGAACTGATGCAGCCCAGAAGGATCAGTTGATAAAAGATCATGTCAGAAGCATAAAATAAACTTTAAGTGCAGTCGTTTGTATTTATTTTAGAGAAAACAGACCATCCAAGTTGTTTAATACTGACACAATAAGAAGAATGCCAAAGCCCAATTTGAACTCTAAAAATCTTCTGCAGTCCCCTCAAACCTTTAATCACAACTATGATAAATCGTACCAGTGAAGAGATATAAAACCTGTTCAACAGAACAGTTAATGTGACAGATCAACTAATAGTGTAACTATTAGGTCAGATAAATGAAGAATAACATAGAATTTAAAACCCATTGCTTTGTTTTATTAGTGCTGATTACGTTTTAAAAAAATTATCATAAATACTTGATGGCAATTTCACAATTTTCACACTAACTTTATGTTATTATTTATTTGTTTTTCATGACTTTTTAAAGCCCACCTGCAGGGCCCCCATGGCCCACCAGTGGGCCCCTTTGGGAATCACTGCTCAAAGTAGTTCTTTTTAGCCATACTCCTGATCAGTGTTAAGATATTAGATACTGTCAATACTACCTGGTGGTTTTTCACCTAACCTATATAAGGAAGGCTGCAAGACTTTTAATGTGAAGGTTCTGGAGAAAGTGTAGAGTTTCATTCATGGTAGCTTGACATTGTTCAGGGAAAGAAAGCTAAGTGTAACACCCAGCATGACTCTTGTAGTGATAAATTAATGCTGTGAATATTGTCATGATAGAGAATTCATTGAGGATGAGAATTTTCTTTATGTTTTGGGTTTCTGACTCTCTCCTTGTGTCTTCTGTTCTTTAGGAGGGTCTTTGGATCCACAAACCACCTCTCACCCTGACCTCCACCACGTCTCTGCCCACCTCCACCTCTGTTCTGACCTCCAGCCGCCAGCCTGTCTCGTCCTCGTCGGAGCCTATCTGTCTGTCGGACTCTCTGGATGAGGATCTGACTGCTCCCTCTCTGGACTCCATCTCCCACGCTCTGGCCCTCCTCAGCAACGCATCCAAGGGCCTTGGCCCCTCGGACAGCCCCCTGTCCCCTCCACCCCTGCAAATCCCCACCTCCTCTCCTCCCCCCGTCACCCCTCACTACCCCTCGGCCTCTCAGCTCTCTGCCTCGGTCGCGTCCACAGCGCAGCAACATTCCCTGACAAAGGTGGAGACAGCTCAGCTGGCAGCGGCATCTGCTGGGAACTTAACGACAACAACGCTACCAACCTCCTCTTCTACCTCCTCTTCCTCGCCTCCTGTTGGCGCCTGCATGGCTCGTGTGCAGGCAGCGGGCCTGTCCTTGGCCTCCAGGACTGCAAATGGCCCCTACCGCCCGATCAAAGGATCCGGCTCCATGGGCCAAACCCAGACTCAGAGACTCGTTACTATGGCATCACCCAATCACAGGCCAAGCTCGGTGATGGGCGGGAGTGGCAAGATGCAACCACACCCCTCCCCGTCGCCTCCGAAGCAGCGACCTCCTCCCACGGCTTCCCCTCTGCTGCCCCCCCATCAGAAAGGCTTCGTCAGCCCGGTGGGGATGCTGGGAACTATGGGAGCGCCTCAAGGACTCACCAAGAGCAGTGCCAAAGTTGGCGGCATCAGCAGCAATGGCAGTGCCGTGAGCAGCAGCATCACACCTTCCTCGTCGCCCTCCTCTCAGTCCCGCTCCAACTCCACCACCCACCCTGGCCTACAGTCCTTCTGCCCCCCTCCCGGTGGCATCCTCGCCGTCCCATACCTCCCACACCTCCCACTCATCACAAGGTAAATCTCACACACACCACCACCAGCCCAACTTCATCACACCAATGCAGGCCACTCTCACCAAGTCCTCCCACAGCAGCAACTCCTCCCCCATCATTAAGCTCACCCCACGGCCTCCTGCGCCCACCCCGCCTCCATCCTCCTCCCCCTCCCCATCGTCCTCGCCCTCACACGCGCTCTCCCACCAGATGATCCCCAACCAACAGCAGCAACAACACCAGTACTCCCCCAAAAACCCCAAAACCTTTCGGCCCCCGTTCAGCGTGTCGGGTGGCGGCGGGCAGGTCAAGCAGACGCAGGGTGGCTTCGCAGGAGGCCAAAAAACTCAGTCCACCACGAGCAACAGTAGCATCATCAACAACTCCACCAACAGCAAGGGAGCTGCGTCAGCAGACCAGACTCCCTCGTCTCCTGCACCTTCAGTCTCAGCCAATCACGGGCAGAGGCAGAGGATGGTGGGCGGGGCTAACCAGAGCTCAAAGGCAGGAAACGGTTGGGCGGCTTCAGGAACTTTGGCCACGTCCTCGACAACGTCACACCTCTCACAGGTTCGTTTGTTGGGAACAATATTGGATAAAAAGCATGTTTTATTGTGAGCCTGAACAAACTCTCATCTGTGTTTTCTTTTCATCCTGTTTGTTCAGGTATCAACAGCAGGCACTTCCCTCCTGGGCAGCCCCTCTGCTCTGCCTCTGGGCTTTGGGATGTTAGGAGGCCTGGTGCCTGTCTCGCTGCCCTTCCAGTTCCCCCCGCTGCTCAATTTCAGCCCTCCAGGAGCCCCAGGGGCCGCTGGCATGGGCTCAGCCCCCAGCTCCAACTCAGGATACCCCCTAGCACAGAGCGACCTAATGGGTGAGTGGAAAACAGGACAGAACCCAAAAACAAAAAAATTCAGGGAGAAGCACTCGTCTTTGGCCCTTTCAAAAACACATTCAGCAACATTAAGGGACACAGAACAGAGGCAGCTGAGCAGGAACAGTTGGAAACTTCTTTATTCAGTTGTTTTTGGTGATTTACTGTGTTTTACTGTCAATACATTCCTTAAAAAGACCAAAACCAGCAATGTGTCAACTCTCCATACTCTCTGATTTCCCTCTGTGGTACTTAACCCCAAGCCTTTTGAGTCCTTCTGAAAATGTAGACATGTTTTTTTTTAAAAGAGTGCATATATTTATTGAAAATATAGTTTTTTAAGTCTTTAGTGCACAGTATGTAATTTCTGGTAATAGAGGTCCCTCTCACATTAAAACAATATGTAATATAATATATAATATATATGTAATATAAAATGTCCTCTAATAGCTGGACACTCTAGTTTTATATAGTTTGACATTACACATTAAAAGGAAGTTAACAGTGCATGTGTTTGGGACTATTTTTAGCTGTGAATTAAAACACATGTAGTGCACATAGAATTACAATTAGTGCACATAGAATAGGATTTTGATTTTGCACTGCTCTATTTAAATGATTAGTATAATCACTGATACACTGATTAAAATACACTACAAGTAATGACCCTTGTATCAAAAATGCAATCAGAAAGAATGCAATTTGATATTAATTTACATATTTTAAGATGTCAAACATTTACTGAAAATTAAGAAGAAGCCCGTTGCCTTGGGTCATCTGTAAAGACAACTATAATTTGCAAATGTACTCAGCAGTAGCGAAGCAGGTTAACTCATTGAATTTACCTGTAAGTTAAAATGACGAAATGATTTGGAAAAAGCAGCCTGGTCCAGAACAACAAGCAATTTGTCATTCTGTTTTTTCTTTTCTTTTCATGGAGAAATAAGTTTTCCTTTTTTATTATTAATTAGAAACTGACTTTGTTTAAAGCTATAGTGCGTAACTTCTACATGTCCGTAAATGTCTGTTTCACCCAAGCCGCTACTAGAGGAGATGACACAATGCTGATTAAGCCGATCGGCTCCTCTAACATCTCGCGGTATTTTTCAATATATATCATTTTTGCTTTGCTTGTCAACTGGCGACATTCCCGCGCTGGCGCACAGGAAATGACGCATTTTACCTCACAACAAGAAGGGAGGGGGAGGAAGAGCAGAGAGTCTTATAGCAAGAGGCAGAGCACAGGTAGAAAGAGAAAGCAACATGGCGGAGAACCCAAAGAAGCGGCCGAGACACGATTCAGAAGTGGATCCTACCACAAAGAAAAAGCCTGGACGTTCGGCTGAAGGACTATTAGCAAAGAAGGAAAGTGACCAACGGACAACAAATGACTTCTGCTGACTACCACTGGGTCTTTTCATCCACTAACCTGTCAGCTACAAATTAGCAGGCACCTTGTCTCCTGTTTGTAACAGGCTATTTGCGTGTCTGTGGCAGAAAAAAACGATACAATAATTACCTCTTCCGAAGAGCAATCTTTTTTTTCACCGGCTGTCCTTCTTCAAACAGAATAAAAATGTTGTGGAATCGCGAATCACGGTGGTGGAGGGATAGCGGTGTGGAGTGGGGGGCATAGTGGGGGGGTGGGGTACACCTGGGCATACGTCATATGGAAGTGCCGGCTTTATTGTTGTAATAACGCAGAATCCCGCTAGGGGGCGACAGAAGTTACACACTATAGCTTTAATACTATGTTGACAACCATTACAGGTCTTTAAATGGTTACAAAACACAACTTAAATCAGAAATACAACATTTATCAGAAACAGCAGAAATTAGGTATGAATAGTTGTTTTACAAAAACAGATAAATGTTACTCTTAAATTCAGTAATCCAACGCCAGTTTGAAGCGATGTTACATGCAGTTCACTAAAACAAACCAAAAGCACATGATTTTGGAAAATTAATACATATGTAGATATCTGTTTTTGCAAACTACTTAGTATTTTCTTCAAATCGTTGCAAATCTGCTACATGGAGATAAGTATCAAGCACCAGTACTAAACCACTACCTGACTGGTTAGTACCAAAAAATCCTGGACAAATGATGCAGCTGGGGCTGCAGCTAACAATTATTTTAGTTGTTGATTATTTGGCTGATTATTTTCTCATTTACTCATTCAGTAGTTTGGTCTATAAGATATCCCAAAATGGTGAAAAATGTCGATCAGTGTTTCCCGCAGCTCCAGATGACATTTTTTGCCCACAACCCAAACATATTCTGTTTACTGTCATAGAGGAGTATAGAAATCAGACAATATGCTTTAAGATTTAAAATGCTTTAAGAACTTTTTTCCTGAAAAAATACTCAAACCAATTGTAAAAATGTTGCAGCTTTAGATACTTTTATGTTACGCTACATAAATACATTGATTAAAATGTAGCAAAATGCTAAAATGTATTTGACAATTTAACTTATTTCTGCAAAAAGGTAATACTAAAATAATGGTTGAATCTTTTTACATCTTTTCATGTCATGTCTTGATTTTTTTGCCGCAAATTATGGTGAGTAGTGTCAGCAATAGTATTGATAAGTATCGGTATTGACAAGCAGTATTAGTATTGATACCCACCCCTACTCCTAGAAGAGGGAAGTAGGATAGATTTAAGAAAAATAAGGGAACTAAAACAGATCATTTTTAGCTGTTAACATTCTAATCTTTATTTGAATTCCAGCCTCTGTATGTTCACTTTCTGTGTTAGTGTGTGCTCTGATACTGAAGCGCAGCAGCAGCACCTCTGCTGTGTCTGCTGTGCTCCAAATCTCTCGCTGCGACCCCTTCTCCATGTTTTTTATAAACCACCATCTCCCTCCTTTGTTCTCTCCATCTTTTGTGTCCGTCTCTGTCATCTCAACCTTTTGTATTCGGGTGCCTCGCTGCCACTTCACTTTGATCCTCTCCTCTCTTTTGTTGCTGCTCTCTCATTTTAACACCCCCCCTCCCCTCCTTTACCCTGCATCATCTTCACCATATTCCTCATTATCATTATTATTATCATCATCATTATTATTATTATTATTGTTATTGTTATTGTTGTTATTGTTGTTGCTGTTGTTGCCTTCTCCCCTCTCATCTTCCCTCCATCTCTCCTCAGATCTGTATAAGAGTCTCCAGTCAGGGTCGCAGGCTGCCCTACCTCCTCACTTGCAGCTTGCTTTCTCAGGTAATCTGCATTCCTCCTCCACTCCGTCCTCCCTCTCTCTCCCTCCTCTCTCTCTCTGTCTCCATCTGTCTGTGTCAAGTCGACCTGTCGTCCTCTGCTCAGCCGCACTGTTGTTTGCTCTCCAACTTTCTGCTTGCTTCAGTATATTTGGTGTTTGGCATGCCTCTGCTTTGTCCTCTGTAGCTGTAGCACTGTAGACGCATGTTGTAAAGCTGCTGAAGTCTAGTTGTTTTTTTTCACTCGTTTGCAGAATACACAGCGAGGATTCACTTGTGCAGATGGTTCTTTGATATGAGAGCAGCCGTCTAATTAACATATGAAACTGCAGTGTGGGATTTGAGCATCTGAATTATGAAAAAGGAAACGCATTTGGAAGCTGATGTCTCAGGGAAATGTGGTTTGAAATCCTGTCTATCACAAACATATGTAGCTTTAAACAGAGACTGTAAACAGAGACTTAGAGCTCACAGTCCAGTCTCACCTGGACGATTCATGACACTCGGGTCAAAGAAACACCTGAACATCTAAACCAGGAGACACAAACTCAAACACAGTTCATCCTTTTTGACAGTGTTGCAGCAGCCAGTGAAACATCTCCTGCAGCTTGTTGCACCAGTGATGAACTTAAAATTCTACATTTAATATTATAATTAAGATAGTTTTGTTTATTTGTTTGTCTGCAGTAAACCTAATTATAGTCATCTGTTGATAGAAAAAAGACCCAAATCAGGTCTCACACCTGTCACCAAATATTAATCCTCAATCTATTAGCTTAACTAGCTTAAGTTGTAGTACAATTTGCTGCCAGCTCACTGATTCTATGTTTCTGCTGCAAATTGTGCTGCTGTAGTTCCTCTAGTTTACTCAGTAGGTTATTTAATATTATGAAATGTATCTGATGCAAACTGCTATTTAACACAACTTAATGTTCAAGTGTGTAGAATAGATTAGGGGGATTTATTGGCAGAATATGTCAGAAATTTAATATAATAAAAATTAAATAAAACTATACGGAATCATGAAAATACTGCCACATATAACTTTATTTTAAGATAACTTCTTCCAGCTATAAAAGCAGCATCTGTAAATCTCCATTCAGCCAAATGATGTGTTGGTATCTGTGACAACAAGTGTCATTTAGCAAGAATTATGGAATAAAAGTGCTTATTTCCTATGTATTCATTCATCTATTGGCCATAAGTATTTAAACCCAGCAAGACTGGTCAAGAAGCAAGAAGTCTAATTGCATATTAGACACAAAGCATTGTAATCTAGAGAATGTCATATACGTTACAATGACTATCACCAGCTTTTAATGATCTGCTTTTTCACATGAATACGTCATATACTGTATACCCTGCTGAAATGTCAGGAAGGTATGAAGAAATAGATAGCGCCCAAGCCTACAGCTTTAAACTTATTTAAAAACGATACAGAAAAGGCAATTTAACACAACTTACTCCTTCTATGAATTGTGATGTCAGCCATATTTTAACTAACAGTAAATGCACAGACACAAGTAGGTTCTCAGACGTGTACATGTGTGAGGAGGTGTATGCAGTTTAGTGTGAGCATCATTTAGGGTTTTCACGCCTGTAGTTTGGTCTGCACCAAAAGAAAAAAAAAAAGAGACACATTGTTGCATTTTAGTCCTGGTGCAGTTTGTGCTCACAATGACTTTTTAACAAATGAACGGTGAGGAGTAAAGTTCAAGTTTTATAGACTGATAACTCAAAGATTGGACAGTTTATGGTGATTGTCATCCTGCATCAATAGTGCATCATCAGGATCCATGTGGGAAAATTAAATTCCTGTGAGTGACAGAGGTTTACTCAGCTCTTTAATGCCTCAGGTGTGTATATTTAAGCTCACAAAGAAATAATCAATTATTAGCATTATTTAGCAGATCACAGGGTGTTATGAATCATGACTGACAGATAAAAACAGGATGAAAAGGAAGCATCTTGTAACTTAAAGGACACTGTATACCTGTGCGCACCTCGCTGACCTGCTGTGGCTGGTACGTGTGTAATGTCCACACAGAGACAGCGCACTGCAGTGCTGCTTCTGACAGCCCGACTGTAGATATGTAGAAAATGAGAGAGAGAGAGAGAGAATCTGCCCTTCACCCAACTTTTTGTGTGACATTCAGTTGTATTCCTGTAGGATTGCTGTCACACACTTTTTAATCAGACACAGAGGAGGATACAAGCACAGCAGTTTGAACAGCTTTTCACCTGTTAATCAGGTAAAATACCTGTGCTGAAGTACTTACCTGGTCCTAAATGAAATTCATAAATACAGTTGTGCTCATAAGTTTACATACCTTGGCAGAATTTGTGATTTCTTGGCCATTTTTCAGAGAATATGAATGATAAGAGAAAAACTTTTCTTTCACTCATGGTTAGTGGTTGGGTGAAGCCATTTATTGTCAAACAACTGTGTTTACTCTTTTTAAATCATAATGACAACAGGAACTACCCAAATGACCCTGATCAAAAGTTTACATACCCCAGTTCTTAATACCGTGTATTGCCCCCTTTAACATCAATGACAGCTTGAAGTCTTTTGTGGTAGTTGTGGATGAGGGTCTTTATTTTCTCAGATGGTAAAGCTGCCCATTCTTCTTGGCAAAAAGCCTCCAGTTCCTGTAAATTCTTGGGCTGTCTTGCATGAACTGCACGTTTGAGATCTCCCCAGAGTGGCTCAATGATATTGAGGTCAGGAGACTGAGATGGCCACTCCAGAACCTTCACTTTATTCTGCTGTAGCCAATGACAGGTCGACTCGGCCTTGTGTTTTGGATCATTGTCATGTTGGAACGTCCAAGTACATCCCATGCGCAGCTTCCAGGCTGATGAGTCCAAATTTTCTGATAACATGCTGCATTCATCTTGCCATCAGTTTTGACCAAGTTTCCTGTGCCTTTGTAGCTCACACATCCCCAAAACATCAGCGATCCACCTCCGTGTTTCACAGTAGGAATGGTGTACCTTTCATCATAGGCCTTGTTGACTCCTCTCCAAATGTAGCGTTTATGGTTGTGGCCAAAAAGTTCAATTTTGGTCTCATCAGTCCAAAATGACTTTGTTCCAGAAGTTTTGAGGCTTGCCTCTGTGCTGTTAGTTGTATTGTAAGCGGGATACTTTGTGGCATTTGCGTAGTAATGGCTTTCTTCTGGCGACTCGACCTTGCAGCCCATTTTTCTTCAAGTGCCTCCTTATTGTGCATCTTGAAACAGCCACACCACTTTTTTTCAGAGAGTCCTGTATTTCAGCTGAAGTTATTTGTGGGTTTTTCTTTGCATCCCGAACAATTTTCTTGGCAGTTGTGGCTGAAAGTTTTGTTGGTCTACCTGACTGTGGTTTGGTTTCAACAGAATCCCTCATTTTCCACTTCTTAATTAGAGTTTGAACACTGCTGATTGGCATTCTCAATTCCTTGGATATCTTTTTATATCCCTTTCCTGTTTTATACAGTTCAATTACCTTTTCCCGCAGATCCTTTGACAATTCTTTTGCTTTCCTCATGACTCAGAATCCAGAAACTCAGTGCAGCACTGGATGAAAGATGCAAGGGTCTGTCAGGAGCCCAGAAACTCACTGACCTTTTATACACACACACTGATTACAAGCAAACAGATCACAGGTGAGGATGGTTACCTTTAGTAGCCATTCAAACCCGTTTGTGTCAACTTGTGTGCATGTTATCAGGCCAAAATCTCCAGTATGTAAACTTTTGATCAGGCTCATTTGGGTAGTTTCTGTTGTCATTATGATTTAAAAAGAGTAAACACAGTTGTTTGACAATAAATGGCTTCACCCAACCACTAACCATGAGTGAAAGAAAAGTTTTTCTCTTATCATTCATATTCTCTGAAAAATGGCCAAAATATCACAAATTCTGCCAGGGTATGTAAACTTATGAGCACAACTGTATAGGCTGTACATGTCTTATCAATTATACGATCGCCTCCTGAACAGATTTAACAGTCAGCTCATGGATTTAGTAGCATTTTAATAAAATCACATCTTCTATCATAAAATCCTGTGGTTTGTTCATTTGCTTTCACACCACAAACAAACCGCACCAGAGTTTGTTTTGAGCTGCTCCCAGACCCGCCTTTTCAGGAGGACTGAAAAGGTGGGTCTTGGCGCAGGTGGGTCTCAGGCGGACTCACGGTTCGATTGATAGCTTTCACATCAGCCCAAACAAAGCAGACTAAATGGACAACAGACCACGGTCTGTTTTAACTGTACCAAATGAGGCAGGTGTGAAAAATCCCTTTAGACTGTGCACGAAGATATTTTGTCCACAAAGGTTGACAGATCTTGGAGCTTTTCATCGTCCACTGCATACAGTCAGATGTTTCATGGTGGTCGTTTTAAGCCACACAGAGCAGGTCAGAGGAGCAGACCCTGACCCAGACAGTAATAATTTCTCTTCTCTCCACTCAGATGCGAACCAAAGCCAGGGTGGAGACATGAAGAGGAAATCCCACTGACCAATAACAGCGAGGTGACATCACAGCCTCCTGGACACACCCACCAATAGGAATCTTCACTTTGATTGACTGACGCAGCGATGTGGTAATAAGGGGGCGGGGCTCCACTGCCTCTTTTAAAAAACGGACCTAAAGGAAAATCAAGTTTATCCTCGCTACAAGTGGCAATGATGAATTAATTTAATTTTCTAATGAACCGGGTATGAGAACAAGACGGAGTGAATGACGACGAGAAAACGTCTTTTTTTTTTTGTTGTTGGACTTCTTTTTATTTTTGTCAACATGTTTACATAACGACCGACCTTGATCACTGTGGAATGAGTGTGAGCGAGGTGGTGGTACAGATGACAGTAGTGGTACGCTACGTAATATAATTTGTATTTAAGCTTATGTGGAATCACAGGACTCTTGTTCTTGCAGTACAAAAAGAAAAAAGAAAAACAGACTGAGTAATGAATTTTTATTTTTCTGTCTTTTGTCTCAGATGTGGGAATCGTGTCCGTAGAAATTTTATTGTTGGTCACCTCTGCTCCCACAAATGACTGTTAAGTAGTAGCTTAAATTAATATTGATAAATTATTTGTAATTTACACAGGGACAAAACCAAGTTATGGTGTGAGTGTGTGTGAGAGAGAAAGCGAGCGCGCAGTGAGGTTGATTTGCGTGTGTGTGTGTACATATAAAAACACAATATACTGTTAATTTCTTTCCAGATGATTCTGTATGAATGGATAAGGACGTGTTTCCCCTTTTCACAATAATGCGCGAGTGTAAGTTTGATGCCCCTCTCTTGCTCAGTGTGTTCTTGGTGCTGTTTAATCACACTGGACCTTTTCTGGAAAAAAGACTTGAATTGAAAAAGTTTTGGGCTCCTCCTCCGGAGAGAGGAGCCGTCTGTGAGAGAGGGGAGAAACGTCAAGATTGTAGCCTACTTGAAATGTGTTTTTTTGTTTTTTTGAGTTCATATTTTTATTTACTTTCTCTGCTTATTGACTCAAACCAACTTAATATAACACAACGCCTTAGTTTATATTGAAAAAGTATGAAAAAGATCTATGCAGGACTGTAAAACGCTCAATGCAAAAGTGCAAGTCGTCGCTTGGCTTTCAACCTCTACTCAACTTGTCAGTGCATTTCTGGAGTTGTGAATGTTTGTAGATGTTATTCTGTCACTTGAGACTCCTTTTTTCCTGTGTGTGTTCAGACAGAACATGAAGGGAATTTTAGAAGCAGAGTGTTTGCATACAAAGTCATCGGAAAGACAAGATCAGATGCAAGTTCGCCCAAGGTGCACGAAACGGGCGTGAAGTTTAAAATGTTTCAACCTCAGAGAGAAGTTGTGCTTGTGCTGCGTTCAAGTCACATGGTTTAAACCGTAATTACAAGTAGTGGAGTGAAAAATAACATTCAAGATTGGCTCTGACACGTCATTTTCTTTTCCAGGAATGTTCCTCCTAGTCCCACCCCACTGTGCTGTGATTGGCTAGAACTCGTGTGCTTTGAAAAAAATATCTAATCGCGATTATTTTGACTGATATTGCATTTGCGATATGATTTGCAATATAAGAGGGAATGATATTTTTTACATCATTATTTTCATTGAAAAACATGTTATATTTACATATATATTTTTAGTGATCTGTACTAAACAGTGTAGAACTGCATCGATTTGTTTGGAGTTTGGATTTTTTTATTTATTTTTTTTCAAAATTGTTGATTTCTCTGATTTCATCTCCTCAAGTGTGAACATTTTCTGCCTTTTTTTTATTACTCCTCCCTGACAGTAAACTGAATCTTTGAGTTGTGGACAAAATGAGACATTTGAGAACGTCATCTTTGACTTTGGGAAACACTGATCAACATTTTCTGACATTTTATGGACCAGACAACTAATCGATTAATCCTAAAAATGACTGAAAGATGAATTGATGAAAATGATCGTTAGTTGCAGCCCTACAGAAATGTTTTCTTCAGTCTGTTGACTCTGATGTGTAAGTTGGCACCACAATCATTTACAAATAAAAATTGTGTTTTATCAAATGTTGCACCTCCTGCGATCTGAAAATTGCAGTAGACCATGTTGCGATTTTAATAAAATTTTGATTATCTGTTCAGCCCTACTTTTAACATGTGGTTAACATTGTGAAAGGGTCTATTTTAACCCAAATTATTTTTTTCCAACTAGTTTTGTTGCCTAAACCCCAGCAAACTGACTAAAAACAATGAAAACCTTTGGTTGACAAACTCGTGGGTGAAAGTCCTGTGTTTGACTCATTCACCCACCATGACCTCCTCTGCAAACTTTTTCCCAACTGCTGAGATCTCCACTCGCTGTCACAGCACAGTCAGACGGGACTAGGCAGTAAACAGTCTTGGCAGAAAAAAACAAACAAATACGGGGCTGCCACTTGTGATTCCAAATTGGCGATATTAGGAATTTCTGTGCCACTCAAATCCAATCCAGTATTAACACTAACACCAACAGTTCAGCTCATTTAAAAGGAGTTACTGGAACAAACTACTGCAAATATATAATAGAACAAAAGAAGCTCATTTAAGCTGTTCATAGTGTGACTACACACTACACTCTTTGGGCTACAACTAATGATTATTTTCATCATGTTTAGATCTGCAGATTATTTTCACAATTAATCATTTAGTCTTTAAAATGTCAAAAAAAAGTGAAAAATTCTCATCACAATTTCCCAGAGCTCAAATTGACGTCTTCAAATAGCTTCTTTTGTCCAATCAACAGTCCAAAACTCAAAGACTCTTCATTTACTGTCAGAAATGACAAAGAAAAGCTGCAGATCCTCACATTTAAGAAGCTGCAACCAGCAAATGTTCATAATCAGTTCAGTTCAGTTTTCAAGCAAAAATGTTATTTATTGGCAGAATGTGGCTGATATGAAGTATAATACCCTTGAGAACATTTTCTTTATTGTATAATCACATGAAAATAAGAATCATTGTATTTTTGTTACTTTAGAATGAGCCCTTTACATCCACAGAGGGGGCGGGTCTTCTTTCACGTAGGTCGCCGTGTTGCACCAGCATCCTTCTGCAGTAGTCCAGAATGGACAAACCAAACACTGGCTGTGGCTGCAGCCTTTCCTGTTTTGAGCGAGTTTCACAGCTATCATACAGTGAGATGGTGTTAGTCCAAGATGCCACTAAATCCTCCACACTGCTCCTTTAATTGATGATGAAAGTAGTTGGTAATTTTCTAATCTGATTGATTGATTGTTGCAGCTCTACTTGGAACAAAACTCCTGAGTCGGACTAATGAATGTTTTTTTCTGTTGTTCAAGATGACAAGAAAAAAGAGAAAAGTGGAAAGTAACAAACAGTTTGTGGTGAGTTGCACAGAAACAGTCTGTTGCCAGCTAGCGTCCAGCTAACGGCCGCACAGCCGTTCATCAGCTGTTTAAGGAGAATAAACACAAACTGGTCAAAAGACAGTAAAATTCCCTGTGCGTCTGTCTGAACACACGTTTAGAGAAACCTTCCCTCTGCTGACTGAATACCTCCGTTAACAAAACTGTTCTTCCTGAGTCTCTGGCTGTCCTCCCCCGACTAGTTCCCCGCCCTCCTCCATGTGTGTCTGACTGACCGGCTGCACCGAGAACGGCGCCAAAGATTGTTCTGTAGCTCACATGTATTAGATGGGGTGTTGCTGGTCAGATTGTGTGTGTGTGTGTGTGTGTGTGTGTGTGTGTGCACGTGTGTGATTATTCTGACATTTTCCTCCCACATGTAAACCCATGAGTGTCATCGTGTGGTTGTTCAGGATGTCATTGTGAGGTCATGTGACTGGAGCAGTGGGTGACATCTTTTAAGTCGTGCTTTCTTCGGGGTTGGGGGAGGATCAAAATGACATTTCGTGGTTAACTGGTTACTTAATTTGGTCTTTTGTAGATTATTTTTGTGTGTCAATTATAAAATTAAACAAAACAGGTGGTTTTCATGATGACTCTGCTGGACTTTTTTTTCTTCAAACTTGTGTCTTCCTGCATCTTTCAACACTGAACATGGGAGTTCAGTGAACATGTACTTTCCCATCTGGGTACCTTGCTCTGTGTCATGCCCCGCCCCTTTTTGGGTGAAAACAAGTATTCTAATTTGACTGGTGGTCAATAGAAATTCTGAAGTCTTTTCCAGTTTAAACACATAAAATAAGAAAACCACATCACTGTTCTGCATACAGGAGCCCAGATCCTGTGGCCAGTCAGGTGTCCTTTGTTCATGAACAATCAGTGTCGTTATGTAGAAAAAAAAAAAGAAAAGAAATGGTGTCCCTTACATACAACTTCCTGATTGAATCTTAAGGTAATCTTTCATGTTTTATATCATGACGACACTTTATTTTGCTGTTTTGTTACTGTTGAACCAAACTCCATTCCAAAAGCAGCTGTTTTATGGTAGTGACACATTTTTTCACAGTAAAATCTTTAGTTCCACCATCAGTAAGACTCTTTTCTGATTCACTTTGATCCACAGACACAATCGGCACACTTGTCCTTTACTCATTAGCATTATTAACCAACCTGTGATGAGGTTTTTGACACAGACACACACTGACTGGGCACTAGGGCTTGTTTTCACCCATGGTTGTGAGACGTGACGTGTGGCTGCTCTCATCCATTAACACCAGAGGGCTCACTGGCCCTCTGCTCACACCTCATTTAATTACTTTTCATTCATTGGCTGCCCTGCATGAGGGGGGTCATCAGTTGAAATAAAAACACCTGTGGATCAGAGGATGTGAGTGTTGAAGGAGGCTTTGGTCTCTTCTGGTGCCGTTTTGGTTCCAACTCCTGTGACTCAAACTTTCAACACTTAAATGAAGATGCAGTTTCTCCACAGGCCGAGGCTCATCAGGAAGTCTCACCCACCAGGTAAGGTGACGTCCTCACTCCTACTTTTGGTCCAGACACATAACACCCTCAACACTTCATGCCACCAGGTAACCTCTGCTCAGAAAAAGAAAAATGTCCAACAACACCAGCCGCATCCTTCAAGTGGTCCTGACTTCATCTTCAAATACCATTAAACGTATTTGTCACTTCCTGAACCTGCCTGGGACTATTTTCAGCAGTGGATTAATACATGTTTGTTGCTCAAGTGCAGTGGTTCTCAACCTGGAGGTCTGGGCCCCCAAAGAGGTTGTGAAATAATTTCTGGGGTTAGCCAGACGGCTGTGGAGTATGGGGTAAAATCACATATTGTAGCAGGCAGCATGGGACAAGAGCCAGGAAGCAGTGTTTTACATTCCATCACCTCTACAACTGATGTCATGTGACTGTCGTGTTCTACAGTGATTCCTGATCAGTTAGCCAACCAGTCTCTCACAGACAGCAGGGGGGTCACAGACTTTAACCTAATTTTTTGGGGGAGTTTGCGACTTGAAAAGGTTGAGAATCACTGCTCTACTGAGTATTAAGAGCATCAGGATGCTGTATGATCTGTGGGATGGACTGCAGGGCTCGTGTTTATTGTGCTGAAGGAACATGTGACCCAGTAGAACAGAGCAGCTCATTCACGGTTTGTGTTTTTCATAGTTTTTGGATATACAATACTCTTTTGTAGAATCAGTTCATTGATGCTTTTGGTCTTTTAATAGGAAGTGTTTCGCATGATAAATATAAACCAAATGATCAGAATGATCTTTTAAGTCAAGTCAGCTGTGGTGTAACATCTCAGGACAATCTGAACGTGACAAGAACAAGAAACTTAGGCTGCAACTAATAATTATTTTTAATATTAATTAATCTGATAATTTTTGAATGATTTAGTCTACAGAGACCTAGCAAAGGACATCAGGCTGGACACAGCTTTGTCCTCTTCTAAATCTTCCTTCTTTATATAGTTTAGTTTTATTGGATTCTCTTTTTAGTCTGCTGTTGTAAAGCACTTTGTAACCGTGTTTTGAAAAATGCTACACAAACAAAAATGATTATAAAATGTCAGAAAATAGTGGGAAAATGTCCATCAGTTTCTCAGTTGAACGTGACCTCTTTTTGTCTCTTTGTCAGCATCGATCATAAGTTTGGACACATCTTGTTTGTTTTTTTCTATATTGTAGATTAATATTGGAGAAATTAACACTGGATTTATGAAATTATGTAGTGAGCAAAAAATTTTTAAAAAAGGCTAAATGTTTTTGCCTAATAGAAGCTAAAATATAAAAGACTCACACCGTCTTCTGCAGTTGGAATCAAAGATTGTTGCAAGTACAGAAGACGGTGTGCCAGAGTCTTTTTACTTTTTATTGTCGACCTGTTTTCAACCTGTCGACCTACAAGAGTGTAAAAGTTGTTTGCTCTTTGATATTTTAGATTCCTCACCACCTGTTGCTTTGGTAACCACTTTGCACTGTTGAGACAATCAGAACCATTTCTTATAAAAAGGGATTTAATTTATGATAGAAAAAGAAAAGCAAGAAATCTGAATATTTTAGAGGCGGAAAAAAAGTAAAACTGTCTGTCAGCCTGTCATTGCAGCTCTACAGGAAACATTTAAATTTCTCTAAATGTTGTGTTAGTTAACTCTCAAGCACTTTTATTTCAAACACTTTAAAAGGTAATCAAAAAAAATGTCCAGCCTCTCAAAGCCTTCATCACATCTAAAATGTTACTATAAATGCAAATGCAAAAAATAGTTTAGATTTCCTTTAAATCCACAACAGTTGATGTATATTGTTTCCCAGCTGCTCATATGAACTTTATTTGCATATTTTGATCATGATTATTTAATAATCGCTTATTTACAGAGTGAGAGATCAACAGAGGACTTAAATAATTATGTCAAACAGGATAGTTTCATTTCAACTATTAAAACAGTTTTGTGTTTACATGAGTGATTGTGTTGATGAAAGATCAGATTCTTTTAAATCAAGAATTTTTCAAGAAGAATATTAAAATTCAAGCGTGTTGCATCCACATTAAGGTTAAAATTAAGTATTTTTCAAACTTTTAAGTCGTTGTACGAACCCTGACTTAAGGAAAAATATGTCTAATATTAGAAATATTAGGAATGAAATATTCTTGCATGTTACAAGAAACCTGGAGCAAAAACTAACAGAGGGACAAGTCAAAATATATAATATAATATAATAATGGAAAGAAAAAAGTTCCACCCTCAAAAAACAAGCCTCACAGCAACAATGAATATGCTTTATTTTCCTTTTACAAAAACAAACAAAACAAAAAAATTACCGTCTAGAAATACAGGTATACAAGAAATAATATGAAGGGAGTATTTGCAGTTGAACGCCTGGTTGTCAACAGCCAGCTGGATAATAATAACAATAATGATCAATAAAAATGAGTTAACTACGTGTGGATGATAAAGCTTCCAACCAAATGAAATCCAGTGCAGCGCATCACTTCCCAAAATCACTTCAGTGCTGAGCCAGAAACATCTGGTGCAGACGGACATGACTTTGGGAAACACAGCTGCAGAGGGCTCCGCTTCCCCTGTGGTTATTAATCATAGTGGAGTACTGATCCTGACCCAGACAGGTTATTATGAACACAGAGGTACACAGCGGATATGATATGAAGCACAGCAAAAATACAAAAGAAAGAAAAGACGATTAAGTGTTGAGTATCTCCTTGGTGTACCTGTTTCACCTCATCAGGGGTTTTCACATCTGTAATGAATCTTTGCCCACTTATGTTCTTATTTAGTGTCTAAGGCACTTTTAAAGAAACATACTGTTAACTTTTGAGGAAGAGGGCAAAGGAGCAGACAAGTGTCCTCATCTGCACGTCCAAAAATAAAGGAAAAGACTGAATCAAAGTAGAGCTGATGGATGGGTTACCCTGGTGTGTAGTGTCACACTGTAGTGGTTGAACTGTACTTCAACTTCAGATTAAAATCAGGCCGTTAAGGGAACTCAGGCTAAAATTTGCGAGGAAAGAAAAAAAAAAAAATTCAGACAACCTGTGAATACTAAGTGCTTGATCAGGTCTGTTGGTAGTCTGAAGAGTTCAGGCTTCAACTCACAAAATCATGTCACAAACCAGCCCCAGTTTGTTCACCATTACCATGAGATAACTTTACATTCAAGTCACAGAGCCACAGGAAAATTAATGCAGAGCTGCTGTCCCGAAGATGTTTCTAAAATCTGACTCCTCTGAACATCTGGATGAAGAAATATTCTGTCTCTTGCATACTTAAACGTTATTTTCTTCTTTCTTTTAACTTTTTAGCCGGCACAAATCACCAATCCTCCAGTGTCTGACTCCTGACGAGAGTTTTATAAAACAAAAGGCTCAAAACTGATGCAGCACCGTGAGACGCATCATTTTTATTTAATGCATTCTTCGTTGTCAAAACCTACCATCTAAATTACCCACAATGCAACCATGATACAATCTCTTGCAGGTGTGTTCTGCATCCAGCTGCAAACCTCAAGCAGACATGAGAAGCAGCTACAGAGGTCTGATGAACTCACTTCTTTTTTACTAACACTAGAGCTGAGAACTAAACTTTGATACTTTTATGGCCACAAACTAAATCGCTGTAATATTATTGAGTATTGAAAAATAAGCTCATTCCACAAAATTTCAATCACTTTGATAGTTCTTCCTAAACTAAAATGAAGAAATTGATGAAGTACTGAGAGTAAAAACAGTTTCTCCTGCTGCTCCCTGGTCTCTGAACAGCTTCTTCCTTTACAGTCAGTATCTGTACAGTAATGTGTGATGTCATTTTCTTTTTGTTAAAATGGATTTTATAGAATTGGAATCAAACAAAGTATTGTTTGGGAACCTGTATTGAAGCCAAGGTATCGGAACATGTATTTACAATTTCTGAACAATATCCAACCCTGAACTGTCCGTCGTTTTTTTGACCTGCTTCCCAAAAGTCAAAATCTCCATGCTTGTTTTGTTCGACACCAGAAAAATACAAAGATTGATTTTTACTTTGTCATCATCCGCCCTAAAAATAGGAAATAGCTGTAACTTGCGAACCAGTTGTTCTGGAATTACAGATATTGATGTTCCTATTTTTCTGAGCACCTTAGGACTTCTCATCTATGATGTCACAATTTTAATATTAAAATGTAAAACAGACTGAAATGAACTTTCAGTTTCAACAATCAAATCAAGAGGCTGAATCTGTGCTTCTCCCAGTATGTTTTTTTCTCTTTCCACACCCGCCTACGTGCGACTTCCAGCACGTCTGAAGGGAAAAATAAGAAAAAAAGCTTACAGGCCATCATACAATCTGTTGATCTTTACAAATCAAAACTCAACAGTCTCACAACAGCACAGCAGTCAAATGATGAACGTCATCTTAAAACTTAAAGTCAAATCAAATTGAGGATTTGGAGAATGGTGACACCTCTAATGCCGGCTTAGTTAGTTAAACATCTTTTTTTGTGCAACAAACTGAATATTTTTGCCTTCCAGATGGTCAGAAGAGTCTGTGAGGATTTTGGAAATGCTTTTGGAGCAGCAGTTATACCGGCAGGTAATCATACTTCAGAGAAACGCATGTTTTAGTTCAGTGACTCACATGTGATGATAATACAAACCGGGGCTCGGCACAAACACTGAGACGTAGCGAGAAGATGACTATTTTCAATCTGTCTCCGTTTCTAATCAAACTACATGTCTTACCTACTTAGTGTCACATTGAAATCGTGGGCCGAGCGCCACTGTAGTGCTTCCAGTAAGAGCTCCCTGTTGGTTTCCAGTTAAAAATTCTTCCTGTGCAGTTCAGTGCGTTTTTCCAGCATCATGTGCGACTCGGCTCCACTGAGGAGGACAGTTTACTTCAGAACCCAATGATGAGCTTCCCAGTTAAACCCAGCTACACATTCCTTCACTAACGCTGAGATGAAGCAACAGAGAAAATAAAATACCTTTTTGTTCACAGTAAAACACTTTCAGAGTTTTTCTATTGCATGTCCCGAGATGTAGTCGTTCCTGTAGTGCTGCAGTGTAGAAGCTGAACAGACAGTCTGTACATCAGAGGAGACTCATGCAACTAAAGCAGCCGGCGCCGCCGTCCGGACGCGGCGGTGACCTTGAGGGGTGGAGGGGTTTTGGGAGGACAGTCGGTTCGAACACTGAGAGGAGCGAGTGTGTCGATGATGAGATGGCTTTTTACATGACGAGTGAGCAGAACACTTAGAACAACACCAGAGTGAGACACGTTTCCTTGTAGTCCTGCATTTCCAGTCATGGAGTGCATTCACATACGTTACGTAATAGTTGTGTGTACACCTCACAGCCTCCACCTACACCACACACGCACAGTTTCATATGTAGAAAAAGCACTTTGCACCTATGCGAACTTTCTCAATAAGCTGAGCAGATAACTTCACGCCTGAGGGAGGGGGGAGGGGGGGGGGAGGGGGAGGGGGAGGGGGGAGGGGGCGGTGTTACGTTATGATGCTGAGATGATACATGGCCGAGAGTCGAGCCAGGACTAGCAGCTTGCCAGAGGAGAGCAGAGTAAGGCAGAATCGTCCTTTGTTTGCCCCCGTGACTCTCCAGGACCGGAGGCTTTTCTTGGGGGGGGGGGCTGGAGTTTCCCTGCAGTGTTAACTGATAGAAAAAGAGCAGAGGCGAGCTGCCAGGCGCACTCCGCCCACCAGGACCAAAAACAGCTCTTCTGTCCGGTTGGTGGTTTGAAACGAATAAAAGACTTCTGTGACGCCGAGGATCTTCGGGGGGGGGGGGGGGGGGGTGTAACAGGTGGATGAGGTGGAGGTGAGGTGGGGAGTGACAAGGTGAGGAGAGAAGGGGAGAAAAAAAAGCGAGGAATGAGAGAGTGGCTGTGTTTACTCGGGGCGTTGGGGGTCTGCGTCTCATTGAAGTCGCCGGCCCGGCTGTCGGCGTCGTCGTCCGACATGTCGATGGAGGCACCATCCAGGTTGAGGTTGCGGCGGCCTGAACGGCTGGAGGAGAAGCTGCTGACTGGACCACCGCGCCTGACAGACAGAACAGAGGGACAAAAAGACATTAAACCTCTGCTGCTTTAAGGAGTAGTTCAACATTTTTTAGACATCTACCAATTTGCTTTCTTGCCGATTTAGGCCTTTTTTCACCAACATGGAACAGGATGCAGATATGAGTGGTATCAATCCTTTCTAACTCAGATTCCGCAAAAAGTCAAACTTGTCCTTTAACCAGTAAAATGAGCCTTAAAACTGTTCTACTGTTTAGACAAATCTATCAGAATTGTGCTGCATGGTTGTGATATTTAATAATCACATTCACACAAGTTACTCATTCTCTTCATGTTTTTTTTTTTTTCTCTACCTGAGGCGGTTCTTAAGGGAGTTGACCTCCCGGGTGAGACCCTCGCTGGCCTCGGTGGCGTCGTCCAGCTCCCTCTGCAGCTTCCTGCGGGAGGCGTTGGCCCTGGTGGCCTCCTCCTCCGCCTCCTCCAGCTGACGCTTCAGCTGCTTCATACGGGAGTTGGCTTTCTCCATCTGACAGGAGGACGGACACATGGGGAGACAGACGGAGACAAGTGAGAGGTTGTGGGAGACTGGCTGAACATCCGTCCTCAGTGAAAATGAACCTTGGATCACATGTGTCACTTTGCTTCTCGTGAGTCGATACCTGCTCCTTGTACTGGTCGGCGTGACGACGCTCATCCTCCACCTGCATCATCACCTCCTTCAGTTTCTTCTCCGTGCGGCGGACGATTTTGTTGGCTGCTGCTCTCTCCCTGGAAGTTTCAAACAGAAGGTAAGAAAAGCGCTCGTGACCATCTGTGCTCAGCTTTTTGTCCAACTTTGTGTAAAAAGGCGTCTTTCATGCAGGGCTCTCACCAACACCATCTGCCAACTTTTATGTCTTAAAGTGATCGTCAGTGAACCTTTACATGTATCCCAACAATGTTTCATCTCTAGAGTGAGAATGTTACTCCTCTGTGACATCTTGTCACTTACTTTGCTTCCTGCTCCAGCTGCTCCTCCAGCTGCAGGATCTTGGCCTCCAGGGCAGTGATGGACGCCTTAAACTTTGACTTTACAGTCCCCTCCAGCTCTGCCAGCTTGGCTTTCAAATCCTAAGTTTATAACATTCAACTGTTAGGATCATGAGCATTAATTATGATGAGAAATACTTTTCATTCAATGTAATCCCTATAAGTAAAAGCATTCACAACTGATGAGAACAGCTAACCAAACATCAGACCTGGTTACTCAAGATAATCCACAGACCTTGTTGTGAGCAGTTTCATGTAGGAACTACTGTCTTTCTACCAGACTCCAACTGTATCACCATGCAGGTGGGAGTGTGCATCTACTCATGGTTGAGAGGCTACAATTCAGCCGAGCAGGACGCCAATGATGTTTACATCCTGTGCAGTCACAAGCACGAGCCTCTCATCCATGAGCAGATGCATGCTGCCTTCTGCGCCATGATACGGTTGGTGGGTGTTGTTTGGTACAAAGAAAGGTTGTAAAAAGTATCCATACTGATACTTTTTCATTACCACACGCTTAAAAACAATACTGTACTAACATTCAGTATGTATGTTTTGTATAGTTTTGGTACCTTTGATTCTAAGTGCTAACTGAAGACCTCACTTCAGTCTTTATTGTCCTGCCTGAAATTTGGCTTGCAGCAAAACAAAAGTGTGCAGTGACTTTTTCTCCACCAGCCCTGTGTGGAGGTTGTTAATTTAAAAAAGTATCCTATTTTATGTGCCTAAACCTTTTTTTCTTTTTATTGTGGCATGAAAAGAGGCATCAGGTATTGTGTATTCATACTAGTATTGTATCAAATTTAAAATTCTGGTATCGTGACATTTCACAACAAGCTCACGGTGTGTAGATTATCTTGAGTAACTGGGTCATGATTTCTTGAAAGAGACACTTGTTTTGAGTTTTTCAAATGTATTTTTTTTTGGCTTTTTGAGCACCACAAGCTGAGTGCCATCTCAGAGGGCAGACATCTCTACGGCTGATACTCTGCAACTCGCACCATAACTGGATCTAGATGGATAAACTGCACTACAGACAAGAAGGAAAATGTGTTTTTGATTTTGGGTTGAACTGTATCTTTAAGATGTCTCGCACCCCAAATTTATTTACTTTTTTAAAGATGAGGTTATAAGTTGTCATATCTTTCTGTTCAAACATGAACTGATCTCTCACTAAAAAACAGACGTGTGAAGACAAAGCTCGCCGATGCAAAAATCCTGATACTTGCACATAGTTGAGGTGTTTTAAACAGCCGACATTCAACATCTATATGATGCCTAATGGGTAAGGAGCTTTTCCTTGTTTTATCAAACCCTGTTATGTACATTAAGCACACATTCATCTATGCTAATGTATTTAACAAGCTATACGAGACCTTGTTCTGCCGCTCCATCTGTTGCCGAGCGTTCTCACTCTTCTGTGCGGTGCTGCGCTCTCCGGCCAACTCAGCGTTCAGGCTGTCGACCTGAGAAAGAGAGAGGGCGGTGAGAGAGGGATGGAGGAGATACGGGTGATGAGAGGGACAGGATGATGATGCACTTAATTCACTTCATGTTTAGAGAGTTTGAACAGTTTAAGAAAAACTGTCAGTGAACGAGGATGTTTGTATAGTTGTTAGTGGAACATTAGTGGAAGCAGTCTTTTTGGAACCAGCTTAATGACAATGATTTTGACCTTTATGTGATGTGTAGTCAGTTTACCTGCAGGTTGGTCTTCCTGAAGCGGTCATTGAGCAGCTCCATGTTGCCCTGCTCCTCCTCTAGCTCCTCCTCCAGCTGGGCGATGCGAGCCTCCAGCCTCCTCTTCTCTTCCAGCAGTGACGACCTGACACACATTTTTATTCACATACCTCAATTTGACTCTCATCTACTGACTGACACTGATTATTTCAACAAAAATCCTTTGCTCACTGGAGTCCAGAGAACACTGCACACCATTTAACCAGTTCTTGACTTTTGTATTCTACAAAATGATTAAATAATAATGGGAATGATTATTTATAGTATAAATCAAGATGACACTGACTTTCCAGAAGCACTGTTGGAGATCTCATCAGCCAGCTCGTCTCTCTCCTGTTCAGCATGTCGGCGGGCTCTCTCTGACGCTGCATGGTCCTACACAACACACATACACACACACATACACACACACACAGGCATTAGGATGTGTATGAGCTGCATTCCCATTCTTGGACATCACAAACATAAATAAAGTCTGAGTGAAGTCTAAGTCATAAGTAACACTTCACTGCCCGTTCACACAGATCGTGCATCACAGGCTCCAACAATCATCAAACTGTCACTTGTCATGAATAAAAGACTTCACAGCATGTATCAGACAATTAGATGTTTTTGGAAATTGAAAACATAATCTAGAATCGGACCTCCTGGAGCTGCAGGATTTCAGCTTCTAGGCTCTTGAGCTTCTTCTCGTTCTCCTTGGACTGGGTGAAGATCTCGTCCCTGGAGGCTCTGGCCTCCTCCAGCTCCCTCTGATAGTCCTTCATCTGAGCCTACGGGGGAGACACAGAATGGACGAAGTCAGAGGCTGATGAAGCAGAGAAGTGACCACTCAGGCCAGATGATTTGACACACGCATCATCGAGGCATTTAAAGTATTTTTGAACCCTGGGAGCAGAATCAGAACTGTTTTTGTAACTGATTTTCCTCATGTATTGTTGTCTATATTTTACTTACTGTTTTACTCATAGTGATGCATTTTTACTACTGTTGAGTATAAAATATCCCCCTCACACTCACACACTCCCTCACACATCACAGACTCACATTTTCTGCTGTTAAATGGATATTATCACAACTGTTGTTATCAAGCATATTTTGTTACTGCTAGTTTGCGATTGCCACTTGGATTATTTTTGTATTTTTCTGTATTTTTGAGTTCTTAATAACTGAAATTTTTATTTAGGTGGAGGCTTCAAATAAGCCCTCTGGGTTTTTGCCTCTCCCTGCGCTGCATTTTATTTGTCATCTTTGCCTTTTTTTTGGTGTAAATTGTTTTAATTGTGCAAAAATCTGAGCTTATAGACATTACACATTTTTAGATTCGGAGTTACACTTTCCAAGGATAACGTTATCTCAGATGTCTATTGTGAATAAATGGCCGTATATCCACAAGTATCAAAGCGATAGTTTTCTGTTCATCTATGGGTACATTACAAACAAAAATATATGCTAATAATTAATCATACTTTATGCCAATTTGCTAAAATATAAGCAAATATAAGCTTAAAAACGGGGCTCAAGCTGTAACCCACACAACTCACTTAGAATTTTTTAATTATACTTCCTGTTCTGATGATTATTCTTCAAAGAGAAAAAAAGACTAAGAATAATAACCCATTAATATGAATGGTTTTTTTTTGTGCTGCTGCACCATCAACATTTTATTGGCAGTACTGAGGCTCAGAATGTCCAGCCTTTCCATTCATATACAGTTATACTGACCCTGTGTTGAAACCTGTAAATATATGTGAAGTGATGCTGTCTGTGTGTACCTGTAGTTTCCGGAGCTGTTTGATGGCCTCGTCTCTGCCTTTGTTAGCCGCTTCGATCTGTCCCTCCAGCTCGCTCAGGTCCATCTCCAGCTTCTTCTTGGCAGCAACAGACAGAGTTCTCTGCTTCCTCTCGTCCTCCAGCTCTGCCTCCATTTCACGGACCTGGAGGAGTCAAACAACACACAACAGCATGTCAGGAAATCACAATTTTGGCATCCTAATAGGAAAAAAAAACAAACACACACAAAAAAAACACTAAAATGTGTTTATTGCATGAGTGTGGTGCCATCTCACGATGTTCATCATCCGTGTGTACCTGTTTGACCAGCGTCCTCTTCTTCTCCTCTCCCTGCTCGTCTCTGGCCTGCAGGTCTCGGTCAAACTGGGCCTTCATAGCCTGCATGTTGACCTCCAGACGCAGTTTGGCATCCTCCGTGGCCTGCAGCTCGTCCTCCAGCTCCTCCAGCTGAGTTCTCATCTCCTCCACCTGCTGTTCCAGCGTCCGCTTGGACTTCTCCAGCTCATGGACCTGTACGGGTCACAGCATCAGGAGGGACAAGACCATAATATCAAAACAACAAGCTGGACAAGGACAGATCGAAGCTCCTCAGACAAGAATTTAGGTCTGAATGTGTTGTATAACATTAAAACCCTCCTGGCTGCTCAAACTGCGGTGAACACAGAGGCTGAGCTGGAGCTACAATTTCATTTCACCTGTAAATGAAATCCAGGTACACTTAATCTAGTCACATCAGGTGTAATAAAAAGGGATATTTTCTTTATCCACAAAGAAGATTTTATTCAGCATGTAGCAGTGTCATTTAAGAGGTCAAAGGTCACTCACATTCTTTCCCACGTCGTCCTTGGAGCTCATCAGATCTTCCATCTCAGCGCGGAGCTGCTTGTTGAACCTCTCCAGTTCTTCTTTGGCCTCCAGGGCCTCCTCCAGAGCTCGGGCCATGGACAGAGCTTTGGTCTCCTTCTCTCTGGCCTCAGCCTCCGCGCGGTCCCGCTCCTCAGCGTAGCGAGCCGAGATGGTTTTCTCCTCAGCCAGCAGCTGGTGGAGACAAACAAGTAATCATCTTCAATATGCTGACGCACCTCTGAGCTCAAACTTTCATTTCAGAAACATTTTGTACCTGATCGAACTTCTTCTGTTTCTTTTCCAGGTTGGAGACGATCTGTCGCTGGTGGTCCAGGTCCACCATCAGGTCATCCAGCTCCTGCTGCAGGCGGTTCTTGGTCTTCTCCATCTTGTCCATGGCCATGGTCTTCTCCTCCAGACGCTGGCTCATCAGCTCCACATCCTTCTGGAGTTTTCTCTTCACCTCCTCCAGGCCCTCCATCGCTCCCACGTCCTCCTCCAGCTTCTTCTTTGTCTCAAACAGCTACAGGGAGGACATTTTTAATCAGTGAATATATAAAGAGAGTACAACATTTCAACAAGTCATCATCTTGCTTTCTTGTGGTCGATGTGGCCTTCAGTGACATAGCTTCACATGCTGGTGAAATGAGCAGCAGTGCTACAATATGTGCAAAGCCAGAGGTGACAAAATTGAAAAACTAGGGAAAATGATGAGCTGTGGGATTTGTCCTTCTACCAGCTATCTCAGCTACTGACATAAGAAATAAAAAGTTCACAGTTTAACAGCAGCTTATCTATAAAGTTTCAGTCCACTACTGAGATTCATAAGCCTTCAGACAAACACAACACACATTTCCTTATTTTAAGACGATAGATCACTGGACAGTTGTTGTGTCTTGTCTCATTAAGTAGCTTACAGTATTGACCCAATTTCAACTTGATTTCAAACAGCCTAAAAGTGAACGTTGTTGTTGGTTATGCCCAATAAATTTCATGAAGGCAGAACAAGATATGAAGATGTAAGAGAAATAATGTCCACTGTTCCTTGTAAATAAATAAACACATTTTGGAGGATGTTGTTTGTGGAGCTGTTGAATTGTACTGCATGACACATGCAGGTTTTTCTTTATTTAGTCTACTTTCACTAGTATCAATGGGGTGGACAAAATATTAGAAACATGCATTTATCTTGATATGAAAGTTTAACTTGACTGACTTACTTTGATCTTTCTTAAAGGGGGATGAAATGTGTGTGAAGCACAGATTTACACGTCAGGGAGCACAATGAACCTTTTTATCTTCAAACATATGCAGCAGTACGTATGATGATCCTGTGCTCTCACTGCCTTTGCTGTTTGGCGAATAGCCAGGACCTTGTGTGGTTCAAGATTAAGAAGCATGTGTAGACAGGAGTTACACATCTTCAACTGGGGTCAGATTTTCACTTCATGGGGTCTTTAATTTGCTGCAAGGCCTCACAGTTTTACATCAGTTTGCATGCTGCTCCGCATATCAATGTCAGGTGTTCACAGCTGGTGAACAGCTGGAAACTTTTGCCGGGTTCTGCTCTTGACACTCAGGCGAGGATCAGTGGTACCTGCAAGGTGTGCTGGCCTCATATGTTTGTGACTATCTATGTAGAGTGTCTAGAGTTGCAACAATTAATCAATCATTAATCAATTATGAAATTAATCTGCAACTATTTAGTCATTTTGTAATTACATTTTTCTCAGTGATCAACATTTTTAGCAATTTTCTTATATTTTATGGACCAAACAACTAACTTATTAATTGAAAAAATAATCACTCAATCATGAAAATAACGATTAGTTGCAGCCCTTTATGTGTCTCTACGTCCTGCACATTTATGAGACTGACTGAAGTGTGTTACTGTACCTGAGACTGCACCGTCTGCAGCTGTTTCTCCAGGTTGCGTCGTGCCTCCTCATCCTCCTCCTGCTGCTCCAGCAAGGTGTTCTTGTCCACCTCCAGCTGGCGGATTTGGCCGCTCAGGTTCAGCTTCTGACGCGTCTCTCTCTCATCTGACCAACAACTACTATAAGACACCATCATGTAGATGTTGAGCTTTATGGTCTTATCTGTTTTAGACTGACTGAAGTGTGTTACTGTACCTGAGACTGCACCGTCTCAGCGTTCTCAGGTTGCGTGTGCTCCTATCCTCCTCCTGCTGCTCCGCAAGGTGTTCTTGTCCACCTCCAGCTGGCGGATTTGGCCGCTCAGGTCAGCTTCTGAGCGTCTCCTCCTGCCGAAGCTCCTGCACACAAACCAAGAGGATGATCAGACAAAGACAAGCAGCGGGACGTTTCTGTTCCATCTTTTTGACTGATGTTTGTTTGGGTACTGCCAGTCAAGTGGTCAAGTGCTGCTGAAAAACATCTAAAAATGCCTCAAATTGCACAGAACAGAGCACCAGACTAGTTTTTGACTGTTCTCTACATGCTAATGTGTGTGAGATGGATTACTGATTATGATTATTAGTCTTCATTGAACAATTAACCACACTTCTATTCCGAAAAACTAGTTATAGACTGTTTTTTGTCATGACTGTATGTGTGTAGTGAGTACTGATTCATTTTGACAGTCCACTAACAAATGATATGATGAGATGTTCTCAAGTCTGGAATAAGCAGATCGAAAGATTTTTCTTCAAAAAGTCACAAGAACAAAAATGACCACTTCTTCCCAATGTTGTTTTGTTACTGCCGTTTCAGAATCTTTTTGTTCTTGTTTGTATTTATTTTTTGGTGCCATGTGTGTGAGTAGGTTACTATTAATGTTACTACTACTATTTATTGTTTCATGTGTATTCATTTAATTTATTTTCTCATATTTATATTTGGTTTATACTGTATTTTCTTGTCTTATTGATGCTGTGAGACTTTAAATTGTTGTCTTTGTTGTTGCTGTTGTAGTATTTTTTTTTCTTCTGCCAAATAAAGAATCAAGAATCTGTTATATATTTTAGAACAGCTTAGTATGCAGATCTTTAACATATGTTCTGGCGCCGCCCAATGTTTGCAGAGTTTTGGAAATATATTATTAATACTACCTCAGACATTATGCAAAATAATATTCCACAGGACCCTAAAGTCTGGATCCTTGGAGACTTGATTCCATTGAAAATAAATAACTCCGTCAACATTTTACTTACTTGTACAGATGGAAAAAAATGCATTTTAGTAGACTGGAAATCTGACCTCCTCCCTCACAAAGACACTGGATCAATGAATTAATGTCATACTGAACTCCACAGAAGATCCTCTGCAATGTTAGAAAAAGGCCCACAGCATGTAGGATGTAGATGTAGATTTGGGGAACCTTCATAGACGCCTTAGCTCGTCTAAAATGTGATGGCTCACACTGCTGTTTTACTTGCAACAGGACATTTTCATATTTATATCAATAACATGACATTTTTTGTGGTTTAATATTACTCTAAGTGTGAAGAGTCAAGCCAGATGCAGGGGTTTTGAGAGGGTGGGGGGTTGCTTGTCTTTTTATTATTTGTGTATTATTATTTTAAGGGAAGGAAAAGAGTGCATGGTAAATATTCCTTATTTTACAGGTTCTTTTTTCTCTAGCTTGTTTTTTTTTTTATTTATATATTTTTTCTTTAGTAGACAGAACGGGTGTACTCTCATCTGTATTTTCCAATAAACAAATAATTACAAAAAAAGAAATCTATGAATATGGAAAAAAGAATATTGAAAAGTTGTACCCCTGAAAAAAAGAAAAAAAAAAAAAGCTTAGTATCACAGACATCTGTTAGGTGCTAATTAGTGAACACGTTTTTTAATTTTAGGTCAAGTGCATTTTCACACATATGGAAATGTCTAGCTGTGATTTTTCCAGTTACACAAGTGACATATTTTCTTACACAGAGAGAAAACTGCTTGGTAGGTTCATTAATTAGTTAAGATCTGACAGAAGGTTGACCTGCTGACATCTGTGTAGCTTATTACAGGACAAACCTGTCACTTAGTGAGATTTTCAGTGTAAGAATTTTATGCAAATTATCCCATATGATATAGAAATAAAAAAAAAAAAAAGGTGGAATGTATTTATTCATAGCGCATTTCAGCCAAGAAACCACACAAGACTAATCTATCTAATTGGTTGAGATTAAGTACAGGATGTAACTGTTCTATTGTTGGTGTAATGGGTGAGTTTTTCCAAATGGACTATGTACATTTGTTTACATTATTTTAGAAGCCTTTTTCTTTCATTGTGTACATTTGAAACAACTCTAATAACTCCCTGGTGTTTGTACTTTAGACTAAACATTTGATACCTTTTGTAACTAAGTTTCCTGAAGCTTTAAGCTTGTTTACGACAGAGAGGCTGATCTTTCGTACCTCTAAGTCTTGCAGTTTGCTGTTCAGTTTGTCGACCTCCTTGGCCATTTTGACGCCCTTCTTCTCGGACTCCTCCAGCAAAGCGGACACGTTGTCCAGCTCCGTCTGACAAAAGACAAATGGGATTATAAGGTAACACAATAAAAAAATCAAAAAATATTGACACATTATCAGAACCTACAGTTGTACTGAAATATGCTTTGTGTTTCTAAAGATAATCTGGGGCTGTATCCCTCCATTTTATTGCAAAAGATCTTCAAATCTTCTATCATCATAATTATTATTATTGTTAGTCTCTACTGAATAAGGACCATGCACAAAAAACATCAATCTCAAATGAGCTGAGATGATTTATGCCAGATTTAGCTACTGGCTATTTTCCATCTGCAGTCCTTGTGCAGGTACACAAAGAAAACACACACTGTAGTCTATCATCCAAAACAATCATACAGACAAAACTCCAAACACACTTCTACATATACATACCAGCACATTCAACAACAATTCATTGCAATTAAAAATCTGAGATACAGTCAAATTAATGCAGACACGTTTGCTTGCTCAGGAGCCATTGTTTTATGGGAAAAAGCATGAAAATCTGAGCCAGATTTAGGCTCAGCTGGGAGTGTGTTCCACTGTTTTCCCTATATGACACATGTGTCAAACTCAAGGCCCGCGGGCCAAATCCAGCCCGCCATCTCATTTTATGTGGCCCGCGAGAAGTTGCAAAAAATATAATTTGCATCATACAAGCCTGAACTGCATTACAGAAGTATGCTGTCCAATAACTACATGTCCGAGAATGCATCCCTTTTACACACATACTGAAGTCATTTAGTAGCTAGATGCATCATTAGGGGTGTATCTGATGCATCAGACTTTAATGTGTAAGATACGAGGGCATCAGTTCAGATGGCCTGTATCGGTAAAAAGCTGAACATGAATTGGAAACAGATCGATGCACCACTAGCGCGTCCTACATCTCATTAGGACACACGTATGTTTTATTTTTGGCATCAAGAAGCTGCCACTGTAAATTTCCTCCGTTTTCTCTCTCCTCCTGTCTCTGTCTGCACCGCTCTTACTGGACGCCTGCTGCCGCGCTCACACAAAACAAGCGCTCCCTCCTCCCTCCGTGTCTCCTCGTCATTTCATCAGAACAGACCGCGATGAAAACAGCAACAGAAGTGACATTGTACCGCATCGCACCACCAAACTTTCATAATGTGCAAATGTAGAACAAGTTTGGAGTTTTTATGAAAGATGAGGAACACTGCTGCAAATCATTTATGTAAAACGTGTCTGACAGCAGAGAACAGAGACACGAGTCTGACCCACAGAGACGTCATGTGACTGAGAGAGCAGGTAACACGGAGCATCACTGTTCAAACACACTGATCAGAACCACAGAACTCTTCATATGAAACTGAGCAGCAGATCATCTTACTGCAAAAATACTCATATTTTAAACAGTTTTAAAGATTGTTTACAGACACAACTTTGCCTGTTTCATTTTTTAATACGTAATTGTTGCACAATTGAATGTCTACTTGCGGAGTTGAAAACAGTTCTTCAGTGGCAGAGTGGCAGCATTGTAAATTACCTTGAATACCAATTAGAATTCCAATAACACAATTAGATTTTCAAAACCTAAAAGATTATATTTAAACAGAAAGTTGCAATGATGGTGATTTAATCATTTCTTGTCAAAAAAGAATCTCACTTGGTTTCAGAACAGCAATTTATACAATAAGAAGATAAAACTGTTTACCTGGAGTTTGTGTGAGCGCTCAGACAGCTCTCCCTTGGCTCTCTCCACCTCGGTGGCCCGGGCCATGAACTCCTGCAGCTGGCCCTCCAGTTTCTTCCTCTTGTGTTCTGACTCCGTCTTCGCCTGCTGCAGACTCTTCACCTCACACGCCATCTCTTTGTTGTCACTCTCCAGACTCTGCTTGTTCTTCTCCAGGTTGGCTTTGAACTGCACAGAACACAAAATAATACTTCATATAATGCTTTTAAGATTTTATATATTGTAGGTATAAGTCTTTTGTGTGATGTTTTGAATTTAGACTAGGATAAATACACTGGAATTACACACATATCAGATAAATGATGTAGACTGATGTGAGTGTAACTGAGCACGACCCACTCACCCTCTTGGCCTGGTCCAGCTGTTCGGACAGTTCTTCCAGTGCCGTGGCGTGCCTCTGTCTCATTTCTTGGATCTGAGCCTCGTGGTTTTTGGTCTCCTCATCGATGGCCTTCTTCAGCTCTGCCACCTCTTGCTCTCGCTTGGACCTGCAGTTCAGACATGCAGGAGAAGGTGAAGAGAAGAGGACATCTTCTAAGATAAAATACAAAAAGATCTTGTAATATTCATCATTGATAAACCAGCTTCAAACAAACACCTGAGCTCCTGCTGGGCAGCGGTGGTGTCCAGTGTGTCCTCCAGCTCTGTCTTCAGAGCCTCCAGCTCCTCACTCAGGTCCCTCTTCAGTTTCTCTGCTTTAGTTCGACACATCTTCTCCGACTCCAGATCCTCCTGCAGCTCGGCCAGGTGGGCCTGCAGCTCCCGGACCTGCTTCAGGGCGTTGTTCTTCTGGACGGTCTCCTCATCACTCCTGGTCAGAGACACAAAAGAACACAAGTCAGTTTTTCAGAGTCTACCCATTTCACTCTATTTAGTCTTCCTTGTAATGAAAAAGTATTCAGAGTATAGAGTATTGTCTTGCACATTACAGGGGACTGAGACATTGACACTCACAAGCTACTCATTTGGGATCCTTTTCCTTCCTTTAAATATAACGTTTGTTCCAATCAACAGACTGGAGACACCAGAGAAAAGAGCTCACAGCTGCACACAGTCGCACACTTCAGCAACAAATTTGTGAGAGATGTCAGAAAGGAAACATACTGTAACATGGTGTGAAGCTAATTTGATCTATTTGTGACAAGAAAGGGCCACACAGCAGTTATACAAGTCACCTCTTCAAAGATTTAAAAACAACATCCAGAAAGTTATAAAGAGGCTGAACAAAAGGAAGATAATTATTTATTTTATAATGATTTTATAACTTTTTACTAGGGCTGAGTGTTTAGGAAAAATATCTAACTGTGCTTATTTTGACTGATTCATTTATTTCAAAGTTTTTTGACACATTTTGCCTTAAACAAATATTGCACCTCCTGCCATTTGAAAGTTGGAGAAAGCCAGATTGCGATTTCAATAAAATGTCGATTAATTGTGCAGCCCTACTTTTTATACTTAACACAAACTGTTTTATTTAATTGCACTGATACTTGCTTTAGTAATACATTTTTTACTAATGCACAGTTTTGTTTTTTGTTTGGTTTCTAAAAATGACCATTATTTTGAAAAATCACATACCCATTTTAAAAATAATCAGTATCAGTATTGGTGTCAGTGACTGTAACGAAAATCAGTATCACATCGAATTTCAGAAGTTTGATATCACCCATCACTAACTTTGAATGAGCCCTCAAACCCTTTCAGCTCTCAGGTCTTCAACTTTCAACAAAAACCAAAACCAAAAAAAACTTAAAGTTTCACAACTTCCACTGTTGGTACACAGTTTACTCAGCTTGAGTTTACTCAACTCCTCTCAATGCTGAAAACTTAAAATTCCTTTTAGCACATTCACTTAAACCAATATACATTTTACTCAGCTCTCACATTTCAACTGACACTTTAATTTCATTACACTTTCTTTCCCTTAAAGCACTTTCATTTCAAGTGTCACTTCGTCCAGCATTTTAGTTACTTCATGTTTCTACTGAGCAAACATAAAATCTTTTCTATTTTGCCTTTTTTAGTGTTAATAGTTTAGTTTTACTGTAGAATTCAATGAGGATATTTTGGTCCTCAAACTGACAGCACAAGAACAATAATGATGTAATGATGTGTACCTTAAATGCAGTATGAGTCAGTGGTATCTGTTGTTCTGTTGTTGGCTGAAATGAAGCCACCAGTGCACACAGGGTGGCAGTGTGGTGAGCTGTTCACTGCTGAAGCCATCCACATTGTGTGTGTGTGTGTTCTCTGTCAGAAAATGAGCGTGGTAATGAGACCGTTGATTTGTTTTCTGCTGGAAGTGAGGCCAAGTGAAATCCTTGCTGGCTGCAACACTTCGGTAACATTTCTCTGATTAAACACACTGAATGTCACACAGCGTTGATTAAAGGCTCTAATCACTCCCTTATAAAAGTAATTCTCCATTTTCAAAACAAAGATAATACAATTGTTCTCAGAATAGCTGCAGAATTGAAAATGAGGCTCATCAAGTTTAATGAAAGCTTAATTATCTGGAGCCATGACTAAACTGATGATTTCTGCCTGTGAAATTACTCAGACAGACGTTTGCCATCGGCCCCTAGAGTCTGGACCATTGGCCTGGTGTGAGGAGGAAACTGCTGAGGAGCCACATTAAAATAAACTGAGCTGACCTTCATAGAGACGACCTCCACAGCTGTTTACCTCATCTGTATGCAGCCTTATGATGGCTGAATTGGCAAATAATTAAATATGACACAAAATGTGTTGCTCAGAATATTTTTCCCACTGTGTGGAAAATCAGGATCAACAGAGGAGTGAGCTTAATTAAGGAAATATTTTCATGCAGCCATAACTGGCAACACTTTTCACAATCGGGACATGAAAGATAAAAATCCTCTGACAATAAAAAAAAACAGACTTATTAATATTTTTTCCTCCACTGAAATGAGCCTGGCTCTATTGCTTCATGTGGAAAAACTACTGTGAAGGCCAGGACTGAGAGCATCAATCAACATCAATTTGCCTGTAATCAGATACGGCTGCCTCTGAGATGAAAGGTCTCAGCCAGTGTTGCTGAAGGCCAACAGCTGGCAGGAGAGTACAGAGGGACTGAGGTGAGTCAAAGATACAAACACTGCGTGTACGTGTGCTGAGACACTGACTGCAGCTGCTTTCAGTCCGAGTTCAGAGTTGACTCAGTGTTCGTCTGTGTGTTGTAATGTCTATTTTAGGTCTTCCTATTGACTATTGATTGGCTGCACGGCAGTGGAGTGCAGTTGTCATGGAGATGGAATTTACTGCACTACTGAGAGCATGTAGGTGAAGTAGTACATTACAGACTGAAATGAGCAACACCACTAACAGTGAACAGTTTAGGTTTGTAGTGACGAGCTTCAGTGGAGTACATCTGCCTCGTAGTGGCTGTAAGATCACACTTCAGTGTGTTGTATCTTTCAGCATGAGACTTGGTTTAATACATGTGGTGGAGCAAACAATTCACATACTTTCTTCAAAATCAGCTCAACCGCTGTAGCTGAGACAACAGCTGTGTTTCCATCCAAATCTATCACAAATTTTGACCAACTTGCAAGTAAATCAGCAAAAGAAAATCTAAATGAATACTTGGTTCCATCCTCTACTGTTATGTGATTATTAGAAGTTGGTTCATCAAGATAAGCAGTAGGTGGTAGGGCTGAATGATTTTGAAAAAAAATACCTAACTGTGATTATTTTGACTGATATTGCAATTTAAATACTACTTTATTACTGATATTGCTATATCATTTACAATATTAGAGGCAATGATAATGTTTACATCATTATTCTTATTTTGATTGAAAAATTCTGCATAATACACTATGTGTAAAGTGTGAATCTGTAGAATCTGATGAGTGAACAGGACATCTCTGCCTCAAAACATTCATTCATTTAACATTTTTTGACACACATTTTGCTTCAAATATTATACCTCCGGTGATTTGAAAATTGCAAAAAGCCATATTGTAATTTTGATAAAATGCAGATTAATTGTGCAGCCCTAGTAGGTGGTACCAATTCTCTAGTCAGAAAACCATTATGCCATTGTAGAAGGAGAGGGTGTGACAAGTAGACATAATTATAAGAGCACCAGTGGAACCCAGAATGGCGAAAAACAATGTCGAAAACAAAATGGACAGAGACCAGAAATCCAAGCTGAAATATCCTACTATCTTACTGAGTTGAACTGTCCCAAAAATTTCCTCTAAAAGAAATTTACATCTTAAATATATTCGACATGTTTGTTTTTTAATTGATTTTTTAACATAAGAATCTATGAGGATTAGTTGCTCCTCAAAAAACACAAACTATTTGGAGTATAGAGTATTTTCTTGCACACTACATCAATACTCACGAGCTACTCATTGGGTAATGATTCCCTCAAAAAAACTATTGATAAAAACATTATATCAATGCATCACTTCCAAATGTTTTTAGAACTTTATTACAATGTTTGTGCCAGTAAACAGCCAGGAGTGACACATTTAGCTGATCCATGTCGCAGACTATGAAAAATATTAGTTCTTCCTCAACACCAGTGATGTCAGTGTGACATCACTGGATGCAGGATGAACAGATTTTGTCATATAGCAGCACTGAGGAATTTACTGCTTCGACTGACTACACTTACCATCAACACTGACTGGACAGCCACATGAAAACTGGTGAATATTCCCCTCTAATGTGTTCTCCCTCAGAACTTATTAGAAAAGTGTTTGCATCTCTCAGTATGTGCACTTCTCTTTCAAAAAAGGAAAAAAGAGACGTCGAGAAAGCATAAAATTGAGGTTTTTTGGTTAAAATTTTGCCATTTCAGTCTTTTCTAATGTGATACTTCCAAAATGCGCATACACATGTTGATGAAAACATGGTTAATATTTGTATCATTGTGAAGGTCAAACATTATACTTTTGCACACTTGAATGTTACATGAAATTTGAAAAAACAAGATTTGAGCTACATTGTCAGCACATGTTTCTTATTCTTGTATCAAAATGTCCAATGTTCATAAGCTCGAGGCCAAATACTTGGACAGCTATTTTTGAGCCTCCAGTCATTAAACAGCGCGCTGAACAAAAAATCCCAAGAATATACTGTAATAACATTTGCTTAATTGTTGGCATTTTTAATTTTATTAAACTGGAACTGGAATTCACCAGCTCTCCTCTAAGGCATCTTTCTGGCTAAAAGACCTGAAAATTAAGTGTTTGATAAGAGTTTCATTGCACCAGGGTCATATGATCCAATATCAAATATAATAAAAATAATAAAATAATACAGTATCCCTGACAGCACATGGAGATCCATTTTTCTTCATTAAATTCCTCTTCATTTTCTTTCTTTTTATATTTTCTCTTCCCTTTTTTCAGTAATTGTATTATGTTTCAGTGAGCTGAGTGTTAGAGGAAATGGTAATGTCATCAAACTTCTAAGAATCTAATGTCCAATGCCAAAATAAGATTTGTACCAAGAGCGAACAAACTGGAGTGTTATTATTTCAGTCTTCAGCAGCTCCCTGTGTGTTTTAATGAGAAAGCTCTGGCTTGCATGGAGCTCATCTGTTGGTACAGTACACTAACGCTGCTAAAAGCCTCTTGTTTTGATTTCATTTATCAGTGTTTAATATTGTGCAGAGGGTGCCTGATGCTATCCTTTCAGTGTTGACAGTTGTGTGTGCTTTAAAGGATAAGTTCGGTTTTTTGACACTGGACCTTATTGTTAGGATTAAATATGCCCGTAGACTCACCCAGACAATTTTGGTGGAGCTCGGAGCCGTTTTCGAGCATTTAGATCCAGCCGACGGCGATTTTTTCTCATGCCATAGTAGCGGACGGGGCCAGAAATCGAAGCCCTAAATTAGACATTATCTGCTGCGAAACTCGCTCATTTCACCTACATGTTATAAATGAATGGCCAGTGTTATCACCATGTCAGCTCAACTTCGTTGTTATGGTCATCCGGGACTTTACAAGGATGGGTAACTTTTGGTGACATTATAGACGTGCGCCGCAGGAACGCAGCTGAGAAGAGACGCTGTTGTTGCTAGGCTACACGGCAACACGGCTATTTTTGTGCAGCATGGTGGAATATTTATCCGATGTAGAAGTGTCTGACGACGACTTTGAGTATAATGGATGCCGTATCGTTTTGAGCCAGAATACACCGACGAGGAGCTATTTGAAAGGAGGATGCAGAGTAGGGTGACCAGGTCCCAATAAACCAAAGAGGGACAAGGGGTATGTTTGTGAGGGACAAAGTGGGACACCGCCTGTAGCTGCATCGTCTCTTCTTGTTTGGCGTCTCCCCTCCTCCATTTCCAAAGAGAACGCGCGATGCGAGTGTCATTCACTATCTGTCACCTCAGCTGTTGGTAGCGCGGAGAAAATTAGGGGCGGGCCTAAGCGCCGTACGTGCGGTGCTACTATGACAACAACAAACAGCCCAGAGTGCAGTAACATCACCGGCTTCTCATTGCTGGGGCCTGAGGGGGATGTTGTGCGGGACATGGTCTCAATTTGCGTGATAGTGAAAAGAGACAGAAAATGCGTGAAAATCACGCGCAAAGCGGGACATCTGGTCACCCTAATGCAGAGGGAAAAGCCGAACAGCTGGCCAGAGAACGAGCAACCACTGCACGTCCACGAATGGGGGCAAACTGGTGGTGTTGTTGTGGACATTGCATGAGTTTCGCAGCAGATAATGTCTAATTTAGGAGCTTCGATTTCTGGCCCCGTCCGCTACTATGGCATGAGAAAAAACGCCGTCGGCTGGATCTAAATTGCTCGAAAACGGCTCCGAGCTCCACCAAAATTGTCTGGGTGAGTCTACGAGCGTATTTAATCCTAACAATAAGGTCCAGGTGTCAAAAAACCGAACTTATCCTTTAATAGATTTATTTATGTGTGACCTGTCTGTATGTCACTGACCTGGCCAGAGCAGTCTGCAGCTCCTCCTCCTTTTTGGTCAGCTGGATCTTCAGCTCCTCTATCTGAGCCTGAAGCTCCACAATCTGGTCCTGCAGGTCGGTCGTCTCAGCATCCAGTTTACGCTTGGCCTTCTCCAGCTCCTGGCGCGTTTTCTCCTCCTTCTTTAAACGCTCTGAAGGGAGGCACCATCACATGTATCATAAACAAGATTCACAAACAAAATGAAAAATCAAAACTGAGCAATAATTATTAAAAAAAACATAACTTTAGAGTTAATCTCAAGAGTAAATGGACAGGCTACAGAGGGTCATATGAGGTACAAAGAGAAACACATAATTGATGATGGCCTGATACAATTAATGGTAATCAGATTAGGTGCTTTGGAGCTCATTAAATATACAGATGTTTTTCTAATCGATCCTCCACACCTCAGGTCTTTAGTGTCCTTGCATTAGATAACACAGATTAAGCCATATAAAATCCTATTGCTCATAAACTTTTCAGTATGTATTATTAACAAAAATTCAATCATTCAACAAACACTCATGAAGATTTACATTTTTTTTTTCTATTTTCAGTAATAAGTTTAGGTGTAGCCATTTATATTTCATGTTTATACTTTATACTGCACTATCTTTCACAGAGCCCACTGTAACTTCACCTACCAACCTTAAATTAGTCAGCACAGTAATCACTAGTCACAGTGACTTGTTTTATGGTATCAATCAAATTGCTTCAATATTTTCCAGTATTGAAAAATGCCGTCAATCGATACCAGGTTTCAATACCTAAGGAGTTTTGACAGTTATTTACGTTTTTTATATAGCCCAATACTGTACAGATATTCCAGCAGTTTCTTCATTTTAGTCCAGTTATCTGTTTGGAGTGAAGTACTCAGAGTAAAAAACTGTTTCTCAGCTGCTCCCAAGTCTTTGAACTGCTTCTTCCTTTAAAGTAATTCACTATACTGTAGTATGTCAAGTAATTTTCTGTTTGTTAAAATGGATTTTATAAAATTGGTATTGAAAAAAGTATCATCCAGGACCTGGTATCGAAGCCAGGGGAACAATACCAGCATCGAACATTTTTGAACGATACCCAGCCCTACTTGCGGTTTTGTGGTTTTTGACGGAGTTCCTCAGCTGAAGTGGTTCATTTTCTGGACCACCTCAAGCCTTTTAGAGCATCCATGAGCTTTTGGAAACCAGAGCTCCTTTTTCCCTTTTCAGCTGAAGCCAAGGCCAAGTTTTTCTAGGAAAGTGCTTGTAGTCTTCTGGCATTTCAAGTTGGATGTTTGGTTTGGAAAAAGACCTGCAACTTGCTATAATTTTGTTACTACATTACCTTAACCACATGACGTTCCCTCATCACTGATAATTGTCAACATGCTCCAGTTCTGCTTTTACATGACCTGATTCATAAATGGCACAAAAATAAATTTCTTATCATCAGTGGCCTCAGGTACATCTTCATTTCCAGAGCTTCCCTTATCAAAACTAAACCTGAACACTCAGGTGCTGCACCGTCATGTTACTGTGACAGTGAACTACCAGAAACATTTTCATCACAGTGTCTGTATTTGTTCACAGTAACAGTGAGGGAACAGAGCCATCCTGAAGCCAAACAGCAGAACCAATTATTAATCAATTATTAAAATAATCAGCAACTATTTTGGATAATCAATTAATCTTTTCCAGTAATTTTTTATGAAAAAAAGAAGTCCAAAAGTGCAGATCAAAGCCCAAGGTGACCTCTAGGGATGCAATGATATTTTGATAATCAATTAATCAGTTTGAGTAATTTTTTTTTTTAAGAAAAAAAGTCAAAATTTTCTGATTTCAGCTTCTTACATGTGAATATTTTCTGATTTCTTTCCTCCTCTCTGACAGTAAATTGAATATCTTTGGGTTGTGGACAAAACAAGACATTTGAGGACATCATCTTGAGTTTTGGTAAACACTAATCAACATTTTTCACCATTCTCTAACATTTTATAGACCAAACAACTAATCGATTAATCAGAAAAATAATCATAAAATTAATCAACAATGAAAATAATCTCTGGTGGCTCTAAAATTTTTTTAGAGAAAACATTACAATAAGTTTGTCAAAAGTATTTAAAGTATTGATACTTGTTCAATAGCATGTTTGAAACAATACAATATTTGGTAATTATTGTATCAAAAGCTGTATTTAAAAAAAAACTGCTCATTCAAGAGCTCAGTTAAGTTCTGGGACTTTTTCTTCTTTTTGCTGTGGCATCAAAAGAGATATCAAGTATACCTTTTTTTGTTGTTTTGAATTATTGTGACAACTCTATATTAGAAACACAATGCTTTTCACTAGAGCTGCAAGGATTAACCACAATCATTATTTATATTATTATTATTATTATTAAATGACTCAAAATAGTTGGTGATTAATTAATTAATAATAATAATAATAATAATAATAATAACAGCTATTATTATTATTATTATTATTATTATTATTATTATTATTAAATTAATCACCAACTATTTTGAGTCATTTCTTTAGAAAAAAATATCCAATTTCTCTGTTCTTAGCTTCTCAGATGTGGATATTCTGTGATTTCTTTAGTCCTGTACGAAAGTAAAACTGAATATCTTTGGGTTGTGGACAGAATAAGACATTTGAGGACGTCACTAGGGTTGCAACTAACGATTATTTTCATGGTTCATTAAATGGTTGATTATTTTCTTGATTAATCAATATAACGTCAGAAAATGGTGAAACACGTCGTTCAGTGTTTTTCAAACTCCAGGATAATGTCCTTGAATGTCTTGTTGTCTCCACAACTCAAGGATATTCAGTTTACTGTCCTAAAGGAGGAAAGAAACCAAAAAATATTCACATTTAAGAAGCTGGAATCAGATAATTTTGACTTTTTTCATAAAAAGAAAATTACTCAAACTGATTAATCGATTATCAAAATATCATTGCAGCTCTAGATGTCACCTTGGGCTTTGATTTGCACCTTTTTTTTTTTTTTTTACATTTTATAGACCAACTAACTAATAGATTAATCAAGAAACTAATCGTCAAATTAATACATAATAAAAATAATTGTTAGTTGCAGCCCTGCTTTTCATCAGTTTGGACAGTCTGACAGCAGAACATTGTTGAAGACAAGTAGCAGCTGTAAACAGCAAATTTATACAATCAGGGCTCATGAACAGTCATACTGGATGTCCCGTATCTGACCTTCATGTTGTTCCACTCTAACAGAAAACTTTTATTTTCCTCTTGCTGTGAGAACAGTTCATTAAGCACAACATCTATTGACCCTGGTCTACACTTTCAACTCATCCATCTGTTTTTCCAGCCCACTTTGTGCCTGTTGTAAATGAACATTTCTCTATTCCTGGACACAACATGGAGCCAGTAACCGTAACTAGCTGGGAGTCACTTACCCTCCAGATCAACCATCATCATCTCCTGCTTGTTCTTGACTTTGCCGAGGTTCTTTGCTTTCTCCTCCTCCTCTGTCAGCTGGGTGGTCATCTCTCCGATCCTGTCCTCCAGCAGCTTTTTCTCCTGTTGGGTCCAAAGTGTGAGTTAGACTGGAGGCTTTAAGACACACATGGAGGTGAAAAAGGTCAAATCATACTAATATTCTTGAACACAGTTTATAAAACAATGTTATGTTCTAATAAAATCATCAACATAAACCACCACATACTGAACTGAGTTACTGTGATTTTATTAAAAGCGAACAACATGTGGTTTATGTTGATGATTTTATCTGAAATGTTCCTGCGGCCAACCAGCACCTGATCCCTGAGACTGGCTGTGCAGAGGGAGTTCTGTTCGCTAATGTTATGTTCTATTTTGGTGCTGTAATTAAAAGCCAATAAACATAATATGTTACATGTGTCATGTAAAATCATTCAAAATATACAATTATTTGATTACTCTACCATCTAGCATCATTATTGTGATACATGAAGGGTATGTTGCTTTTCCTTATTTTATTGTTTTTATTTTAATAGGTACTTTCAGTGTTGTTGTTGGTTTTTTTTTTTTTTTTTCTTATAATTGATATTGTGAGTAATTGAGATTGTAATGATTGTGTTTTGTATGTTTTGTCTGGACCCCAGGAAGACTAGCTGTCGTCTTGGCGTCAGCTAATGGGGATCCTTTTAAATAAACAAATAAACAAATTATCTACCTCATCCATCACCTTCATCTCTGTTTTCTGGTTCTTGTTTGACTCATCATGTGCAGATATGATCCTCTCACCTTAAGGAATTTGGAGTTTTGGTCTTCCAGCAGCAGAATGTCCTCCTCCATTTTCTTGATCTTCGCCTCAGCTGTCACTTTGTCGAGCTGCAGTTTCTGTCTTGCAGCTTCCTCCTCATCGAGCTGCTCCTCCAGGTCCTGTGGAGAGGAAAACACACACACAATGATTCAGAACCAATCTAATGTGATGACACTGAAGTGAGAGAAGTTTGACAAATTTAATCTTTAAACCCCCTGAACAATTCAAATCATAAGGACTTCTCTATAATATTAAACATTTATGACTAAAACAGCAACAATCAAAGAAAAAAATCATCATCAGTGTCTGTGTGTTTTGATCAGATTTGTTAGTCAAGTCTGACAACCTCCACCTTTATATAAATGGACTGACACAATGTCTACAGTGTCTAGTCTATCCTTATATGGTACTCAGATCAGTTTTTTTATTGTGTTCTAATAATTTAGTTCTGCTGTGACCCAAAAAAAAAGCCTTCTACAAAGTTTGGACATTCCCACCTACTTCAAACCAGTGAGGATAGCCCAGAGAAAAAATGAAAGGCTAAAATAACTAAGCTGAAATAACCAAATTTTCTTAAACTCTGGTAGAAAATAGTGAGTTGATGTAGGATTCCATCACTTAAATTAGGAAATTGATTTTAAAAAAGTTCTTAGACCCTTTAAATGTTCAAATAAGCACAATTATGATCATGTTCTTTGTGAAGAACACAAATCAAATCAACTTCAATATCGTGCATGTAGAAGTATAAATAGGTGAGGATATAAACCTGGATGTGTGACTGCATCTTCTTCTTCTCATTCTGCAGACTCTGGTTCCTCTCCTCCTCCTCCTCCACCCTTGACTCCAGGTCATGAAGGATCTCCTCCAACTCTTGCTTCCTAGAGAGCAGACGAACTCTCATCTCTTCGGCCTCGGCGAACAGCTCCGTCTCCGCGTGTAGTTGCTCTGCAAGAATGTTCTTCTCCTCTAGGAGCTGGAGAGAGGGGACAGTTTGACAAAATGTGTCCAGCTTTCTTTGCCACAAGATCTATTTATTCAATTACCATCACCAACAAATCACCATGTTTAAATACTTAAATTTCTCTAAAGTATTTGTGGCCACTATTAAGTGTTTGTACAAGATGAAAATATTTACTTTCAAGGGAACATGTTTACCTGTTGGTGCTTCCTCTCCATCTCAACAAGCTCATTCTCCACCTTGAGCTGTCTCTCCTTCACCTTTATCAGCTCCTCGTCTTTGGCCTGCATCTCCTCCTCCTGCCTGGTGACCTGCAGCAGAGGCTTCACCTGAGGAAGAAAAAAAGACAGTTTTAATTAGATTTCTGCAGTGTTCAACAAATTAAATTTAATACTTGTTAAAGACCTTTTTAATGCCACATAGAATGCATTTTAATACCTGTTTCATGGTCATACTGGTCAAAGAATGACAGATGACCAGCAGAGACAATTTTATTTTACAAACTTATTAGGTACATGAATTTGGTACTTCTGAACTTTATATGACACTAATTCCTTGTTATATAATTAATGAAATGACAC